>CM033463.1:13242274-13562274 GCA_019425755.1 Amaranthus cruentus | reverse complement strand
TTATTAAATTTTAAATGCAATTGCAAAGAGTATGTAATATATGGTGTTGAATGATTTTTAGCATAGTTTCTTCCATGATTTTTATAGTAGTATGATTATGATTATATAATTGTCAATTGGTGGTGTTGGATGTTGTGTGTTGGAATTTGTCTTTGAAAAATAGCATGTTAAACTAAGTTGATGAAGGATTTGTAAAATAATCATAATAATCATAAAAATAATAATAATAATAATGATAATAAAATATATGTTAAAGTAGAATTTTTAAGGAGAAGTTTTATTGAAATATATGAGGATGTCTTGGTATGGCATGAGATCTTAAAGTGGATGAATGATTTGTTTAAGAATTTATTATTTGAGGATTTTGAAAATGATTTTTTATGTGAGCATGAATTTATGATTTGTATGATATAGATTTAATAGGAAATGTGGAAATTGGAATTTATATGAATTTTTAACAAGAATTGACAAAATCCCGTAGGATTGGAAAATCATGAAAAAATGGTGTTTTTGGAGCATTTTGGATTTGAAATTAGGTTAAAAATATTTATACTATGTTATAAATCATGAAAATTGGTACCCGGGGGTTTTGATGCCTTCCGGACGCAACGGTGAAGTCGGATTTCCGGTTTGACAGTGTTATGACAGGTTTCTGGACAGATTCATATGCTGTTTTTTTTTAGTGTTTAATGTATCCTAGGGTTGTGGTATATGTCTCATGATATGTGTATGTGTTCTATGTATGATGGTAGTTGTATGTATGTGATGTGGTTTGCCTTGAGGAAGATGTGAATGTGTTCTTATTTCCGAATACGGTTAAACCTTGTAGGAAGCCGATTCGTGACCGGAAATTGATTAGGACCTTGTGCTTTGTTTGCTTGATCAAGGTACGTACACGCAGCATAGAATTATAGTATATGTTACGTACCATATGATCATGGTAACAAAGGTAAAGTATGGGCATGTAGTATGAATATTGATATGCTTCCGAATAACTTACTCCATTATAACATTTTGATAAGTAGAGGTAGTATGACCTCACTAACTTGAAAGTGGACGTAGTATGACGTCAATTGGTGGAATGAATTACTCGCGGCCTTTGGAACCTATAAGCCACCGCGGGGTATGCATACTTAACCATAGGCACCGAAGTAGGACGTGTGTCTATGGTAGAGACTTGCTTAGGGGTAGCTCCCCCTAACGTATTGTCTCGCCTATGGAGTTTGAAGTGGTACCGGCAGTATGGCTGGATAAGAAACAACAGTATGGCTGAAAAAGATACAGCAGTATGGCTGAAAAAGATACAGCAGTATGGCTGACTAACTGAAACAAGAAATTATTAAAGTTATTATCTTTAAATTTATTGTACTCGAATTAAATGAATTACGACTTCTTGCTGACGTGTACTTTTTGGTCTTAACGATCCTGCGATGATGTCGTTACCTTCTTGGACAATGACTAGCAGTAAGTTAATTGCAGGTATGGGGAGTGAGGATTACTATGGGAGAACTAAATTGTCAAAGTCCAGAATTTATTATGAACTTAAGTTTTCGTACTTTTTAAATGTTTGGTTTTATGATGCGTGAACGCTCTCGAGTTGTAACAATTAGACCTAGACTATGAACTTATCCGCTGCTAAGTTTTCTTTATGTCTGTTAGATCGCAATAACTCTAATAGAACTCGATCCGCAGGTCTTGTTTCGTTATGATATACGTTTGAAACTATCCGTTTAACATCCTGGTTTGATTCGGGCCGTACTTAGTTCTTCAAAAGGTCGTTTTCTCTTTTAAACAAATCCGAGTTAAACTACGGGATGTTACATGCAGCCCAAAATGGCTTAGGAAGATTTGACATTCTGAACATACACCTCATCTTCTCCACAATGGTTCTGTTCATTCTTTCTGCAACAACATTATGTTGTGGAGTTCCTGGAACAGTCTTCTCATGCCTAATACCATGATGAGAACAATAGCCTTCAAAATCATTTGAAGTGTATTCACCACCATTGTCAGTTCGAAGACACTTGAGCTTTCTTTCTGTCTCCCTTTCAACCATGGCATGAAATTTCTGGAATGTCTCGAACACTTGGCTTTTTGCTTTCAATATATAAACCCAAGTTTTTCGCGTAGCATCATCAATAAAAGTGACAAAGTATTTACTACCACCAAGAGAATCCACCTCAATTGGACCACAAACATCCGAATGCACAAGATCCAATTTTCTATCCTCCTAATAGACGTCTTAGCGAAAGAAGCTCTATGTTGCTTGTCGGCCAAACAATGAGCACAAGGGTTAAGAGAAGTTGTAGTATCAGCAGGAAAGCTTTGCTAGCCAAGATTTTAATTCCTTTTTCACTCATATGACCTAGCCTTTGATGCCACAAGTTTAGAGAAGACCTTTCCTCAACTGCATACAGCTCACAAGAACACACCTTTAATTGTGTTTTGTATAGAGTGCAACACAAATCACCTCGAGCAACTGTCATTGAGCCCTTAGACAACTTCCATTTAACATCACCAAAAGTATGTCTAAAGCCTTCTCGATCAAGAGCATTTCTAGACAACAAATCAAGGCGTAGATTAGGAAAATGGCACACATCTTTCAAAGTTAGCATGCACCCGATGCTTGTCTTGACTCGAATATCACCAATACCAACATTGCTCGCTAAACTCTGATTACCCATTTTCACACTACCAAAGTCACCAGCTTTGTAGCTTTGAAAATACTCCCTTTTAGGGACATAATGGTAAGAGGCTCCTGTATCCACAAGCCACTCTAAGTCTGAACCATCAACGTGATGACACTCACAAGTTGCACAAATCAAAGTGACCTCATCATCACTCTTAGAAATAGTTGTTGTAGTATCTTTATCGTCTGCATCTCCATGTGATTCTTGCCTTTTCTGCTCTTTCTTGAACTTGAAACAGTACTTCTTAATATGGCCAGGTTTCTTACAATAGTGACAAGTCCTTCCTAGTCTCTTTTCCCTCTCTTGAGTTGGACCTGCTATGTGAGTTACCACGCCCTTTAGGACCTTTGCGCTTGCTTCTTTCCCTATTCTCAACAACTAACGCATGTGAATTATTGACTCCCATCTCTTTTCATCTCAACTCTTCATTGAACATAATCTCTTTGATGATATCCAAAGAAAGTACACCATTTGGACCAGAGTTGCTGATAGTCACTACAAGAGTTTCCCAACTATCCGGCAAAGAACTCAACAAGAATAAAGCTTGCAACTCATCATCAAGAACAATCTTCTTTGTCGTCAGCTTGTTAATGATGTCTTGAAAATCATTGAGATGTTGGGACATTAATTTTCCACCTTTTAACCTCAAATTAACAAGTCTTTTGGTCAAAGAAGCTTTGTTGTGACCAGTCTTTCTTTCATAAAGACCCTCCAATTTCTTCCACAACTCATAAGGGTCAGTTTCCTTGGATACATGACTGAAGATACTAATGTCAATCCACTGTCTAATGGTACCTAAAGTCTTTCGCTTTAATTTTACCCAATCTCTTTCATCCATTTTTTCAGGTTTTGTGGGTTTAGCAATACCACCATCATCACAACAAGTGGTTACATCAATAGGATCAAACAAATCTCTACAATACAACAAGTCCTCCATCATGGGTCTCCATATTGAATAATTGGTTGATGCCAACTTAATCATGGAACCACTACTATTAGTACTAGTCTCCATTAGCCTAAATAAAAGTCTTCTCTGATACCAGTTGTTGGGCACAAAGGGTTGATAACAACTCCAACAACACCCACACCAAGATCAATTTAGGCAAAACAATCAACCAAACCAAGACTAAACCCTAACTCAATTCAATCACCAAGAATAACCAACAATGAGCATCAAAAGACAAACAATAAATAAATAATAGCCAATAACAACACACAAGGATTTTTATGTGGAAAACTCCTTCGGTGTGAAGGATAAAAACCACTGGACTAGTTAAGGGAGTCCACCCAAGTCACTCTTATTATGATAAAATGAGAGTACAAGCACCAATAGCAATCCAACAAAGTGCACTACCCACCATCAAGCATCAACAACGAGAGAAATACAATACAAGAAGAAAAATGAAGAGAATTTCACCAAAATAGGACATCCACTGTCCAGGCGCAATTTTCGACACATTGGACCACTAAAACCGATCACCACCGTTCAGATTGAAGCCTTATGTGTCCCCAACAACATACTCAGAAATGAACTAAATCGGACCACGTTTGCCCCTCCATCGGATGTTTCGATCGTAACTGTGCAGGCTGATTTTTTTTTTTATAAAGAATTCACTTTCTCTCTCTCTTTTTATACTGATTTTTGTATTCAGATTTTTTTTAGCCCAAAGCTGCCCCCTTTTTGTAGCTATAAGAAAAGACTAAAATAATAGTCTCAAAGCTTCCAAGAGAAGCTAACCAAAGTTATAATAGGTAGGTCCAATATTTAAAGACCAAAAAATATTATAACTCCCAAAAATGGGCTGGACACCCAACACCAACATCAATCATCTCATTTTCTTAATAAAATTCATTCCAATATATTACCATTGAGAGAAGTGGTATTAGGTGGTAATGGAAATTTGTAAACAATATATTTTTTTGTGATCAAAGTTTCATCACCATGGGAATGATATGAAACTTTTGATAAAATTTTACACTATAAATCATTCACATTACCATTATTTAATACCATTAACCAAACGGGTCGTAAAAGTCGTCAGCATAGGGAAAAAGCGTATCACCTAGCCAGATACCATGGGCAGTTCTAGGGGTGTGCGAAGTGCGCAACCGCACAGGACCCCCAAACTTAAAGGGTCTCATATAAAAAAATCATATCATAATAACATAGTATTGAAGTATAGTAGTTGGTTATAGTTTTACCTATATTATCTCTTACATCATTTAATTCATCAATTATCACCAACTTAATTTATAAAAATAATCAACATTTTATTTCTAAATTTTTTAATCCTTTCAACTTTTATTCTTTTTATTATAAGCCAATAAGTCATCAATCTATTGTTATTTTTCTCTTTCTTTTAAAATTAGAGATGAAAATTTAATATTAACAACTTGATTTAAGTTATTTTATAAAATCAATATTAATAAAATAAAAATTTGGTTGAATTTTAATTTTAGTTTAAGAAAGTTTTTCTTTTAAATACTCCCTCCACCCCTTTCTTATTGTCCACTTTCTAATGGCCACGCAAATTAAGAAAAATGGTAGTGGGGTATTTTAAGTGATTATAATAATTGTAAAGGTGGTAGTTGGGGTATTTAAGTGATTATAATAATTGAAAAGGTGGTAGGTGGGGTATTTTAAATAATATAAGTTGGGGTAGTTGGGGTATTTAGGTAAAAAATCTTTGCCAAAAATCGAAAGCGGACAATTAGAGTGAACTAACCAAATAAGGAAAGTGGACAATAACAAAGAAACGGAGGGAGTATAAAAGACCCCATTTTTAAAAATTTATGAAAATTGAACAGGGCCTCGAAATCTTTTACTCTGCACCTGCCAGATACTAGTTGAGCACTAAGCAAACTCCTAGAGTATGCTTGGGTAACGCGATGACCTGCAATAGTAGGTAATTCACCAAAAAAATAAACTAAAAATTAATGTAAAATTAGAGAAAAATATTTTGAAAATTTACATAAAAATTTATGAATAATTTAAAAAATCAAAATTTTTTACAAAAACTTTTAACAATTTTTTCGACATTTTGTTTTATTTTATTTTTAAAAAAACAAACATGCTATAACAATACCATTTCTACACCACTAACAGGATCGCTTCTTAGGCTATTCAGGGTAGTCAATCGCCTAGAGCCCCAAAAATAAGGGGCCTCAATTATAAAAAGTTGTATAAAGGTCTAAGCAACATCTTTTAAGTGATTTGTTTCTAAACCATTTTTATATTTGATGTAATATAATGTTACAATACATTTTATCTTTTAATATAATGAATAGCCCCATTTTAAAAGACATCGCAAAAATTAATAGAGCCTCTAAAATTTTTGCTTCACCCATGACCATAAAACAACAAGAAAGTAGGTTTGTTATTTCGTACTAGTATGTGTGATTTGTGGACCAACATTAGAGAAACGAAATTTGACGTTTTTTTTATCTTTATTTTAGTATATTTCATACTCGATTATATAACGTAGAATTCATGCACATCAAAAGTACAATATTCAAACTATATTCAATAATTCAAATTATGATATACATGTGATCCTGTTTAAATGTTAAGAAATAATTTGTAATTCTACTCTACGCAAAGCTACAACTGATATTTATTCATATATCAACCAAAAAATTGTTGCAATACATATTATTATAAGGAGAAGACCTATTTGTTCGTAATTGTATGTAGATATGAAGGTGAATGACTTTCAAATGAATGTCAATGTTGTTATGCCAAATTGACTTTAGTAATATATTGTTCAAGGAAGATTTGCCAAATACTAATGGAATAAGAAGTTATCTAGCTACTACACAATATATGTTGTAGTTTTTAAAATCTACACCATAAAAGTGATATACATTTTATGTATTGTCAAATCTAAATGAGTATACTCACACTGCAACATGATTTGTTTTTGGTGAGATATATTTAACGATATTTAATTTAAATGTCTTTCAAATTTCTTATAATATATATTGAGGATCTTGTGACAGTTATTAGACCATTTAGCAACATAATAAAAAATCACACAAAACCTTTTTGCGACATAGGATGTAGTGACATTTCTTACAAATGCCACCATAGACTATAGTGACAATTACATATGCCACTAAAGACCAAATAAAGTGTCGTTAAATTACTTTATAGTGAAACTTGAAAAAAACCAATAATTATTACACTAAAAATATGAATCAGTGGCATTTTTTAATGCCACTAAATCCAACATTGCAAAAAGTTAAATTTGTTGTAGTCTCATTAATTTGTAAACCCTTAACAAATTTTATGTTTATATAAATTTTTTTACCAACACCATAAACAATAATCATTTTATTTTACATATTGTATGTGCTGGAACACATGACCCTATTCTTGAAATCCTAATCATAAGATCAAGAAAGTAATTAGGACAAATACCTACAGGACGTCCAGTCCTGTAGAATGAAGAAACTACACCATTTCCCCCAAGACAACTCGTCCTGTGGAAAGATTACAAGGTCCGTATACCTGCAGGATAATTAACCCTGCATAATGATAACAACAAAGGAGTAAATAAGAGTCAAAGCAAAACAAAGAACACTATAGAAGCATGCACGGACAATAATATTTACCTGAAGTCAGTAAGTCGGACATGTCGACCAGGGAAAGAACGTCTCCCTGCGCAGAACAGCCTCGTGACAGAGCCACTTGTGATCATACTCAACACCAGTGAGCTCGTCAGTCCAAACCTGGAAGTGGAGGATAGCCGCCCTCTCCAAACGAGACAGTTTCCCCACCTCTTCCATGGTGAGCGGGGCATGCAACACAGGAGCAGTCCAAAAAACCGAGGAGAATACCGATACGGGTGGTCAGCAGTAAGAGGGACAAGCACCTACACCGTCTTGTCAAAATAGCCCCTCAAATCTTGAAGATTAGGATGAACCACGGTGGCACCATTGACCATCTTGGCAAAATAGAAGGGCTTGTTCCCCTCATGCTCGATTTTGAAAACAACACGGAATAGGTCTAGAGTCAAGGGGTAACCCATGTATTCACAGTGCCAAATGAAAGAAATAATCTTCTGAGTGGCCTGGGGCATTAGTTGATTTAGCGACCACTGATAAAAACATAGCACCTGCTGCAGAAACCAATCCATGGGGAACCCAACCCCAAAGACGAGGTGATACAAGTTCACCGGAATAAAAACATCGGTGGACGAAGTGGTAGTAACAATCACTTCATGGGCATGCATGCCCAGCTCCCCGAGACGACACCAGTAACCCTAGTCCCTCGACAGACAAAACCTATCCTCCACTACGAACTAGAGGTGGCCCTCCGCCATAATGTCCAAAACTTGGGAATAAAGACTAGTCAAGCCCATCTTCCCAACATTCTCGTCCACCACCAACGGGGTGAACATCTGTATAACCCTAGATAAAGGGTTTAGTGAAGCAGAAGAAGGAAAAGCATCCTCCCAATACAAGTGATCCCACCTCCCCTCTACCCAACCACGAGGGGAAACTGTGGGATCCTCAGCCTTTCTGGCCAAGGGAAAAGGGGAGTAAACAGGAACATTCGTTTTATCAACGTTAAAATCAAAGGTCAAATCAAAAGAAGAAACAACTGCTTTCTTCCTAGCGTTCTTAGCCATTGTAATAAGAAGAAGAGTTTAAGAAGGTCTAGAATAAAAATACTCGAAGAAGACGAACAGCAAGAAAGAAAAGTACTAAGCAAACGTTACTTGAAGAGGAAAAGAAGATCAAGAGAAGATCAAACGTTCAGTAAAAATTTGAAATATTAAGTTAGGGGTATTTATAGGCAAACTCCCAACGAATAGTAGCCACGGAGATGAACGGTCAAGATTGAAATGTGTTTAAAATGACTGAAGAGAGAGAAGTCGAATAGGCGAGAAATCGAGAAAAGTACAGCGTAAGTGGGCACACGTACCCTGAAAACACCACCCTATACCCATCATCTTGAGATGATGCGACCTGCCAAATACACCCTGGAATAAGAAAACCCAACACCTTTATTCTGAAAAACGATGTCTTGAAAGCTCTTCCCTGAAAATCGCCTTGGGAGCATATAGTCCACATCCTTTAGCCTGGCACTAAAACACATGGACTAGGGGGCATGTATGGGGATAGCACCATGAAGAGAGTAAGTAAAGAAATGGAAAATTTCTTTCAGAAACTTACGAAAGTAGACACCCCAACTTTATAGAGCTCAGACTTGAAGAAAATCACAACAGAATCAGACCTGTTGACTCCTTCAAATAACGACTCAACAGGCCTGAGGGGCAAATTGTATGTGCTGGAACACATAACCCTAATCATGAAATCCTAATCATGAGATCAAGAAAGTAATTAGGACAAATACCTACAGGACATCCAGTCCTGTAGAATGAAGAAACTACACCATTTCCCCCAGGACAACTTGTCCTGTGGAAAGATTACAAGGTTCGTATACCTGCAGGATAATTAACCCCGCAGAATGATAACAACAAATATGATGATATGGCAAGAAGACAACTGTAAAAGTATTGTTTAAACATTGCTGCAATTTGTATAAGGCGAGGCACCACACCTACCTCGTATATTACTGTACTATCACGTATCAGAAATCATAAAAGGGGACCATCACATGAATGTCTACCAATCCGAAGCGGCCACGATAGCCAAAAAGATATTCTTTGTCTCCTCTCTGCTGACATTAAAAAGATCTTATTCAAGTTAAAAGCCAAAATGGTCCTTAGGGTTTAGGAATCTTTCTCCTAAACCCACCACTATAAATACACAATGTCATGCACTACCAATGGTAACGTAACTCTTGGCATCTAAAACCTAATTGACATTAAGCAAGAGAAACCTTATACTAGCTTTTTTAGCCATACTCCCAGTCCCCTTACTGACTTTATCATCGGAGGAGGACCCCCGGAAGTCCCCTCTCCGGCCCTCGTTTGTTATTTTGTGCAGACCATCTTGGAGAAATAAGCTAGAACGCATCTCATGCCTCCCCAGTGATTTACATCTATTGTGATTCGTAAAAGACATTCTTTTCATCTTCGAGGAGAGTATTGATAGTTTTTTCCAGCAGGAACACATATAAAAGAAGTATGATTTATATTTTTAAAAGATGTAAAGACATCTTTTAGAGTTTCGAAATAATCCTAAACTAGTCGTAAACAAATACAATGAGCTAAAATTTGTACGTGAATGTGTTGGCTGATTGACATCTCTAAATTTCCACCATTTTCGAATAATTGATTATTATGCATTATATTCATTTAAAAGCGCTTGTGGAGCCAAACCTTTGGAGTTCGATCCCTACTGGACGCAGGTATCAATTGGGGGGTTTGTTGACTGCGCACATCTCTCTTTATTTTCTTCTGGGGGTACATGTATGATTTGTCCGCATCTTTCAAGAAAAAAGAAAACTCCCCACAACCAAACATTTTATAGATTTTAAAAAGATTTTAAAAAACGTACCTGAAAATTGATTTCACAAAAAGTGCAAAATTAAAAGTTTTGGGACTTTAAATTGATTTCACAAAATAAAAAAAAAATTCTCCAGATTGAAACAATTCACTTACAGGAAACCACAAGATTGAAACTAAAAAAGTTTTTAGAGCATTTGCCATGAAATTAAAACAATTCTTCAAGATTGAAACTTTAAGAGCACAACATGAAATTCACATACAAAACTTTTTCTTTAGATTGAAGCAATTCACATACGAAATATTGAAGAATAAAATCAACTATTAAAACAGAAAATCACAACATGAAATTCTTCAAGATTGAAACTTTTAGGTCGTTGAATTGATTCACAAAATTTAAAAAAATTCAGAAAATTTTCTCTTTCCTTAATTTTGGGTATTTTCTGAAATAATGAGAAAGATAGTAATGTTAGTGTTTTGAAGGTTTTGTTGTGTGCCATTGATAAAAAGGATTAAGGAAGAAGCCATTAATGGAGAGGTTGAGAAAAAAGGTGATGAAGAAGCCATTGATGGAGAACTTGAAGTAGAAGGTGATGAAGATGGTAACCTGTTGTTCCAAGTTACTAAAACCGGCTACACCTTTAAAAGCGAAGACCCCCCCAATGTTCGAGCCTTTTAAAGATAAACGCAAGTTCACACCTTTAGAAGCAAATCACACAAAGTTCATACCTTTAGAATCAAATTTTCCTAAATAAATAAATCTATACTATATACTAAAATAAAACACAGCTGACATCAGCAACTCAAAAAATTGATGAGTTGTCATATTCTCATGAGATTGATGATGTCATTGAATAAGTAGTATGTAATAATGATGCACAAATTATTATCTTTAATTTTTAATTTACACATCATCATCAATTTATATTTATTTAAAAAAACATTCATGCATTTACAAATTAATTATATTATTTTTTTATCTCAAAAAAAACTTATATTATTTTTAATTATACTTTTAAAAAAAGTTCACTAAAATGCTAATTATATTATAGATACAATTTACAATCACCCACTGCTTTATCATTATTAGAATGATAACTATAAAAAAAGTTTGAATTTCAATTTTCATGAATTTAATAAAATGTGTATTAAAAAATAATTATAATTAATGTACTATTAAGCTGGAACTATTCAATTTATTTGTTTTTTACATCAAATTGAAAAAAAATAAAAGGATGGGTTAGGGTTTAAGTGAATACTCCTTGTAGAGGTGTTCATTCGGGTGATCGGATCGGTTTCAGAAGTGTGTCATTTGGATCGGTTGTATTTCGGATCAGTTGTATTTCGGATTGGATCGGTCACACTCGGGTCGGATTAGTTAGCATAAGTTCGGTGTCAGTTGAAGTTTGTGTCGAGTTTCAATCGGTCTCGGATTGTCATCGGTTAATAATTGGTTTGGTTTTACAGATCGAGTTCAAGTATTTTTCAAGTAGAATTCGACTACAAATTACGAATTACTATCTACTATCAATCGAGCCAGCATCAGATTAAGTTGTTAGTCATTTTTTAATTGATAATAAGTTTCACTTTATTTAAAATAAAATAGATAAAATGCAAATCAATCAGTGATCATTAATAAATTGTTACTTTTACTTGTTTGACCGGAAACTAAAATTATAAAGTTCTATCAATTTTCATCTAATTCAATTAAAAATAGTTAAATAAACATTGATCATTGATTATTAACTCTAAATATATGAAACCATGTATTTATAAAATTTATTTTATTAAAATATTTATTACTTTATTAGAATAACTAATAAGATGATTGAATATGAGTCGATCATACTTCTATGTTAAAAATTGGTTTAGGTTAACAGCAGTTCGATTTAAACTTCGTTCAGGTTAAGTCGGTTTTAGCCGAATTGAGTTTGGTTTCGAGCATGATTCGAGTCGGATATGACTCAGGTCTGTCATTATTAGATTCGGGTAATCTCGATTAACGATTATGTGTCGGTTACAAAAATCGGTTATAGCTCTGGTTCAATTTTCTCATTATTCCGATATAATTTCAAATTGAATAATATTGGTTCGTTAACACAATTTCGGGTTTCCGGTCGAGTAACTTTGAACATCTCTGCCTCCTTCCCTCACTCAAAAAAAAATCACACCTCACTACCTGTTCCCTCCTCCTTCTTTCTCTCCCTTCCCCTTGCGCCGCCAGTGAGCAGCTGTGCCGCCACCAGAAACCGGCCAGCCTGCTGCCACGGCCTCCACAGCAGGCCGGTCCTCTCTTCCTTCCCCCACGACAGCAACCAGCAGCAGTGGAGCAGTTCTCCTCCACGAGCAGCAGATCTGTGCTGCGTTTTCGGCCCAAAAACCGCCAACAGCAGCTGCCTTGTGCCGCCTATACAGTGGACTCGGTCCCCCATCACCGTGTGGCACCACCATCACAACAATCACTTGTCTCTTCACCCCTTTTTCTCTTGTTTCACCTTTGTAAGTCATCTCATCTTTCTCATTGATTTCCTTGCTTCTAATTGAAATTTTATAAAGTTTATGAGTTTGGTGTTGATTTTGTATTAATTTCATTGAATTTTATTATGGGTAAGAGTTGATTGATGATTTGAATATAATTATGAGTTAGGATTTAAAGTATGAATGAAAATGGTGGTAGTTGTACCACTTTTGTGTTTCGGGGGTGTCTTATAATTTAATAGATTTGTAGAAGCTTTAAAAATGCAATTTCATTGTGAATGAGTTATAATAGTTGTTATAATTAAGAATATTAGTCACTAAAGTAGGATTTGATTGTCACTTGTATTATTAACATGATAGCGGATGTTGGTTATGTTATTGGATATTATTGTTAATTAAATTTAGTGTGGTCGTAGTTTAGAGTTGAGTATTATCATTGTTGAAGTAGAAAGAAACCATGGTTGTTTTCATTGTTGCAAACTATTAGAGGAGGTGTTTCTTTTCATGCCCCTTTGTCATCATGAGTAATTTTTTGTGTTTTAAATTATACCACAAGTTGAGATTATCACTAATATCAACATCATTATAAGTTATCAGTATTGACGTTGTTGTACAAGTGTTATTAGTTTATAACATTACATGGTAAGGCGGTTTTATAACTTAAGTCTCATAGGGTTTAAAGAAATGGTCATAAAGTACACTTTGTTGTTGTGAAAGCTTATTTGATCCTTGGTTTAGTGGATGAAAAGCTTATTTGATTGTTGAGTTAATGTTATAACTCATGAACAAGTATAAATTGAGTAATGTGAATTAGTTTAGTATGCGTTAGAATAAGTGGAAGTTACTTTGAATGAGTGAATGGTAGCTTGTTCTAGCATTTAGATGCTCTTAAGTAAAGACGAATAGTCATATTAGTTCTATTTTAAACTTGTATAGGTTCCCATTCCATAAGAGGCAGGTAAAACTTTAATTGGGTGATTTTTTTTTGTGACTTTGTTGTGGAGTGACGCTTACAGGTAAGTACACGCAGTAACTAACTCTTATATGCAATTACTTTAAGACATTATTGTTTATTTTGATAATATGCATTGTAACGAAACTATGAGGTACTAGTGAATACACTTTATATGAAGAACTATCGATTATGAAATCCTTGTGCTTAGAATAGTTTAGAGAATGGGAGTGTTAGTAGAAGGCAAGGACCACCCCCTTATTTATTTAAGAATCGGATTATGTATTACTTGGAGTTAGAATGACTCCTTTATAGGTGAATTTCATATCTTGTTTGAGTTGCTCAGTGGGTTTGGCATTCTGCTACCCAGGGCACTCATCTATAGTCGAAAGCGGGAGTTATTCCCATTTGATAAAGCATTAGATTATGATTAGCTGGCGTGAGTCGTGACTCAATCGGATTATGTCCGGTTGATTTAATAGTCCCCTAGGTGAGATCCGAAGGGATCACCGTATGGGGGGTATGAGCATACTTTTGTCATTGGGCGTCGGGTGGCCGATACCGCCCCTTGATCGAGGTGTTACCATGTGGGCCTTGCGAACCCCAATATAGTGGCCTCTTCACTGGATTGGTACCCCAGTGTGTTTTATTTTTTAGGACCCGAGAGGGTCAGTTGGAGGGGGTATGAGCTCATACTTTGCCATGGGTACCGGGTGACCGATAACGCCCATGGTCGTGTCACTATGCCATGAATAGAGAAAGGAGACACTACTTTTGAATATTCTTTGAGGGATTAGACGTTCTGAAAGCAAATCACGGATTAAATAGGAAGTGCTAGGTACAGGAGTGAAACTCTTATTGTCGTTTAATGTTATTGTTTATTCACTTGTTCTGTGGTTCTAACTACCATAAATTCGTTGTTTACTAACGTGTGCTATTTGTGTTCATTGCTGATGGTTTATCCCTGATGGCCCTGCTATGACATGTTGGTCTACCATCTTACGTTGAGCAGCGGGGTTATCATTGATAGACATATCAGGTGTTGAAGCTTCATTGCATTGCATACGGGGGGAAATGAGTGAGAATCCTGAAGTGTACAATATTCTTTTATCTACTTGTAGTTTCTTTTTGGTTAAGTTGGTTATGTGTTGAGTTTGAGGCATATGTCCTCCTTTGTATAAGTTATTTCCGCTGCGTTGTTTTTGTGGTTTGTATGATTTAAATAGTTTATCATTCTCTTCTTTCTTCAAAACTCGAGCGTTTACACTTGAATCACGATCCATGCTTAGCATGTCGACCGAAGATTAGGTGAAGATCATTCCGCCGTGACATTTTGTTACAAGACCGATAGCGCATCTCTTTATTATGTTTGTTGATCGTTGTTTTCTTTTAGTGTGACCGATTTTAGGGCAGATGCTGTCGAAATTTCCGTACAATCTTGTTTGAAAGTTTTCTAATTTCTTTAATTAAATCATCCATCTAACTTCCTCTTTTCCCAAATTTATTATTTATTTTTCATTTTATATTTTTAATGTAACATTTGAATTTCCTCCGTTCCCTTGCGGTTTTGGTTCCGTATAGAGAGTCGGAAATTCATGGGTGTTACAGATGGTTACCAGAGCCAGTGGTTCCTACGTTAAACGCTTCATGTTCTCTTTAATAATCCTTTTTGTAGTTAAACTATTTTGAGAGCATGGGTTGACTTGGGTTAGGTGCATTTTACAGTTCATGCGTATTGATTATTATTGCACATGCTATTTATATGCCTATGCGTATGATCTTTGCGATTATTCTCTATGATTTTGTTATGGATATGGTTGTGACTTAACAATTGACATGTTTATAGTAGTACTTTTGAGCGTGGATGATAATTATAAAGCAATTATTGCAATCATGTGTTATGTATAAGCTATCGCTATACATATGTAAAAGAAGAATTTTGAAATCCTAGCAAGTTATACGGTTGGATACTTTTATATACGTATATTTATGTGTATTTTTCTTAACATAAACTAGTATGTGTATAATATTGGTTGATTATGTGCTTAACGTTCAATCCTTAGTAGCTTGTACAAATTTTATTTAGACAAGCTTATTAGTTCATCTTAGTCTTGAAGTTAATGCCTTGTTACTCAAATGAGAATGAAATATTTTAATTACCCACAATTCTTTGAGAATTAATAAAATGATGAAACATATACTATATAGGTGAAATGAGAGTTCAAAGGTGAAGACGTGGTGAGTGTGGCTTGCATTGGAACTACCAAACAGACTTATAGTGTGTCCTAGTTTGATCTATATTCCTTATGTGCTTCTCAACTATGAGACATAAAGCTAATAAATTTTTTATTTTATTGATCCAGATTCCAGATCCTTTGGTATAGCTTGTGCAGCAGTGAAACTCTGGATACTTTTCTCCCCTAATTTATAGGTTATTCTGCAGTTTGTTTGATTAGTTTAAGATTTTGTTTGTGGGTGTAACGAGGGGTTGCAAAATGCTGGGCACATTACCAATATTGCTGCTTCTAGCCCCGCCGGAAGATGGGGATCTTGGCCCAATTCCGCTTGCTCAGTTGCCTTCTGATGATGAGAAGAAAGATGTGGAGGATCAAAATAAAGCTAGCAAACCAAATTCAGTGGCGACACATACAAAAACCATTGGAATGATCCACCCTCCGCCTGATATTAGAAACATTGTGGATAAGACAGCACAATTTGTGGCCAAAAATGGACCAGAGTTTGAGAAGAGGATTATTGCCAACAATGCAGGAAATGCAAAGTTTAACTTTCTTACTGCTTCAGATCCTTACAATGCTTATTATCAACATCGGTTATCTGAGTTTCGCGCTCAAAATCAATCTTCGACTCAACAGGCACCTTCGCAGTCTGGTGATTCAGTTGCCTCAGAGACCGATGCTGCTATCTCCACTGATGGTGTTTCTGCTGTAGCAGAGAAGCCTGACCCTGCGGCACAATTTAGAACTGTTCGTAAGGTCCTTGAACCTCCCGAGGCTGAGCAATATACTGTGAGGCTGCCAGAGGGGATTACAGGGGAGGAATTGGATATTATCAAGCTTACTGCTCAATTTGTTGCTAGGAATGGAAAGTCTTTCTTGACAGGTCTTACTAGTCTAGAGATGAACAATCCACAGTTTCATTTCTTGAAACCTACTCATAGCATGTTTATGTTCTTCACTGCTCTTGCTGATGCTTATTCTAAGGTTCTGATGCCTCCAAAGGGTTTAACGGAAAAACTAAGGAAGAGTGTTGTTGACCGGACTACTGTCCTTGAGCGTTGTTTGCATCGACTTGAATGGGAAAAATCGCAAGAGCAAGCCAGACAGAAAGTTGAAAATGAAATTGAGCAGGAGAGAATCCAGATGGCTATGATTGATTGGCACGATTTTGTAGTGGTTGAAACAATTGACTTTGCAGATGATGAAGATGAGGCGCTGCCTGTCCCAATGACTTTAGAAGAAGTCATAAGGAGGAGCAAGATCTCTACCAAGGATGAAGAGGAAATTATTGAGACTGGAAAGGAAGTAGAGATGGAAATGGATGAGGAAGAGATGCAGCTTGTTCAAGAGGGTATGCAGGCTGCTAGCCTTGAGGAGAATGGAGAAGAAAAGAAGGATGAGGTCAAGGCTGCTATAGATGAAGATGAGCCTCCGATGAGAATAGTGAAGAATTGGAAACGACCCGAAGAAAGAACTCCTGCTGAAAGAGACCCAACAAAGTTTATGGTGTCTCCAATTACTGGTGAACTAATACCTATAAATGAGATGTCTGAACACATGAGGATTTCCCTCATCGATCCAAAATTCAAGGAACAAAAGGAGAGGATGTTTGCCAAGATACGGGAAACAACCCTTGCTCATGATGATGAAATTTCTAGAAATATTGTAGGACTTGCACGTACTTGTCCTGATATCTTTGGAACCACAGAGGAAGAAGTATCCAATGCTGTTAAAGCTGAAATAGAGAAGAAAAAAGATGAGCAGCCTAAGCAAGTCATATGGGATGGGAATACAGGAAGTATTGGCCGCACTGCAAATCAGGCCATGTCTCAAAGTATGGGTGGGGAGGAGCAGAATGAGGTCAATAACAATGATGGAAGGTCTTTCCCTGGTCCAGCTGCTCCTCCTTTGAGACCTGTAGTTCCTATGATTCGTCCACTTCCTCCCCCAGCTAATTTAGCTGTGAATATGCCTCGCGTTCCAATCAGCAATATGCAGTATTCAGCTCCAAACTCTGCTGGACTTATGGCACCTCCTCCACCCCGTCCTTTAAATCAAATGGTTCCTCCACCGCCACCTCCTATGCAAATGGTTCCTAGCCAACAACATATGATGATGAATCGACCACCAATGCATCTACATGGGTCAATAAACCAGCCTGGTTTACCACCCCATGCGTCTCAATTTACACCCTTGGGTGGTCATCGGCCCTTTACACCTATTCCACCACATGGTGTGCCTCATGCACCACCTCTATCTATGCCTCAAGCAATGCCTCCTCCTCCACCACCCCCAGAGAAAGCTCCTCCACCACTTCCCGAGGAACCGGAGCCTAAGAGACAGAAGCTGGATGACTCCACACTGATTCCAGAAGAGCAGTTTCTTGCTCAACATCCGGTATGGTTTTTGTTTTCTCGCCATATTCTTAATTTTCACATTGTAGTGCTTTTCTTGCTAGGTACTTACTATATCCCTGTCGCATCCTTTGGTGCTTTTTATTTAAATGCATTCACTGTAGTCTGTGTCTCTTTCATACTAGCACTACTTGTTTTGTTTGTAATTGAATCTATAGATTGGTGAATCTTGATCTGTTGTGGAGCTGTATTTTGAGTGATTGCAAGGAAAACAAGTCCCAAATTTTTTTTTCTTCCTTATACTTGGCAGCACACAATAAATTAGTTAAGAAATTGCTAATAATAAGGATGTAAATGTGCGAAGGACGATGGAAGGTAGTGAATTGAACAATATCCAGCATTTCTATAGATCATGTAAATCGTTTCATATAGCTTTTGCACAGTCAGCACTGTAGTAACCTGTCTGATAGCTGAAGTAAAAGGCAATGCTCAATTTGTAGAATTTTTTGTTTTAGTTTCTACACTTTTCGCAAACTACTTTTGGGTTGTCATCCCTATCAGGCAAACTCGGAGTTGGATGGTAAACTTGTTTATGTTATTCTCTTTATGGAAGAATCATCCCCCCTACCTCACCCCATTGACAATTGAATAATCGTTACTGGTGTTTGTGTCTTGTGTTATCTTAATACCAATAAACTCTAGTGCATTAATTAGTATGAAAATGAAAATATGAAGCTAGTAGAGACCAGCCTTCTTTTGGATGGATGAGAGATAATGAAAATCGGTTTCATATACTAGCAAATATGGCACACCTTGAAACACACAAAGAAGTTCCAAAGAAGGAAAAGCATTTAGGGACTTTGTGTCTCATGGTGTACCATATTTGTGGGTTTCACAATCTCTTTTTAACACCATAACTACCGTTGAGTGCCCAACGTAACTAATATGGTACACCTCAAAACACAAAAAGAAGACCAATCTTATATATGTGAAGTTGCACATGATGTTTGCTACCAAGGGTTAATCGAAAACTGCCTATTTGTTAATAAATATTAAGTGTATACTTAGTGTCAAGTTGTGTACATTCGACACTCCCAAAACCTACCCTAGGTGAGAGCCACTTATGGCATTAAATCGATGAAATGTTATATACTACAAATTAAAAGGAGTTGAGTAAAAAAGAGAAAAAAATAAATGAGAGATAAAACATGGGAAAGAAAAGAAAAAAGGAAAACAAAGAAGTAAGGATCACGTGTTATGTTTAGTACTAATAGTATGAAAAATTGAACCCAATATTAATGGGCTCAGCTCATAAATGAAGATGTAATATAGGAAAATAAGAATTAGTGTTAGGTTTGGGCATATATAAAGTAACTGCATGACCTTTTCTTCCTCATTTGACTAGGGATGGTCGTGGGTCGTATGAAGGTCAGGTCCAACTAGACTCCGTCCCAGACCCAGACCCTTTAATTTTAGGTGGACCCATGCCCGGATTCGGATCCTTAGGATCTGAAAATTTTGGACTTGGACCTAGATCCGTAGGGTCTGATGGGTCTAGGTTTTTAACTGGGTCTTGATTTGATTATTTAAATTATTTTACATTTTTTTGGAGCCAACTCTTCTGATAAATTTTCTTCTCTCAGGGACCTGTTAGGATCAACATATCGGTTCCCAATATTGATGAAGGAAACTTGAAGGGGCAAGTTTTGGAAATTATAATGTCTCTAAGTGAAACTGTTGGTAGCCTGAAAGAAAAGGTTTCTGGGGAGATTCAACTTCCAGCGAACAAACAGAAGTTAAGTGGAAAGGCTGGTTTTCTCAAGGACAATCTGAAACTCGCGTATTACAATATTGGAGATGGTGAAACGTTGACACTATCTTTGAGGGAGCGTGGTGGCAAAAGAGATGAGCAAATTACATTGGTCAACCTGCGAAAGGCCTTTTTTGGAATACTTCGTAAAAAATCTCCATATAATTATGTTTCGTTCTTGAGTATTTCCATATCAAAATTGTTACTTGGATATTTTTGTGTTCATGTATCCTATGTTCGATATTACAACTTGATTATCCTTGGCACTAATCTGTTTCTATTTGCCTTTGCAGCTGATCCACTTGTGCTCTCAAGTAGTAATGTCATAATTCTGAGTTTCTGACCTAACTTTTCTTCTAGTGTAGCAGCCATCAGTAATGTACTCTGGTGGTTTACTGTTTTGATTCCTTCTTGGTTATCTGATTTTTTTAATTTATTATTGTTGATACACTTGGAGAGGTTTTCCTTGGTGATTGGGCTACTTGTAGGGACGATGACAGTCTACTCACTGTGGGAGAGATTCCTGTTTTTTGTCGACAGATCTTCTGGGAAACCTGTTTTGTGTGCGGCACTGTGTCGTTTTATCACGTAAGTTTTGCTCGCCATGAGACTACTGAACTATATGTAGTGCTGTACTTGTGTATGCTATTTGATTTGAATAGTTGCCATTTAGCTCTTATATAGCCAACTGAAATAAGTGTTGAGCTTGCTGCGGGAGTTATTGATACTTTTCTGTTTATATTTGAGCAGAGAAGTTACCTTTTAAGGAGCTTTTGCAGACTTGCATCTGAAATCCCGGTCTCCTATTATGATACCAGAGGAAGGTAGGAAGAAGGGCTCTGGATTTATCAGTAGATGAAATTGTTTAGCAAATTCTGAAATCTGGTTTTGTTTTGCAGCAGGTATACGTAGGGCTGAACAAAGTTTGGTCTAAACCGTAAACCAAACCAGACCAAACCGTAATTTAAGTATGTGGTCTGGTCTACGGTCTAACTGGTCTTGTCCGGTTTTTTAAAAATAAATTACAGTTTCCGGTCCGGTCTAGGTTTTAAAATTTTCAGACCGGATCGGACCGTAAACAGTAATATATTCCGGTCTTTTGTTAGCCGTACATTGTACACCATTAACAACAGTATATGATATTATGCCTTTGGTTCAACTCTTCGTGGTATCTTAGCACACAATTTTTTTCTCTCTCAAGTTCAAACTCAAAGATGAGGTCGTGGCACAAAAAAGTGAAGGAAGCAAACATCAATGTACATACAAGCTAAGATTTATTTCTTCTGACCAAATTTGGCTTCTGATAAAAATATTCAATTGCAGTACACATAAGAGGCCTATTTCTAGTGAAATATTTCAATGTATTTTTTAGTTGAATTCTTTAGGTTCTTGACTTGGTTAAATTTTTTTTGTGTTTTTAATTTAAAAATGCATTAAAAAAACCGTAGATCAGACCAGACCAGACCGTGTGCAGCCGTAGATGTACGTTGGCTAATGATTGCTCTTCGTGGAGTAAGAAGGTCGATTCTAGTATGATGATAAACCTCTAAGCTCTAGTTCTTCTATATTATAGTTGGAGTGCTTTTAGAGGGGAAAAATGTATTGAAGGTCGATTCTACGTTGGAACTACAAAATGATAGTAGAAGCTAAAACTGATAGACATCAGGGAGGAAAATAACCAAGATATTTTAGAGGTCGCAAAATTTATCTATTTATGGTTCAATCTCTATGTTTTGACTCAACGCCCCATATGTTTTTGCCTGTTTTTGAAACCATTCCCGCATTCACCGCATTTCCCTAGAATATCTGAGCTTGTGTAGCAAGTGCTTGTAAGATGGATACTTAACTTGGATGTTGCTGACAGTTCTATCTTGTGCGGAGGCTCTATTTATTCGAAGGAACTAGTTTACTCGTCGATACACGTAAACAAAGTAGTTTGTAATGACCCTGTGACGAATCAATATCTTGTATTGGGTGTGATGATCTCCTAGGGATGGCAATTCAGTCCGAATCAGACCCTAGACCGACTCGATTCGAGGAAAACAATCCGATTCGAGTCCGAGGAAAAAGTCATCCGACTCCGACTCCGACTTTACGATCCGAGTCCGAGTTAGAGACGGACCAGAGTTGGACCGTATTAAAAAGCTGAGACTCCGACCCGACTCCGACCCTGAAGGACATCCGACTTTGAATTTGACTTTTACACTAATATTTTGTTTCCTTTAAAACGTTAGATGTGACTAATTCAAGCTCTCTCTTATACTAATTGTAATTTTCGATTTTGAAAAAGTACTTGTTATTTTTATTTAGATTAATGAATCAAGATAAGAAATGAAATTAAAAGAAATAAAATACGCCTAATCAAAATACGAGAAAATTTTGTTAAATTTTAGTAGTAGGATTATTTCTGTTGTTAAAGTTGAATTATTAAAGTACATATTTATTTGTTAAATTCTATATGAAAAATATATTTTGTTAATTTTGTATGCTTTAAAATCATTAGTACAATATCACAACGATACTGTTTGATAATAATCCGACTTTGCATCCGACTCCATTGGAGATCCGAGAGTCCGAGTCGGGGCAAACTTGGAGTATGCATAATCCGACTCAGAGTGGAGGTGGACTGAAAACAAAAGTCCGACTATTATCCGGAGCAAAGTTGGAGTATGTATAATTCGAGGCGAGTCCGACACATTGCAATCCCTATGATCTCCTAAGATATTCCATAGTTTACGCCTTGATCATTTGTAACTTTTGGTTGTCTTACCTGTTGGCAAATTGGTAAAGTATGATAGAAAAGTAATTCTAGAAATTTAGACTAAGGGAGGGAAAGTGTAACCGCCCCGAATTATGAAGGCAAACACTAACTGAAATTTAGTATTAATCAAGCGAAAGCTTACTTTTGCCAGCACAATTAATGGGTTATTTAGAGGTTAAACCAATATCCAAGTAAAATACTTGAACCAAACCAAAGCAATATAACGGAAGTCTTAACTGTCCAAAATATAGGAAAATTACAACCAAATCGAAATAAGTCCAAAGTTCAAATACATCCTTAAAATAGTTTGTGGAACATCATAAAATTTTTATATTATTTTATTCGGATTTAAATAATTTTAAACCAATTTTATTTGATTTATCGATAAAATGCCTATATAAAATAAAATAAAATATCATACATGACATTTATAAGTTTAAATGAGCTAATAAAAGTATTATATAACTTCTAGAACTTTGGTAAAATTTATTAAGCTAATAATTAATTATTTACTAATTTATCAAATTCATAAATATTGTTTAATTATTTAAAGGTGTAATATTGTTGATTAAATTTGAGTAAAAATAGACCTATATCAAAAATTTATAAATGTGTTAGTAACCTACTGTCTCATAGTATAAATAAGTTTTACTTAGATGGTTTATAAACTTTATGGATTTAAAACATCATTTAAATAACGGTAAATACCTAAATTGTCGAAATAATCGTAAACTCATTATAAATTTGTATAACCAATTATAATCTGATGGGACAACCTTAAATTCATTCTAATTAAGTTATTATAATGACTTGATTAATGATTTTATTACCGGCAAAACTATCTCGTATTTAAGAAAAATAGTGTTGTATGAAATCTCCTATGACAAAGATTTTATAGACTTATGAACTAAATTCTATTTGTTTAGAATGAATTTCAAAACTTTTTAAAGTTATATTTACTTTGAGAAGGATTAAAATGAAACATTTTAGTGGTTTCCTTGAAAAATCGTATAGAATTTTAATCACTTTTTGTTACGATGCATTTCCACACATGCTAGTGATGCCCCAATATAATACAAAGATTATGTTTGATGATATGATTATGCTATGCATGTTTTACCCATGTGGGAAAGATTATAATTTGATTTTCCCTATTTTGTAAAGAAAATACGTTTTACTATGTTGCAAATAAAAGATGTTTATCATAAGGAAAAAGTTAATATTTTTGATTTTTCAAATGCTATAGAAATTATAAGGTATATATTATATACAAAAATGTTTTAGCCTAAATGGCGGGTACATATGCCACAGCAAATGTTGTGTGCATGATTAAATGGCTCACCAATGTTGAGCGCGTATTGTTCACAATACCCTTGTGTTACACTTGCCGGACATGTCGCGGATAGTAGACCGACTACCAAACGAGTCACAGGATGACTCACAGAGTACCCATGCAAACTTATGATATGAGTTTGAAATTGATTTGGATCCATTGAGATCTTATGGTTTATGATGAAATATGAGAACTTGGAATTATTATTATAAAACCATTGAATTAAGTTTGAATGCTAATATGATTTATCAAATAAAAAACCATTTTTCAAAATGAATTTACTTAAATAAAAAATTTTTAATAACTTGTTTGACAGACACTAGTGTGTTTATACTCAGCCTTTTTGCTGATACTATGCTTTGTATGTTTTCCAATGGTTTTGTTTTTAGAGTAAACCCCCATGGCACCTCGACGGAGAATGGATATACGAGCGGAGGATGAACCTGAGTTGGAGTATGACTCCCCTTTTGTTTAGATCTCTTTATTGTATTTGAGAGACTATTAGTTGGGTTGTTTAGGTTTGGACTATTTTAAGGAAGTATTTGAAGTTTGGACTTATTTCGATTTAGTTGTAATTTTCCTATATTTTGGACAGTTAAGACTTTCGTTATATTGCTTTGGTTTGGTTCAAGTATTTTACTTGGATATTGGTTTAACCTTTAAGTAACCCCTTAATTGTGCTGGCAAAAGTAAGCTTCCGCTTGATTAATACTAAATTCCAATTAGTGTTTGCCTTCATAATTCAGGGCGGTTACAGTTGGTATCAGAGCCAAGGCTTTGGAAGCTTGTCTAAAATATTTGAAAAATTAGAGAACTAGTTTAACTTAGAGAAGTTGATATTTGGAGTAACTAATGAAAGTAAGTAGGAAATAATTTTTGATAAAGAAAAATTTAAGATGTAAGTCTAACTTAAATGAGATAATTAACTAAGTACCATTAGTAAACTAGAAGTCTTAAAGGTTTCCTAGTAAGCAAGTGATGATCTAATTATGTGGCTAAGTTGCCTAAGCATGACGATACATTAAGTTGAGGGTAAAGTCGTCATTAAAAGTGTTGGAATATCGAATGAGATGGAAATTGATAAGTTAGTAAGTTACTAAGTCAATAAGAGTTAAGAAAGAGTGTTATGCATGTGCATACCTATTTTTTTAAAGGCAGAATTATTAATTAGTTATAACCTCGTGGCAGGAACCAAGAGGATATCGAGGAAGGAATGGATCCCCAAGCCCAGTTGAATCTCTTAACAGAGCAACTTAGAGTCATGCAAGAGACCAATGCTCAATTAGTCCAGCTCATAGCCAACTAACATGCTAGTGTGGATGCCGAGACTAAGTTCTACAAAAGGCTTGCTACACACAGGCCTAAGACCTATAATGGTGCTACAGATCCAGTTGTCCTTGAAGATTGGATCAATGAAACCGAGAAAATTCTTGAGGTGGTGAACTGCCCAGAAAATCTTAAGGTTAAACTGGCAGCATTCTATTTAGTGGGACCTGCAGAGCTTTGGTGGAGAGCCTTAAAGGGTGTTGCATCTGCCTCCACATCTGCTGGTGGAGTAGTACAACCCACAAGTTGGAGATGGGAAGATTTCTTGAAGAAGCTAAGGGAGAGGTTCTACCCAGCAGCTCTACAGAGACAAAATGAGACAGCCCCTATTTTAGCAGCTTAATTAATAGTAATTAATTAAGTTAATTAGGGTTATTAAATTTTAAGTATGTTATTTTATTAGGACTCAAAATAATATTTTATTAATTGAATATATCAGTCGTATTAGAGTTGGAACAAAGTAAGTTATACGATGAAAAATTGAGATTGAATGGATGTATGTATAAAAGCTAAACACTCGTGAGATCACACATTATCTAAAGATATGCAAACGGTAAAGTAGATATAAAATTATAACACGGGACAGAGAGGAGCCATGTGGCTTGCTTGTGAGGCGCCACGTGGCTCACAGGTTGTGTGACACGTGTCAAAGATTAGCGCACCCTACATGGCACAAGATGCCACCACATGTTAGAATTTGGCTATATAAAAGGCCCTTTGGCCGTGGGGGAAATGGAAGGCAAAATTATGAGAATCCCATTTCTCATATACCATTCAACATTATTTGGCTCACGTTTATTATTTAGATCTCTCTAAAAATATTATTCTACATTATAAAGGTAATCCTACAAACACTATTATCTTTTGAATTTAATTTAAATATTTCAAAGGACAAGTTATGTTTTATAAGGTGTGAGATTACTGTTATTTATATTTAAGCAAAATCGTATAATTTTTAGTGTTCGAAAGATTGAAATTTGATTATGTTTGACCTTGCTTTTAATCCTTGATCAAAATTATGTTTTGTATGTTCATAGCTTTATTAATATGAGCTTTAAAATATTGTACTATGAAAATGATTTATGATTATTGATTTTAAAGAAAATTAAGTGATTTATCGATTTGTTTTATATTGAAATGTTCGACATTGAAACATGTTCGTTTTTGGGAATTGGCAACGGATATTCATATCCGGATTATTATGAAATCCTATAGCTTGATAATAGGTAATGGTTATTCGGATCGGACTCGAGCCCTCGATCTTGTTTCGTTCTTGCAAGAACCGTATTTCGGTGATGATGATCACCCGTATTCTCAGGATTTAGATCAAGCCTACTTCCTGACGGTCCATATATTCCCACGTTTTTAATTGCTGTTATATTATCGTTTTAATTTGAGTTTGTAAAATAAATACGTTTGGTATATAAAGTTTTGTTTATTTCGCAAATGAATTTATATGTTCCATTTGCCGTATTTTGACTTTCGCTATTTACTTGTAAAGTAATAGCCGTATTTTGATTTCGCTATTAACTTGTAAAGTTATAGTCGTGCTTTGATTCGCGTTGAACTAAAGGTTCTTAGCCGTATTTTTGTTTATACCAAATAGTCTTTTAAAAGAGTTTGGGTTTTGATAAATTATTGTATTACAAGAAAATACCAAATGATTGAATTGGAATTGTTTGTTAATGATTTATATATATAAATGTAATAGTTTGTTTGATTACTCAACAATTCAATTGTTGACAGTCTTTGATTGGGCCTATCCCTTACGGGAGATAGATCCATTTTCAGGTTGAATCTGATGTGGAGAGATGTCTACATGTGTTATGTGATACGTGCGAGGCGAGGACTTCTTTTTGAAATACATTTTGTAAATTAAATTGTAATATTTTTTAACGTTTTGTAAATAATATCTACTTATTTAATGTAAAAAGTTTTAGATACTCTGATATTAGTTAATCATGGCTATCAAGCCACTGGTCGGATTCAGCCCAGACTTTTATAAGTCTTTCGCTGTGCTTTGTAGACAGTATTATAATATTGTTTACGCCACTTTGGGCTGTTTCACAAAAAGAATCAGAATTTTGTTACCTGAGGCAGCATTCTCTTAGCGTTACTGAATACGCTAACAAATTCTTGGAGTTGGCTCGATTTGCTCCAGATTATGTGCTTGATGAGAAGAAAAAGAAGGATCGCTTCTACAATGGTCTCAACTTCAGCTACCAAAAGTTGATGGGCCAATATGAGTCTTTTCAAGCTATGTATGAACATGCTGTGGAGAAAGAAATGGTCTGCAAGAGAGAGGAAGATATGAGGAAAAAGAGATCCGGTGGAGACCAGGGAAGTCATAGCAAGAAGCTCAGAGCTGAGGGAAACTTCAAGGGGAATCAGAACCAAAACCCCATAAACTTTCAGAACCAAAACCGCTTCAACAGCAACAAAAACCCACAAAACTCCAATCCGCTAAAAAGTCAATTGTGCGACAGATGCAAGAAATGGCACTCAAAGGGAGTCAACTGTGAGGGTAAAGCTGTGTGTCTGAATTGTGGAAAATCAGGTCATTTAGCTCGAGATTGTTGGGGCAAGAACCGGGGAAACCCCGGGAATGGTGGAACACTTTACTCAGGAAATCAAGGGAACCAGCATAACAACTCTCAGCTCCGCCTTGAATATAAAGGGGCAATAGAGTTTCATCTTCTGGAGGCCAAGGGAACCAGTGCCCGGGAGGAGGAAAATTCTTTGCCATTACTGTAGCGGGGGAGCCCAACACCTTGGTTCCTAAAACAGAAGGTAAAGTCATTTCCGGATTAATGTTATTGCTTGGTAAGTCCGCCCGAGTCTTATTTGATTCCGGGGCCGACAAGTCTTATGTTTCTAAGTCATTCGTGAGATCCTTGAACTGTTCTGTTAATGTATGCCCTTTAATACATAGAGTTGACTTACTCGATGGATCAACGGTATCATCTAATACAAAGTTGATTGATTGCCCATTAGTGATCCAGGGTAAGGAGTTCCATGTAGACCTGATTGTATTTGACTTAGGAGGGTTTGATGTTATTCTGGAAATGGACTGGCGAGGTAAACACAGGGCAATGATTGAGTGCTATGAGAGAAATGTAAAGATTGGGAACAATCCAGAGGATCGAGTAGCTTTTAGTGATGGGACCATACCTAATATTGAGCCAGAGATGATCGAGAGGCTTACCACATTTCCGAAGAGAGGTGGGGAAGTCTATGTCTACCACATGAGCGAGTCAACATACAAAGAGGTCGACTTAAGCCAAATCTTGATAGTGCGAGAATTTTCTGACGTATTCCCCAATGATCTACTTGGGTTACCTCCAAAGAGAGAGATAGATTTTCACATTGACCTAGTTCCAAGGTCAAGCCCGATTTCAAAGGCACCATATAGAATGGCACCACTTGAGTTGGCTGAACTAAAAACCCAAATCGAGGAGTTACAAGATAAAGGGTTTATCAGACCAAGTGTATCACCATGGGGAGCTCCAGTGTTGTTTGTGAAGAAGAAAGATGGGTCTTTGAGGCTATGTATTGACTATCGGGAGCTGAATAAAATCACAATCAAGAACAAGTACCCACTTCCTAGAATTGATGATTTATTTGACCAGTTGAAGGGAGCCGAAGTTTTCTCTAAAATTGACCTGAGATTTGGTTACCATCAGTTGAGGATAGCGGAGGAAGACATACCTAAAACTGCTTTTCGCACCAGGTATGGGCACTATGAGTTTAGAGTGATGCCGTTTGGGTTAACCAATGCCCCTGCAGCATTTTATGGACTCGATGAATTGAACACTCCACGACTATCTTGATAAGTTTGTAGTGGGTTTCATTGATGATATCTTGGTGTAATCTAAGAGCGAGAAAGATCATGAGGAGCATTTAAGACTGGTATTGACACGATTAAGGGAGAGAAGCTTTTATGGGAGTTAAGCAAGTGTGAATTCTGGTTGGATCGAGTTATCTTTTTAGGTCATGTAATCTCAAAAGATATCATAACGGTGGACCCCGAGAAGATAAAGACTATCATTGATTGGCCAGCACCGACTAGTGTTACTGAGGTAAGAAGCTTTACGGGTTTTGCAGGTTATTACCGAAGGTATGTTGATGGGTTTTCTAAGATCGCACTACCGATCACCAGTTTGGTTCGAAAGAATACCAAGTTTGTGTGGTCACAAAAGTGCGAAGATGCTTTCCTAGAATTGAAGAAGAGGTTGACAACGGCTCCAGTGCTAGTATTGCCTGAGGATGGGAAAGAGTTCACGGTATACAGTGATGCATCTTTAGAGGGCTTGGGTTGTGTACTCATGCAAGAGGGGAAGGTGATTGCCTACGCATCGAGACAATTGAGGCCAAATGAGAAGAACTACCCAGTGCACGATTTAGAATTAGCCGGAGTTATATTTGCCTTGAAAATTTGGAGGCATTATCTCTACGGTACTACTTGCAAGATCTACACCGATCACAAGAGTTTGACTTATCTGTTTACCCAGAAGGAGCTTAACATGAGGCAGAGAAGGTGGCTAGATTTGATGAAAGATTATGACCTCACTTTGGAGTATCATCCCGGAAAAGCAAACCGTGTAGCAGATGCCTTAAGCCGAAAACCGAGGATGGTCATAAATGGACTAATTTCAGTGCCCTACGAGATCTATAAGGAGATGGAGGAGCTAGAATTGATTGTGGTTAAGAAGGGGTCATATGACAGTGTTCTCAATGCTATTAGTACAACGCCGAGTCTACATGAGGAGATACGTGGGCTACAACAATATGATGACTTCTTGTCAGAGTTGAAGATTGGTATTGAAAAGGGTTCGGTTAAAGACTTCAGCATTGCTAAAGATGGGAGTATACATATAAAGGAAGGTTATGCGTGCCCCGAGATCCTGATTTCATAGAGAAAATACTCAAAGAGGCACATTCGACTATGTATTCTGTCCAAGGTTGTTAGGAACGAGATTCTACGTAGGATCGTTGAGGGGGTAGGATCGAAATCGGTAGAATCGGATCGTAGGATCGTGTGATCCTACAAATATGCATTAATATGCTTTAAATAACTAATTTTCAATTGTATTTGTTCGTTTTTTAAGTTTTAAGGATTAAATTAACCCTTATTTGACTTCAACTATTAAGGTTTGTAAAAGAATACTTTTAATACTCATTTTTAAAATGCGAATCAAGAAAAACTTGAATTTTAGTCATATTGATATAATTTTTTAGATATATACATATATATACATAAGTAAAATCTATATTATATGAAATTTTTGTACGATTGAAATTACCCTTGTAGGATCGGATCGTAAGATCGTAGGATCGTAGAATCGCGTTATGATCCTACCACTTAAATCAAGGAGCTATGTAGGATCGTACGATTCTACCAACATTAAGACCCTATCTACGATCCGAATCGGTCGCCTAATTTTTGATCGTAGGATCGTAGAATCGTTGATCAGGATCGAGATTCTGATTACCATGATTCTGTCCACCCAAGACGGGATAAGATGTTAGCAGATTTGAAACAATACTTTTGGTGGATGAACATGAAGAAGGATGTCGAGGATTTCATTGCTCGATGTCTAGTATGTCAACAAGTCAAGATTGACCATCAACGCACTCCACGGGAATTGCAACCACTTCCTGTGCCTGAGTGGAAGTGCGAATCAGTTAGTATGGACTTTGTTGTTGGATTACCCCGTTCGAGAAGAGGAAATGATTCTATTTGGGTGATTGTTAATCGACTCACTAAGACGACCATATTTGTTCCTGCTAAAGTAACTTGGAAAGCAAAATAATTGGCCGATGCTTATGTGAAAGGAGTACTTAGACTACATGGTGTACCGAAGACAATAATTTCAGATCGGGATACAAATTTGTTGGTCGTTTTTGGAATGAGCTACAAAGGGCATTCGGGACAACCCTTAATTACAGCACCGATTTTCAACCAGCTACAGATGGGCATATAGAGAGGACCATTCAGACTCTAGAGGATATGCTTCGGGCATGTGCCCTTGATTTCCAGTGTTCGTGGGAGGACATCTTACCATTGGTAGAATTCTCTTACAACAATAATTACTAGAGTAGTATTGGTATGGCTCCGTATGAGGCCTTGTATGGCCAAAGGTGTAGGACACCGCTTTATTGGGATACCAGGAGGCCTGGCGTGGTCGTTGGACCAGAGATGATAAGAGAGACCGCAGAACAAGTTAGAATCATTAGAGATCGGATGAAGGCTGCCCAAGATCGACAGAAATCCTATGCAAATCGAAGGAGGAGAAAACTGGAGTTCCAAGTCGGTGAGAAGGTGTTCCTTAAAGTCTAGCCAACGAAGGGATTCAAGAGGTTCAGAATGCAGGGGAAGCTTGATCCTCAGTATATTGGACCCTATGAGATTTTGCGCAAAGTTGGGGAAGTAGCTTATGAGCTAACACTACCACTATAGTTAGCTAAGGTTCACAATGTGTTCCATGTATCTCAATTGCGTCGGTATGTATTTGATCCATCACACATTCTCCAGCATGAGCCGATTCAACTTGTTGAGAGCTTGCAGTATGAGGAAAAGCCCGTGAGAATCCTAAGTCGAGAGGTTAGAAAACTCCCACTTGTGAAAGTGTTATGGAGTGGACAGGATGACGACAGTGTTACTTGGGAAAATGAGGATGACATGTTAATTAGATACCCTTACTTATTTGAGTGATGTACTTATAGTCATTAGTTTAAGTTAGTTTCGAGGATGAAACTCTTGTAAGAAGGGAAGACTGAAACAGTCGCATTATTAATGAGATTTTATTAGTCGTTTTTAGCGCCTAATTTTTTTTTTATATTTGTCCGTCACTAATTAAAATTTAATTAGTGATAGTAGTAATTTGAAAATTTTCTACGATGATTAGAAACTTGTTAATTCGTAACGTGGTTATGAATCGTAACAAGTAACATAAACTTTGGAGGTAAAACTTAAAGTTGAGCAACTACCGATAACGGTTCGAGAAAATTTTAATTATTACCGAGCAAATTATTTAACCATGATGGGAGTAAATTAAATATTTCATACACATACACAAGTGCTTTTAAACATGAAGTACAAGCTACATAACTTGTTACATGTACAATAATTTTTACCCAAACTTCAAACTATCTTAGATGAACCTTTCCTACACCATAATAGATGAATTGAAGTACAAAATCCACCTCCAAACAACCCTAAAAATCAGCTACCTATTGCTGTCCCAAACCCCCTTTTTAGCCCCTTATATACTTACATACTCGAGCAAAACACTCTAACCAAAATACTCTTTTGTTCTAATCTAGATTGTGCATCATTACAAGCATGCAAGAGACAAGTATTTGAAGCAACAATACTCTATTTTCTGAATAAGAATTCAGCCATAAACACCCAACACATTGCTCCCAAGTTCATCCTTGAACAAACACTAGCATCCTTCAAACTTTCAACTACTAAAACACCTTCTTTTCTCATCAAATCTTCTTCGAAAACCCATCTAAAACTTCTGAAAATTTATGTTCATAAACTCAAATATTCCGTAAAAATAATCTTCATTTCAAGAGCTTTCCATAGACACCAAACTTGAAGAAATCCACCAAGCATAGAGTAAGTTATGTTCATTTCTTTATCCCACTAGATTATTTTTTTTTTTTTTTTTTTTTTGTTAAAACTTGTTCATGTAAAACTTTTTTTTTCCATGAATACTTCTATAAACTAAGATCATTATAAAACAAGTATTTCATCTCTAATATTAATAAAATCATCATTTATATATAAATCTATAAAAATCGGCTACAATAGAAAATAAGAAGATGTATTTCAATAAACATATAAATTTTCTTACTTCAAGGATTTTAAGTAAAATTATCGGACTTAATTAATTAAGTATGTTGCTCAACATAATAAGTACTGTTTCTGTGAAGAAACTTGAATCGACTAGAAAACTCGCGAACCACTTGAGAATATGATGTTGTGGAAGCTCAATCGCCTTTGAGTTGTAGTGGGATGGTTTCGCATCTCGTACCTGTTATCCTGTACACGACAAGTTAGCCTTGCCCGGGGGTGATCTCCCGGAAAACCCCTTCGATGCTTAAGTCAGATGAGGGATTGGAGATCGAATGATGAATGAGCGGTTGATTATTTGAGAATGGTGGTTGTTATGAGAGATGAAGGTAGTATGTATGAGAATTTCTGGTGATAGATGAACTTGTCCTCAAATAAAACTCAGAAGAAGGCATTTATAATAGATAATTAAGAGACAAAGTAACAGATAGTTAAGGGGATCATGGGCAATATGGAGGAGATCATTGGTGGTTATCATAATACATTAGGTATTATCTCCTTGGGAGCCAAGTAATAGAATGGAAAGGGTCAAAGGGCATAAAAATAATTTACAATAAATAAATAAATATAACATAAATGTTACCACAACAAGTACACTCCAAATATGTTAAAATCATCACAAGTATTACTTTAGCAACTCCAACTAAGGAAAGTTAAGTGCATGTTAGAAATCCAAAATTATTATTGATTTTTTTGGATGAATGCAATATGTTTAGTTGAAGAGTTGGAGTTGAGACTTGAAGGGCAAGGTCCCGAAGTTGGAACCACTTCTAAGAATGTATAGGAGCTTACGTGGGAGCTTACGGAATATTTATATAGGCTTGGAGTCGAAGTATGTCACATGGGGTGATTTTTAAAGGATTTAAGAACAATTGGGAAAGTTTTGTATAAACTTGTTTTTAAAGATAAAATTCTCAAAGAGAAGTTCTTAAATCTTGATAAATGATATAAAAATGATAATTTTGAGTAAGGAATGATTTATATTGTGGGCATCATGCATGTTGATTTAATGAATTGTTGTATGTTTAAAGGCATGATTTACACTACTTTGTGAAAGTATTTGTGATGGAAATGGTTATATGGATTTGAAAAATATTTAAAATGCATTTTAAAAACAATTTCCAGTAGCTATATGTTAAAAAAAATCTCTTGAATAATTTTGTTGAAATTTATTGGTTAAATCGATATTTTAAGGGATTTTAAGGTGTTAAATACTCTTATGATAAAACATGGTATTAGATTAATTCTTGATCATAAAAACTAATTATAAAATCATATTATAATGTCTCCAACAAGATTTGGCCAGAATATACTTAGTTTGGAATTTTTAATGCTTATTGAGTAATTGTTAAATTGTTTATCGGTAAATTGTGAAATAGTAAAATATAAAATAATTACCAAATGAAGACATATGGACTTGAAATTTTTATAGCATACTCATATGGACAGTAAATAAATTTGGTAAAATTTTAGGGACATTTTATTGACGTTTAAGAACCTTAATAAGTTTTACTCAGTTATTAATAATCGGTAAGCTATGAACGGTAAAATACAAAATAAATACTAAATGACGTCTTTTGGGCATGAAAATTTTGTGAGACACTTATATAAACAGTAGGTACATATTTAAATATTTGTATCTATTTTCGTGACCATATATTAAAAATACCCCATACGGTTTTTAATGGTTATTTAAAATTTTATATTCCTTAAAATAGTTTCTTTCAACATCATAAAATTTTTATATTATTTTATTCGGATTTAATAATTTTAAACCAATTTTATTTGATTTATCGATAAAATGCCTATATAAAATAAAATAAAATATCATACATGATATTTATAAGTTTAAATGAGCTAATAAAAGTATTATATAACTTCTAGAACTTTAGTAAAATTTATTAAGCTAATAATTAATTATTTACTAATTTATCAAATTTATAAATATTTTTTAATTATTTAAAGGTGTAATATTGTTTATTGTGTTAGTAACCTACTTCCTCATAGTATAAATAAGTTTTACTTAGATGGTTTATAAACTTTATGGATTTAAAACATCATTTAAATAAGGAAAAATAATATTAAACCACCTAATCTATACACTCTTTTTTAAAAAACTACCTTATATAAATTATTTTGCAAAAAACCACCTTACATAATACATTTCTTTGCAAAAGACAACCTAATAGTCTATTTCGTTAGTTGACTGGCATGTTTAACGTTTGACCATTTCTTCCCCCACCCCAAGTCTTCATCTTCCCAATCCCATCCCACCATCTTTTTTAATTTCTTTCATTCCCCATCAATGGAACTCCATGCCCAATCCCTCCTTCCTTCTCCCTCTTCCAGCACTTCCACCAACACCAACAATGGAAGAAATAACAACAACAACATACCAACAACACCAAAACAACAAATACCCATAACAAGATCCGAATCCAATCCATACCCAACATTTCATCTAAGGTATAATTCAACATTTTAATTAATCAATTAAATTGTATGAGCATTAAGAAATTAAAGTATTAAACATCAATGAAATGTTGAAAGATAATTGTACTAAATCCCTCTGTAGTTACTTGGAATCTTCATTTACCTCAAGTATCTGTGTCGGGCCCTTGACACCGAAACATGGTATTATTCAACATTTTGGTATAATTCAACATTTCATTGGTGTTTAATACTTTAATTTCTTAATGCTCATACAATTTAATTGATTAATTAAAATGTTGAATTATACCTTAGATGAAATGTTGGGTATGAATTGGATTCGGATCTTGTTATGGGTATTTGTTGTTTTGGTGTTGGTATGTTGTTGTTGTTATTTCTTCCATTGTTGGTGTTGGTGAAGTGCTGGAAGAGGGAGAAGGAAGGAGAGATTGGGCATGGAGTTCCATTGATGGGGGATGAAAGACATTAAAAAAGATGGTGGGATGGGATTGGGAAGATGAATACTTGGGGTGGGGGAAGAAATGGTCAAACGTTAAACATGCCAATCAACTAACGAAATAGACTATCAGGTTGTCTTTTGCAAAGAAATGTATTATGTAAGGTGGTTTTTTGCAAAAACATTTATATAAGGTGGTTTTTTAAAAAAGAGTGTATAGGTGGTTTAATATGATTTTTCCTTTAAATAACGGTAAATACCTAAATTGTCGAAATAATCGTAAAATCATTATAAATTTGTATAACCAATTATAATCTGATGGGACAACCTTAAATTCATTCTAATTAAGTTATTATAATGACTTGATTAATGTGGGCCTTGTTGGAGAATTAATATGTATTTTCTAAATCAATTATCGATTTTATTACCGGCAAAACTATCTCGTATTTAAGAAAATAGTGTTTTATGAAATCTCCTGTGACAAAGATTTTATAGACTTATGAACTAAATTCTATTTGTTTTGAATGAATTTCAAAACTCTTTTAAGTTATATTTACTTTGAGAAGGATTGAAATGAAACATTTTAGTGATTTCTTTGAAAAATTATATAGAATTTTAATCACTTTTTGTTACGATGCATTTCCACACATACTAGTGTTGTCCCAATATAATACAAAGGTTATGTTTGATGATATGATTATGCTATGCATGTTTTACCCATATGGGAAAGATTATGATTTGATTTTCGCTATGTTGTAAAGAAAATATGTTTTGCTATGTTACAAATAAAAGATGTTTATCATAAGGAAAAAATTAATATTTTTAACTTTTCAAATGCTATTGAAATTATAAGGTATATATTATATACAAAAATATTTTAGCCTAAATGGCGAGTACATATGCCACAGCAAATGTTGTGTGCATGATTAAACGGTTCACCAATGTTGAGCGCGTGTTGTTCACAATACCATTGTGTTACACTTGTCGGACATGTCGCGGACGGTAGACCGACTACCAAACGAGTCACAAGATGACTCACAGAGTACCCATGCAAACTTATGATATGAGTTTGAAATTGATTTGGATCCATTGAGATCTTATGGTTTATGATGAAATATGAGAACTTGGAATTATTACAATAAAACCATTGGATTAAGTTTGAATGATAATATGATTTATCAAATAAAAAAGCATTTTTCAAAATGAATTTACTTAAATAAAAAAGTTTTAATAACTTGTTTGACAGACACTAGTGTGTTTATACTCAGTCTTTTTGCTGATACTATGCTTTGTATGTTTTCCAATGGTTTTGTTTTTAGAGTAAACCCCCATGGCACCTCAATGGAGAATGGATATGCGAGCGGAGGATGAACCTGAGTTGGAGTATGACTCCCCTTTTGTTTAGATCTCTTTATTGTATTTGAGAGACTATTAGTTGGGTTGTTTAGGTTTGGACTATTTTAAGGATGTACTTGAACTTTGGACTTATTTCGATTTGGTTGTAATTAACATATATTTTGGACAGTTAAGACTTCCGTTATATTGCATTGGTTTGGTTCAAGTATTTTACTTGCATATTGGTTTAACCTCTAAGTAACCCCTTAATTGTGCTGGCAAAAGTAAGCTTCCGCTTGATTAATACTAAATTCCAGTTAGTGTTTGCCTTCATAATTCGGGGCAGTTACAGAAAGATCGAAGATGAACCCAAGAAATGGTAGAAAACTAAGAATGGAGGAGATGGAGAAGTCATGTGATCCAACGAGAGTTTCGGATTATGAGAGCTCTTTAATCTATCTATATAACTATTACTAAAACAAAACACTGCTGACATTATCACCTTTTAAAATCGCTTATGTGTTAGTCTCTCATTGAAAATTTTCCCTCCAAAATGCAATAATGATGTCATTGCTATTATGATTATCTTTGACTTTACTATTTTCAAATTTTGAGTATAATAATTCATATTGATTATATTTTTACTTTTTAGGTCCAATCATTTAATGTATTAGAAAAATATATATTATATTCAATTAAAAAATCTTTCAATTTTATTATTAAAGGAGTATTATTTAGTGTATTGGATATTTTGAGATGATTAAAGCCTAATATACTTTTATTAGGATTTGTTTTTTTATATATACTCAATTGGTTACTTAAACGCGATGTTTAATTCTAATATGGTTTATGTTGTGACTATCTTCATATAAGTCACTTATATTTTTTATGAAAAAATATCTTTTTCGTTTGAACTATTATAAAATAATTTTACATGTTTCTTTGTTATAATATTTGAGTTTAAAATGTCTTATTAATAGTAGTAATATTTAGTATAAATTATTTTTGTTAGAAAAAATTAGTATGTTATTTTTTATTAAAAAACTTATAATTTCGTATTTTATACTCCATGTACAAACCATTTGCTCTTTGATTCAAAATAAAAATAGAAAAGTATAAATATAATTATATTAAATGTATAATTAATTTTTTTATCTTTTGTTGTGATTTTTTTTGTCGTGAATTAAATTTTCACAACCACCTGGGCGCATTATGCAAAATATGATACAATGTACGTAACATATACAATTGTTTAGAGTAAAATGAGATAGGAGTATAAGTATAATGTAAAATTTATTTCTTAAAATTTTAATTTCTTAATTTATAAAAAATATATTAGAAAATTTGATAAAGTCGTGCATCGCACGGGGATTTTCTAGTTAGTAAATATAGTAAAAAGTGGACTGACTGTGCCATTTTAAACCACTTTCTCCATTCCAATTTACTTGCTATGTATGTTTTTTTGCGCGGTTTAATGCATTAATTAAATCTTTAATATTTCTAAATATGTATAATATAAAATTATAAAAATTTGACATTGGAAATCTTTGCAATGAAACGAATCAAATAAGATCTTATTTTTAACTTTTAGATAAAAAAAACTAATCATAAACTTAGAGTGATGAATGTATAGTGTCATTTTTCTAATGTTGTAAGTAATTTTGAATGGAGGAAATATTAGTTGAACAAAAAGTTTCAAAGAGACAACATTGCTACTACACTGTATGCGAAAAACCCCTTCCGCACTCTCCAGAAATTTCGATCATCTTCCCCGTTTACCGGCGACCAACTTTCGATCATCTTCCCCGTTCACCGGCGACCAAAAAACCGACGAAACACTGATTATTCCTTCTCGTTGACGGCGCCGTACAATAGCTCGTCCGACAAGGTTTTTTCTCTCATTTTTCTCTCTACTCATATTTAGGTTTGCGATTATTATGATGCAAAATGCTACAGGAATTTTTGTGATTTAACAACTAGATTTTACTTTCTTATTAAACATTTCTTGTTTTAATTCTATAGTTGGAGTGTTTATATGCACTTTTTACATTTATATCTTTAACCCTAGAAAAACAATCTCATTTTAATTTTTCAATTTCCTTCAAATTCTTCACAGCTTTTAGATTATAATTATAATTGCAATTCGTTCGAAAATAATCAATTCTTACTGCATCCTGCTTCTCAACTATTCACAGATTTTGTTTTTCTATTTTCTCATTGTAAAGAGTCTTACTCGTTTATTTTGTTAGCCTAATTGTTTTATTCCTTATTTACAAGTTTCTTTGTTTTTTTTCATCCCTAATTTGGTTTTTTGTTTAACTGTGTTAATCCAAATTGCTCATGATTGTTTTAATTGGAGAAAGTTACAATATCTGATACTTATATTTACCCTCTTCTTGGTGGCAAACTTCATTTTCACAAAAATTATTGTGTTTTACTATAAAGTAAATCGTAATTTCTCCTGGGAGTTTGATCTATTTTAACAAGTATTGTTTAATTCAATTGTGTTTTCCTCCGGGCTATAGGCTAATTGGGGCTTTCTAGAGCACTCTAACCCTTTAACTTGTGGCTTGTGAGTGGTTCTTTGTGTCTTGCTCTCTCTGAGGTGCATGTTTTTATGGTCTTTAGGTTATAATGGCATCTTCATCATCGTATAATAATGTAAGTAATGATATGGAGATGGAAGAAATGTGGAAAAACTTAAGTTTAACAGAAGATGAAAATGTTGGGATTACATTTGATGATATAGAAGAAGAAAATGATGACAATGATAATCAACATATGTGGTTTTTGATAGGGAAATTATTTACAAATAGATCATATAGCATCCCTCATATGAAAAGTACTCTTGATGGGCTATGGCGACCTAAAAGAGGGGTTATGTTTGAGGAGATTGTTGATAATATGTTTAGGATTCAATTTTTTCATGAATTTGATTATAAGAAGGTAATAGAAGGGGACCCGTGGACCTTTAAGAAACATTTATTTGCTATGAAGGAACTAATGGGTGGAGAACAACCGTCACAACTACGTCTGGATGTTGCGTATATATGGGTCCATGTTCATGATATTCCTTTTAATATGCGTAGTATGGCTCTCTTCAAGGAGTTTGTTAAAGCTGACGAGAAAGATTATGGAGAGTACATTAGGCTTAGAGTGGGAATCAATCTTGATAAGCCATTGTTAAGAGGGACATGGCTACCGCGTAAGAATGATAAGGCTTGGGTTAAGTTCAAGTACGAGAAACTTCCAAATTATTGTTATGTTTGCGGCTATTAGGTCATGTTGAAGATGAATGTGATAAGGTATTCTCATTTCCAACATTATTAGATGCTCCAAGGCAATACCTAGGAGAATTATTAAGAGCACAGGTTGGGCGTCGAATAGCTACTGATGCTGTGGGTGAAAGATGGTTAGTGAAGTCTATAAATAAAGTTCAGCAAAAACAGGGGTTGAAAAGAGGGCAAAGGGAGGATGGTATTTGTGCTGATGATGGTCTGAAAGAGTACATTGGGTCCGAGATCATAATGGATAGTGAAAAAGGCAAAGAAGATTTCTCTGAGAATGATACGAAGACTAAGGATACAATGAAGGAGATCTCTCAGCAAGATGATATTCATTCCGAGCAGGATATTTTGGGTAAAAAGCGACAAAGAAATTTGGTGGCTGATACTTCGGTTATGCAAACTGTAGGGGAAGAAGATGTGAGTACGGTGGAAAGTGATGTCCAAGGGGATTGGGGAATTCCTCTACAGTTCAAGCTCTCACCGGGATGGTGAAGAAAAAAAACCCCGACATAGTTTTTTTAATGGAAACCATCAATAAAAGAAGTTTTATAGAAAGGTTAAGAAATTCAATGGGTTTTGAAAAGAGCTTTGTGGTTGAACCTAATGGAAGATCCGGCGGTTTAGCTATGTTATGGAAAGAGGAAGTTGATGGGAGCGTGAATTCTTATTGTCAAAACCATATTGATTTGGTGATTTCTACAGAAGGAAAATTAGCTTGGAGACTAACGGGATTTTATGGTCTTCCTGAAAGGACGAAACGTTGGGATTCTTGGGAACTTTTAAAGGCGATTTGTAATTCATGCTTGTTGTCTTGGGTGGTGTTAGGAGACTTTAATGACATTTTATCCAATGATGAGCTTAGTGGCCCTAATGAAAGAGAGAATTGGATGCTGAGAGGATTTCGAGAAGTTGTTGATTACTATGGCTTAGTTGATATCAGATTTATCGGTTCGGAATTCACCTGGACTAGTATCCGTAATGGTGTAGTCGCGATTGAAGAAAGGCTTGATCGAGCTTTTGCAAATCCTGCCTGGCTTACTATCTTTCCGAAAGCTTTGGTTCATAATATGGTTTCCTCAACATCCGACCATCTACTAATTCTTCTGCAGTTAGATGGCCTAATGATAAAGGGGGGTCGTAGAACAAAGAAAAGGTTTAGATTTGAGGATTTTTGGCTGCGTGAAGATGATTGTGAGATAGTTGTAGCTGATGGTTGGAAAGAAGAGGTGTCAAATGGAGTGATTGGACGTATAAAGAAAGTTTCCGCTCATTTACAATGGTGGAGTGATTCAATTTTTGGGGATTTAAGAAGAAAAATTGAAGAAGAGTAGCTCAAACTAGAGAAATTACGAAATATCCCAAAGGAACAACGTGATCTTAATGAGTATCGAGATCAATGTGCTCTTGTTAACAAGCTCCTTCAAGAGGAAAGTATGTTTTGGAGAAGAAGATCGAGGGATTCAGTAATTAGGGATAATGATCGAAACACCCGATATTTTCATCAAAAGGCGAGTATGCGAGAAGGAAGAACAGATTGATTGGGTTACGTGACTCTAATGGAATTTTGCTAGAGGATTCACACGATATGGAGCAGATTGTAATGGATTATTTAAAAAAGTTGTTCAAGTCGTCAGGCGATAGAAATATGGATGAAGTCTTAGATGCCATTGAGACCACTCTGGGGGAGCAAGATATTGAGATTCTCTCACGAGAATTCACGGGTGAAGAGGTTCAAGCTGCTCTTTTTGAAATGCACCCAAATAAGGCGCCAGGTCCGGATGGTATGTCCCCTTCCTTCTTTCAAAATTTTTGGCATATTGTTGGCAATGATATAATTGAATGTTGTTTAAACTTTCTTAATCATGGTGTCATGTCGAAAGAATTAAATGTCACAAATATTGTTTTGATTCCTAAATGTATATATCCAGAGTGTATGACTGATTTTAGACCTATTAGTTTATGCAATGTGGTGTATAAAATAATGTCTAAATGTCTCGATAATAGAATTAAGCCTTTGTTGCATTCTTTAATTTCTGATCAACAAAGTGCTTTCATTCTTGGGAGACTTATTACAGATAATATACTTGTAGCTTATGAAACCTTACATTGCTTAAAAAAGAACAAAAGTGAAAATAATGGGACTATGGCAGTAAAGCTCGATATGAGTAAAGCTTATGATCGTGTGGAATGGGATTTTTTGGAGGGTGTTATGAAGAGAATGGGCTTTCCAGTGCATTGGATAAATTTAGTTATGAGACGTGTAACAACTGTTAGCTTTAATGTATGTGTAAATGGGAATTTAGTAGGTCCGATCATTCCGAATAGGAGATTGAGACAAGGGGATCCATTGTCTCCTTATCTATTCATTATATGTGCAGAAGGGTTAACTAGAAAGGAAGTATTTGCTTATTTGAGAGAGCGGGTAAGGAACAAAATTAAGGGATGGAAGGCTAAATTGTTATCGAGGTCCGGTAAGGAAATTTTATTAAAATCTGTGGTTCAATCAATGCAAACCTATGCGATGAGTGTCTTTTTACTGCCTAAAAGCCTATGTGAGGAGATTCAGAGGATGATGAATGCTTTTTGGTGGACTTCGTCTAGGGATAAAGGATTAAAATGGATTTCATGGGAAAAACTTTGTATCCCCAAAAAGTTTGGTGGTATGGGATTCCGTTTGCTATATGAATTCAATCTTGCCCTTTTGGCTAAACAAGGTTGGCGTACTCTTTCTTGCCCTAATTCTCTTCTGGCTAGAGTTTTTAAAGCTAAATATTTGGCAAATATATCTATTTGGGAGGTGGGTACTAGTAGAAATGCCAGTTTTGTTTGGAGAGGTATATTAAGAGCTAGAAGTGTTATAGAAAAAGGTATGTGATGGAGAATAGGGTCAGGAAAGGAGATTAGAGTTTGGAATGATAAATGGATTCCAAAGGGAAGAGATATGAAGGTTCATTCACCGATTATTGAGGAGTTTAGGGATCTTAGAGTTAGTGATTTAATTATAGAAGAGAGAAGAAGGATAAAATGGAGATATAAGTTATTAGAGCATTTGTTCAATAAGGAAGATAGGGATTTAATCATAACAATTCCTTTAGAGAATAATTCAGTTAATGATCAACTAATTTGGGGCTTCACTGCTGATGGATTATATTCGGTCAAATCGGGGTATTGGGTAGCTATAGACTTGAGGAATGATGAATGGAGAAGTAATTTTATTGATGATGATATTTGGAAAAGAATTTGGAACTTAGAAGTACCTGGGGTGGTTCGTGATTTTGCATGGAGGGGTAGTAGAGATGTGGTTCCTACAAAAAATGCTATTAAGAATAGAATTAATGTGGGGATGGATTATTGTGAACTTTGTTCCAATGATACAGAGAATTTACTTCATATCATTAGAGATTGTGTTTTTTCTAAAGAGGCTTGGGCTTGTACTAATCTTTTTTTACCAATGGATTGCCTAAATGCTAATTCATTTCGGGACTGGATACGTGCTATATTATATGATTGTGATAGTAAAAAAGATGCTTTGCTTATTTGCTTTGCATGGCGCCTTTGGAATGCTAGAAATGATAGAGCGTGGAATGAAAATTCTACGGATGTCCAGTTTCTTTTTTCATAGGTACAAGCGTACGTTCAAGAATGGTGGTTCGTCAATGATAAATATAACACATCAAAAAAGTTATGTGGAGAAAAAGCTACTTCTTGGAAAGCTCCTGATCCTAATAAGTGGAAGTTTAATGTTGATGCTGCAAGTTTTAAGAATACTAACATGTTTGGTTGGGGTGGTATTCTCAGGAATCATTTGGGTGAAGTGCAAGTAGCAATATCAGATGTTCATTTTGGAGGCGGAGACTCAAGCATTTTAGAAGCAAAAGCGTTGGAGTTTGCAATGAGATGGGCTATTAACAATGGAGCGAAGTGTGTTTGTTTTGAGCTGGACGCGCAAAGAGTTGTTCAAGCTATGAAAAATTATAAAACTGATATTTCTGAATTTGGAGTTATTATTAATCGTTGTAGATATCTTATTAATGATTTCATATCTTGTACATTTTCTTTTGTTTCTAGAGATTGTAACAAAGCAGCACATTTTCTTGCTCATAGGCCTGTTGATTTTGGTTGTTGTATGATATGGATGAAAGATTATCCCTCTTTCATCCAAGCAATTATTTTGAATGAAATGAAAAAGTAGTCCTTTTTCATCTCAAAAAAAAAGTTTCAAAGAGGTATTATTATTGTTGTTTTATTAATTTCTATGTTATTATTAAAAGGTCGTGTAGGTTATGTTATGTAAGAAATGACTTTGATTTTAATTTCTAATGTTACTTTAGATGTTACAGTGTATACTCAATGTATATAAATTTATCACAATTTCACTACGAATCAAAATTCAATCAAATGTGTAGAAATAAGTTGATCTGACCCGCTGCCATTTCTAACTGGGCTATTCAATTCATATGTATGGAAAACATCTCACCCTCTCACACAAGAATTTGTGATGATGATTTGCTATATTTAAACGTAAATTCTAATTAATTATTTTACTAAACAACCAAACAAAATTACTAATTTTCTAAAAAAACAACACAAATTCTTGTGAGAGACGGTCTCTTTAACAGGTCATTTCTAATTGGGTTGGTCCATTATATATTTTGTAAAATATTATAAGTTGGTATTAAGAATGATGTAAGTAGACATTTAAGATATTGAAAGTAGGCATTAAGGATATAGTAAGTAGGCATTAAGAATACGGTAAGTAGGCATTAAGAATACGGTAAGTAGGCATTAATCTTTAATGGGCTGGACTTGAGATACGTCTCGCAAAGAGACGGTTTCTCAAGATACTAGCTGAAAAAACAATGATATGCAATGCAACTTAAGAATCAGAAATTTTAATCAATCACTATGGTTTTTAAATCACCATAAAAAGACAAAACGACTATCAATAAATTAAACAAAAACAAATCCTAAATGCTCACCCAATAATATTATTCTAGTAACAATGATTTAACTATTTACAAATCACTGTTTCTAACTACCTATGTAAACTATAGTCACACTCTCATCTTCATCGGAATCTTGCCCTTCAATTCTCTCTCCTACACAAGCTTTCTCTCTCCTCTCCAACAATGGATTCTTCACCAATCTACCTCCTCCCACAAGATACCCTCCACATTATTTTCATCAAACTTTCACTTCGTTAAATCATTCTTTGCAGATCAATCTCTAAAACCTTCCAGAACCTTCTTACTTCTTCTTCTTTCCTCCAACTCTTCAATTCCCACCACCCTTCTATCTCTCTCATTTCTCTTCGCCCACCTCCCACCAGACGCGCCACCGTCACATCCTTACTCTCCCTTTATCTCTTCTCCACGCCTTCGATCCTTTTTCCAATCAATGGCTCAAATTCGACCTTACTTTCCTCCCTTTCACTTCTCTTTCTTTTGTTACTTCCTCAATCGGTAAGATCTACCTTTGGGGTGACTTACCTGAACTCCAAACTCGCTCACTCATTGTATGTAATCCGTTAACTCAAACCTTCCGAGTCCTTCCCCAGCTTGGGTCCGCTTGGTCTAAACATGGGTCTGTTTTATTTGGGTCTGCTTGGTCTAAACCCTGTATTGGTCCGAATTGCATAATCAAAACAAAATTAGCTAAAATTTTCTTCCAATTTATTGTCGAAACCACGGAGTCCGACTCTAATTGGGACCTCATTGTATGTTTTATGTGATGTAGGATCACCATGGAGGAGTTTATGGAAGTTATTTGCGTGTAAATTGACGAAATTGGAAACGATATCATTGGGGTGGATTAGAGTAGAAAAGAATGAATGGGGGATAATTTTGATTTATTGAAAAAACCCAGATTAGTAAAAGGAATTGGGAAGAAAATTTTAATGGTCGGAGGGCTAAAATCATCCTTCTCATTGAATAATTCGTGTTCGACTATATTGATATTGATATTAGATTTGGAGAGTTTGGAATGGGATGAAGCAGGGAGAATGCCATTAGAAATGTAAATGTTTTCGAGAATCTTCAAAGTTTAAGGTATTTAGAGGTGGTGATAAGGTTTGTTTTAGTGGTAAAAAGGTTGAAAAGTTGGCATTGTGGGATGAAAATGTTAAAGGGGATGGAAGCTGTGGCGCTTGTCCATGGCAATGGGTTGAAGGGGGAACTGGTTTTAGAGATGGGTTATTGCGTGGATTTTCCTTGCCTTGATACCATGGCTTCATTATAGTTCATTGCGGTATGTTTGATTTTCTTATTTTGTTGAAGACTATGATGGTTTTTTTGTTTTGATTGTGTAGTATTATATTGTGAATTTGATAATATTTTTCTTAATTTGTAGTATAGATTGCTTTAAATTTGTAATTGTTTACATCATTTACATGTGATTTTGTCATGATTTCCCGTTTAGGTGAGTGGTATTTATCAACTTGTTCTAGGTAAGACCTGGGGCCTTATATTGTTGGAATTGTTTAGCTCTTAGTGGTATTGGTATATAGTACTACTAGCAGTGAGTAGGAGGTGGACATGGATCAGTGTAATATGATTTGCTAGCTAATTCGCTTTGTGAATTCGAGATACACGCTCAAATTTGGCCAAGAATAGCCCAAAACGGACCATTATTTGCTTTTCGATTCGCGAGAAGATAAGGAAATCATGTGACACTGACATGGACTAATAGGGAATTGGAGAAGAGAACCCATGTAATAAATGTGTATAAATCAAATCTTCGCGCATCAGAAATATTTGGAAGGAAACCCTGTTCCCTTCCCTTCCTCACTAACATGTTGTCCAGACTCTTACACTAAGTTAGAAGGGAAAAGAAAGGAAGGGAAAGGAAAGGAATAAGAGAGATAATGAGAGAAAATACACCTGCTTGTTTAGAAGGGAAGAAAAAGGAAGGGAAAAGAAAGGAATACTTTTCCAAATCGGATAGTTTTGAACACCCCTAATTAGAAGTATAGGCTTAATTAGTTGGGCAAAGATGACACGATGAAAGAGGTGGCTGGGGGAAGGGTTGAGGCATGTGGGGATTGAGTGGTATAGGAGGTGTAGTAAGGGTAGTGGAAGAGTTAAGGGACATGAGGAGGGGTTAGTGTTTCTAAAAAAAAATTTCTTAAAAATACAAGCCATTAGCACGTAAAAGAGTATGCCACAAGCAAATATATACTCCATTCATTCTTAAAAGATTGTCCACTATGAATTTTTCACACAAAATTTAAGAAAACTAGAATCATTGTAGTAAGTAAGTACTACTATTATTTTAATTAAATATTAGTGTAAATTAGTGATTGTATTGGTATTATGAGAGAGAAAATATTTACATTAAAAATAAAATAAAGAAAAAAAGAAATTATCATTGTCAATACTATAGAGAGAGTATATTTGGGGAAAATGGAAGAGATTATGAGAGTATATTTGGAAAAAAGATTTCCAAAAATGAAAAGTATTCTAAAGTGCACAAACATTTGAAACTACTTGTTATAATAAGATGGACAAACATAAAAGAACGGAGGGAGTAGCAAATATTGAATTATTAAAAACTAGATAGTGCCCGTGCGATGCACGACTTTATCAAATTTTTTGACATATTTTTGTATTATATTTATATTTTATTTCTCTATGAACAGTTGTATACATTACGTATATTATATCATATTTTGTATTGTGCGCAATATAGTTATATTTGTACATTTATTTTTTTATTCTGAATAAAAGAGCAAATGGTTCTCACCTTAAGTACAATACAAAATTATGAATTTTTTAAATAAAAAATAACATATTAATTTTTCAAAAAAAAAAATCTATTACATTAATTTATAAAAGTATTAAATATTATTACTATCAATAACACACTTTAAAATCAAATATAAATACATAGAATTATGTAAAATTATTTGATTAGTTTAAACGACAAAGATAATTTTTTTCTCATAAAAAATATAAGTGACTTACATAAAAATAGTCACAACCTAAATCATATTAGAATTAATCATTCCATTTAAGTAACAAATTCTAATAATTGTATATTATGTTTTAACCATTTTAAAATATCCAATACACTAAATAATATTCATTTAATAAATAAAATTGAAAATATTTTATAAATAATTAAAATAAATGAAATAAAAATATATAGTTTTCTAATACATTAAATGTGATTTGACCCAAAAAGCAAAAAGAAAAAAAAAATTAATAAGATAATAATATGCTCAAAATAAGATAAGAAAGTCAAAGATCATAATAAGGATGACATCATCATTTAAGTTTAGAGGGAAATTTTTTTAATAAGGATGCGACACGTAAGCAATTTTAAAAGGTGATGATGTAAGCCGTGTTTTGTTTTAGTAATAGTTATAGATAGATTGGTCTAAAGATAATTCCCATTCTACCGTCCACGTAAGATGGATCTTTAATATTTACTAAATGGGAAACATAATTCCCATTCTATCTCAGATAGTGTTTAATATTTTCATAAAAACCACCATCTGAAATGGTGGTTTTAGCTGACTTATATTCATTTTTGGTTTTTATTTTTGTTTATAATGAACCATCATATGAGATGACGGTTTTGTTTGAATTTTTTTTTATTTTTTGGAGTAAGGGAAATGAAGGAAGACAATTATTTGACACATGCAAATGGTGGTTTTTTGTGATACAAATTTTTTCTTTATTTTGTTGAAATTATTGCAACTGCTATCTGAAAAATTATTTTTAGTTTGAAGTTCAAAGTAAATCGTTATCTGAGATGGTTGTTTTGTCTTAAAAAATGATTAATAAAATATCTTCTCGCGTATCCTACATGGACATTACTATGCGAAATAAGTTTCTTATTGACGTAGGAATAGAAATAAATTCCCAAATTGCAATATTGTTTTGAATTGTTAGACAAAAAAAAAATGAGAAAGGCAGTGAGGGTAGGGATGACAATGGGTATTGGACCCGATCCGAATCCGTGGATTCGTATCCGTTTTTGCCGGTCTGGGTCCTAAAAAAATAGACCCCTCAGATCCCGTGGGTGTGTTTCTAATTTTGATTTTTGTCTACATTCCTTAAATTTTATGTTGAGACTTGAGTTGATTTATGTTGAGTTGATATTTCTCCATTCCTTTATCTTTTATGTTGAGTAGATTTCTCGCCTCTTTTGATTTATGTTGAGTTGATGACTAGTAGTTGTTTTTGATTGATTTACTTTTAAGTTTAGTTGTCCACATTCCTTATATTTTTTACATGTCAATGACTAATAATAGTTTTGATTTTTACATTCCAAATTACAAAAAATGCAAAAAAATAAGTCAGACTCATTTTGAACCCAAATCTGATACTTGATCCGCGGCACTCATGGATCTAGGTCTTGCTTATGAAAACGGATCTGAATCCGGGTCAACCTAGACAGATCCGACCCATTACAAACCCTTCACTAGGGAATTTGCTGTAAGCGATGTGCTTTCATCACCTTTTATTAGTAGCTAAAAAAAAAATCTATTCCACGGTTCAACCCAACCGAAATCCTAAATTTACCACATTTTCGTCCCTCAGTTTTTGAGAAATGGGTTTATTGGCAGCTACACCTGGAACAACAACATGGTCTTATCAACTTCAATTCAACTTCAAGTTTCGGAAATCTCTGTCGCCATTGTTGTTTGGAAGAGCAAAAGTTTCTAGCTATAATGATCGTCATATACATAAATTCAAGGTTCATTGTGTTGCGCAAGATGAAACTAAGAATGAAAGTGATGAGTCGAAAAGTGGTGGTTCTGGTAATTCTTGGATTAACTTGAATACTTCAAAAGTGGATTCTGCTTTGTCTGATTGGTTTGGAAATTCTGACCAACTTAATGATTCCGGGCAGACTTATGGAATTGCAGGTGAAATATTTCTTCTTTTTCTCATTTTACGGGCCTTGTTTGATTTGATGAAGGTTTATATAAGTGTAATTTAGGTTTAATTTGGGATTATGGGGTTTGGTTATTATGGTTTTCTCCCTTGTTTCTGGAATAGGAAGTGATATAATATTTGAATTAGGTTATTAAGTATCGTGGTTCGTGGAGAATCAATAATAATTTTGTACTTGATGAATTTGGTTCTAACATTCTAGGTAGTTTCTGATTATAAGTCAATTATTGTATATCATCGTCATCATCAAACCCAATATCCCACCCAATATCTGCTCGAGAGCAGGGTCTGAGCGAGTGAAGTTGACGGACTATCCATACCCGTACTCCCTTCACCAGAGGAAAGTGGTCGATTTTACCAAGTCAATTATTGTATAATACTCCCTCCGGTTTCATTTAGTTGTCACATTTCCTTATTTGATAAATTCATAATAATTGTAGCATCTTCTTTTTTGTCCATTTTTCTTACTTAAATACCCTATGTTCACATAAGTAATGTCCAAAATACCCCACTTTTACTACTTACAATACCCCCGCTCTACCACCTTTACAATTAATATAATCATTTAAAATACGCTAAGTACTCCCTTTTTAATGAACCCCACATCACCCTCAATAGCCGTGCCCAAGCAAATGGGACATTTAAATAGAATTGGGGGGAGTAGTTTCTAGTAATAAGTCAATTGTTGTATATAGTTTATGACAAAAAAAAAAGAAAAATACTCCAGCTAGTTTTTGTTAATTTCTGTAGGCAGAATTTGACAATTTATCCTATAAACTAAAGTAAAATGTTAACTAATATATGCGACCCCTTAATTTAAGGTCATGTGTTGGTACTCCTTGCATGTCCTAGCTTTACCCCGGATTGAGATTGTGATGATTCTTAGTTGAGTAGAGAAGGGTATTGTATTAGTTTATCAAGAAGTTGAATAAACATATTTGTATGTTTGACATAGAGACATCAAAAGGGTTAATACAAGGAAAGTTCGAGTATCTAAACACAATTTCACTGAAATTAATAGAATCTGGAAAAATGGGATTATAGTGCAAAAATATGGTAACGGTCGCGATCGCGATAAAAGAATGATGATGCGGCAACAAAAGTGATTTATCATAATGCCAAATATTGGTCAAAAAGATGACATATCCCTCGAAACGGCTCAAAATGCAGTATTTTTACGCCTTCAAACTGCGGAAATACTAGTTCGATTTTTTAAAAAAAACCTATACATCGCGACCGATGCAATGCAACCTTGTTTTTCCACTATGAGTGGGATTTTTGAATCATCTCATGAAATTGCAACAATATTGACACTGTATTTTTTTGTTGGTTATCTTTGAAATCACAATAATGATCTTGAAGTAGCTGGATTTCAGGAATTCTTGGAGTAGGGCTTGCTGGTGTTTTACTTTTTGCAGGAATCACCTCTGCGGCATTTTCAATAGGCAAGAGGAGCAGCTCTAGTAAGTGCCTTTCTCTTTTGTGGAACTATAACACTTAGGTTACAAATTTTTGTAAAACTAGAAATTAATTATGAAATGCGCGTGTTCTCTCCTGGTTCCTGTGTTATTTCACACATTCATATTAATATCTCTAAAGTTGGCTTTAAACTCGAACTGGATCATAATGTCCATCTTCTGAACTTATTTTTACAGGGGCCATGCCAGAAATGAAGCCACTTACAGAAGAGCAAGAAGTGTTGACCTCTGAAGAGGCTTACAGGGAAGCAGAGAATAGTTACGATGTAAAAAACATTATTCAGGATGAAGCTAACACAAAAAATAGTCATCATCAAGAGAGCAAGGCAGGAACGGATAATGATCTTTCCTTATCATCAGAACCAGCAGATGTTAGCCAAAGGGAATACCTTGATGAAGCCAACAAAGAGTCTTTATCTGTTCATGAAGAATCAACATCAGAAACAAACAATCTTGATACAATCTCAACGTCTCCTGAAATTCCTCAAATAGAAAATATAGACTCCCTTGTGGCTTCTAGCACTGTAGATTCACGAAGCACCATTGTGGTGAGTAAAACAGAATACAGCCTGGATGTTGGGCTAAGTGAAAATGTGCAGCGAGAAACCCTTACAGCAAGCCAAACAGATGCTTCCATGTCTACACTTCAATCATCTTCTAGTGTTGCTTTTCTTTCAGATTCTGAAGTTCTAGATAAATCAGCTTCCGCTGTAACTCCAGAAATCGACAGTAATACCCGGGGCAAAGTATTGGTAGTTCCATTAGTTGCAAGCAAGGAAGACAATGCACTTTCATTTCCTGCTGAAATTGATAATATATCCATTGGCACTAGTAGTTCAACGGAGACTGCAGCTTCTGAGGCGGCATCTTTTGTTGCTAAACTATCTGCAGATGAACAGCGCGATAGTAGTATTGGTGATGCTGGGAGATCTGTTTCTGAATCACAATCTTCAAAGAATCCCTTTACTTCTCGTGGGATTCCTGCACCTTCAATGCTCTCTGCAGCACTTAAGGTGACTCCTGGAAAGGTTTTGGTCCCTGCAATCAATGATCAAACTCAGTCACAAGCTTTGATGGCATTGCAAGTGTTAAAGGTATTGTATTTTAAATGTCATCTCTCCTCTTCATATGAATTCAACCCCTCTACTTATCACTTTAATTATTAATTTAACATCTCAGTGACTCACTAGTTCTAACTTCTATCAAAAAGTGTTTGTTTTCTGCAAGTATATGTAATATGTCATATGTTGCGTGTCAGATTGTGAGTGGAATTATTTGGTGTGTTTTTGGTTAGTTGAACTTTAAAGTGTTTTCTCGTAATCAGATTTGCAGAATTAGCTAAATGATTGGTTACCTGATCATTAAATAGCACCATAAAGGTATTGATATTTGTTCATTGATCATTTAGGTTCATTAAGCTTCCTCGTTAACGATAACATTAATTGTAAGATAGTGCCTTGACGTATGGATATAAAATCTGTTATTAAAAAAGCTGGGAAGGCGAAGCTGATACCTCCTTATTAACGATAACATTAATTGTAATCTTTCTTTGTTTATTCGTTTTATGATATAACTACACTTTTATCCTTTTGTTATTTATTTTTGTTTTACTGTTTTAGTTCAATTAATCAGCTCATAGCAAACATGATGTACCAGATCTAGCACATATCATGTTTCTCATCATAATAAGTGCGCCAGGAGTGTTGTAGCACCAGTACCCCTTGCAATGATTGCAATATTGGCTTTGTTGGGAACAACTACTTTTGAAACTTTGGATGAATAGCGACTTCAAAATAAATTGAGAATACCGAGTCGAGAACTATATTGAATCTCATATTGGCTTATGGGAATTCGTCTAATCCTTTTATAGGTGAGAATCATGCCATTTATCCAAAAACATTGGTATCCTATAGCCCTTGTCTTGCATGTTGGTTTAGGTGGTACATAGGTAGCCCTCCATGTAAAGCTAAACTACCATAGGTTTTCATCCCCTTTTTTGGCAATCTTTTTTCTTATGCATCTGTTCTCCCTAACTTATCGTTGCCTTTGATCCATAGTGCAAAACAGAATTGCATCGTATAGTATTGACTGTATCGTAAAGGTTTTCAAATTTCACTGAACGGTATTACCTGCATCCTAAAGGTGTAAAAAACAGTATTTTAGGTTGTTCCAAGCGATATTTTAGGATTTAGGCCGATATTTAATGGTATGGCAACAAAATCATCTCCTTTACTGCATCATCGTGTCCGTTATCGCAATCGTGACCGTTACCACTTTTTAACTCTATGCTTTGATCTTTCCGGTTAGTTTTCTAATCAAAAAGGCCCTTAGGAGTTAGATGACTTCAATTGATTCTTTTTAGTACCTCATATCCTTGCTAAATGTCCCATTTGGAATTTTACGTTATTCATCAATAACTCTTAATTTGTATTTTATTTTTAAATTATAAGTTACATAGTCAAGAAGGATCTTGTTTAATTACTTCAATGTAAATTATATGAATATCTACTTAATATAATTTTTATCATGCACAATTAGAGATATTAAGAATTGGATTATTACATTGGCAAGCATGCAATCCCAAATAAGACTAATCGTTGGGATTAGAGGGAATGTAAACTTTAATCTTTTTGAATGGTACTTGTTTTAGGATTATACTTAATTCAGAATGTCAACTAACAAAATTTTGAGACGGATGATAAGGGACAAGAAGTCAAATTATATTATTTCCATCAAGTGATCAAGTTATGTTATTATTAGGCTCGGAGTCTTTGATACGTTAAAAGGTGGAAAATTACAAGCTTGATTATATTAATGACCGGTATACTAATTATATATGCTAATATACAAGACTGATTAAAATCCTAAAACCAAAGTAAAAGCAATAACATTACACATCAAGGAAATGTATTATTTACAGAAAGCTAGTATCCTAATTCCTAACACAAAAGAATTATATATAAAGAAAAAAGAAAAAGATAACATAAGAGAGATCGGTTTGACTACATGAATCAACAATTAGGGAATCATTTCGTAAGATTTTGGAGAAGATTGATTTGTATTCATAACATTGATTACTCTTTGAACCGTGTTTTCTTTTTGGTGTCTATGTTATTGCTTAGTAGCTGAGCTATTCTTCTGATATTTTATATGGATTAGAGCTTTAACACCTGAAAAATGAATGTCCTATGACACTAATCTTCTTGTCGGTTAGCATCTTCTTTAGGAAACTTAATGTTTTATTGTCGTTGGGAGTTGAACCTTTGATTTAAATGAATTATGTGAAGGAAATCAAGATTGCTTTTTGATTTGCTTAATATATGGTTCTGTATAACCTAATGTTTCCTAGTTTCTTTTTTCTTTTTTTTTCTATGTAGGGCCATTTTGGGGTATCATAATTTCATCTTTTATGTTCTCTGAACCTTAAATGATTTTTTTTTATCAATCTCAGGTAATTGAGAGTGATGCTCAACCTGGTGATATCTGCACTCGTCGTGAGTATGCCCGTTGGTTGGTTTCTGCAAGTAGTGCTCTTTCACGGTGTGTACTTTTCTTCTTTTGCCTTTTCCATGTAAATTTAATGCATGAAATCATTGATTTTCTTTGCCATATACCCTTTTCAGAAACTTGATCTTGAAGGTTTATCCAGCTATGTATATTGAAAATGTTACCGAGCTTGCATTTGATGATATTGGACCTGAAGATCCGGACTTCACATCCATCCAAGGTAAATATTATTGATATATAAATGCTGCATTTCAATATGGTTTGACATACTTCTATGAAAATTAGATAATACTAACAAATCACGTGTTACAGGTTTGGCAGAAGCTGGACTTATATCTAGCAAGCTCTCAAAACGTGATATGCTTTCTTCTACTGATGGAGATATTGGTTCCTTCTACTTCCATCCCGATAGGTGATTATTCTATCATGATAGGTGATTATTTCCAATTGAGTCAGAGTTTTAAGTTTGCTAGATTTGGGTTATGATGGACTAGAGTAAATTTCGTCATTAGAATCATATGCACCTTATTTAAGTGAAGCTAAACAACACAATTGTTTTACAAGGGTAAGGTTACTTACATTCAACCCTTCTCACCCCAGCACTTAGGTGGAAGGCAATTCAACAACATTGGGATAATGTAACGTGTTGACTGTTGTTTGAGCCTTGCTTGGTGAAGCTAGTAGACTTTTTCTGTCAAGAGACTAGAGAAGTGGAGCTTGACCTCAGATCTACTATTTGAGAGTGACTAGGTACAAAGTAGCAGGGAGCCCAGAACCTGTAGAATATGGAGATGGGATAGAAACTGTTGGCCTTTAGGATTGATGTACACTTTAAGCTTGTAGAGTTACATGAAGTATCTATTCTTTGTCTGTGTGTGTGCTTTTTGACTACTATCGCTATTTTCCCCTCCATATCCTACCTATTTTTGTTGAGGATAATAAGATGAGAACTCAATTACCTAGATCTTAACCTCGACCACTTGACCATAAACTTTATGTTACTTTTAGCTGATTGTTAATTTTGTCTAACAGCTATTTGTGTATTCTTGTATCCATCACTTCTTCCATTACTAATATCACTTTCAGTAATTGCTTATCTGCATTTGTATACTAGTAGGATTGGTTAAGAAGTGGGATAGATCTTGGGCGGTACTGTCAAAGAAAGAAGGCCCAAGCTCATAATTAGGGCTGAACAGAGTTTGGTCTAAACCGTAAACCAAACCGGACCAAACCGTAATTTAAGTATTTGGTCTGGTCTACGGTCTTAATGGTCTGGTCCGATTTTTTTAAAAAATAAAATACGGTTTCCGGTCTGGTCTAGGTTTAAAAATTTTCAGACCAAACCGGACCGGAAAACCGGAATAAGCTAGGTTTTAATATTTTTAGAAGACCCAAGTATCAAGTATGTACGTAGGAAGTATCTAGCGGCCCAACTCCCAAATTCCAATTACATTATAAAGTTAAAATATAAAAACCCACTTAAAAAGATTGAAAATGCTAGTTTCTCTCTCCCACTGCTTCGACCTTCAAACTTCATCTGACAGCAAACGACGCTCCTTCTTCAACCTTTTGCTATTCGACTATTTGAGTTTCACCACGGTTGGTTGATTTTCAACCTTTTTGTTCAGTTTGTGTATTTGGAATAATTATAAGTTGATATTTTGATTTTTTTTTTCGTTTTTTAGTTGATATTATGTTAATATTTTTGGGGATTTTTGTTCAGTTTTTGGTTTGATATTTTTGTTCAGTTTGTGTATTTTTGGTTGTTCTTTTTTGGTTGATATTTTTTGGTTGATATAATCAAGTACATTTAATAAGGTAGATTGTTGATACATTATCATAGATTCTCAATTAAAAAAATACATAAAAAGAACAAAACCGTAGACCAGACCAGACCAGACCGGTCTAGAACGGTCTGGTCCGGTTCGGTCTGGTGTTTTGACTGGTCTAGTCTGGTCTGAAAATTTTTCAGACCGAAATTTCTGGTCTGGTCTAATTTTTCTGTCAAACCAGACCAGACCGGACCGTGTGCAGCCCTACTCATAATTAAGTATGCATATTCGAGAAATGGGAGAAGTTAGCATAAAAAACTTTCTGTTACAAAAATTTTTGAAAACGATGTTTGTATTAGAGTTCAAACAACGTGCTTCAAACTCCAATATCACCAAGATCGAATGTATGAAGTCTTGTGACAAATAAATTACACTATCAATGAAAACAACGTTTGTAGGAGATAATAATGCAATAAAACAACACAAAGATTTAACGAGGCCCAATGTAGGCTACGTACTCCGGTGTGTAGTATCTCGCTTATATTATCAAAGGAGTTCAAAGAACTCTCAAATATGGAGAATTACAATTGAGAATAGATTACGCAAGTGTTTAGGCTTGGGGTGTATTTTTGTGGATGTTTTTACAATGGCATATGAGACATCTATTTATAGTGGATTATACATTTAATGAGTTAGCATACTTAATACAGGGAATTAACTCCATAATAAACAACTCCATAGAACACCAAGAGTCAAAAACCGAATCCAATGCTTGATAAAGGCAATGCTTCATTTCTTGGATGTCTCGTACAAGAATCTCCACCCTTTAGTCTTCTCATTAACTCTCATTCATCATGCCATAATTCTTATGTTTCAGTCACTCCTTAATTCCTCAATAACTTCATGAATTAATTCTAGCACTTAAACACCATCATCAATCACACATTAAGTTACATACTTAACTTACCCGTTTAATTCATTCATGGGATTCCCTCTCTATGCTCTCACTAATGCATAGAATTGATTTCGTGAATTCAAGTCACCATTTAACACTAACAATCTCCACCTTGACTCAAGTTCACCCAAGTCAAAGATATTTTCTAATTCACTCCATCATAATATCACAACTTACACAACATCATACTCAAAATAAAAAACAAAAACAAAAGCAACTCATGTGCATAAACAAAGCACATGCACTAAAATGCCCTTAATGGGCTCACTTAAGAATATGAAATTAATTACCAATCAAGTCCATACATCCCATGGACTCATTGGGCCATTGGGGTATGTTGGAATCATTCTTGATGTTTCATTACTCAAAGAAGTATAATTATCATCTTCATCATGCTTGGTTGAAGTAGTGGACACACAAGCCGAGATAATTAAGGTTAAACCCACACGCTTATACAAGCCATCATCAATTGATCCTTTTAAGAACAAATTAGGACCCTTGCTAACCTTCAAAACTCCACCTTCACCAATGCATCTAAAACCTTATTTATCCAAAATACTAAGGGAAATTCAGTTTTTATTCATACCTGGAACATGAAGGACTTCGGTCCATGTTCTCACAAGACACCATCAAACATGATAAATTTAACATCTCCAACACTAACTATCGGACAAATAGCCTCATTGCCCATAGTGACTTTCCTTCCATTTAGTTTTTGATAAATTGAGAAGAAACTAGAGTTAATAATCATGTGTCTTGAACATCCCGAATCCAAAATCCAAGAATCACCACCCTTGTACTCACTAGTAACAACAAGAGCACCAAGATCATAATCCTCACTTTCAACATAGCTAGCTTCGGCGGAACTAGCTTTCCCGGACTTGCGTTCATCGGATTGTTTGACTTTCAATTTCCAACAATCTTTGTTAAGGTGGCCTTTCTTTCTACAAAAGTTGCAAGTCATGCCTCCTTTGTTCCTACTTGACTCCTTAACAAACAAAGCATCATAAATTCTTAGGACTCCTTTTGAGCAAATTGAGAATCAATAAGGTCCTTTTGAGTCAAGGCCTTTCTAAAATCCACGCTACTCAACCTGTCTATTCCATATAATAAGGTTTCCCTAAAATGCTTATATGAAGGTGGTAGTGAACATCACAATAGAAAATAGCCAAATCCTCATCATTCACTTTTACATCAATATTTTGCAAATCCATTATTATTAAGTAAAATTCATCAAGATGCTGTTTCATGGGCTTCCCTTCTTGCATTCTGAGATCATACAAACAACTCTTTAACAAAAGTCGATTGGTTACACTCTTTGCCATATAGAGTGATTCCAACTTTTCCTAAATGTCTTTTGAAGTTTCCTCCTTTACAACTTCTTTCAAAATTTAATTAGAGAGACAAAGTTGTATAGCAGATTGAACCTTCGCATCCATTTCTTTCCACTTTGCCTCACTTGTGCCTTCCGGTTTCTTCTCCTCACCATCAAGTGTTTTATACACTCTATTTTGTATCAAAATTGCTTTCATTTTGACTTGTCATAAGCCAAAATTCGCGCTCTTATCAAACTTCTCAATATCGAGTTTCATTGTAGCCATGTTGCACCAATATAACCTCTAAATCACGATAATAACGATTTGGCTCTGATACCAATTGAAAACGATGTTTGTATTAGAGTTCAAACGTGTTTCAAACTCCAATATCACCAAGATCGAATATATGAAGTCTTGTGACAAATAAATTAAACTATCAATGAAAACAACGTTTGTAGGAGATAATAATGCAATAAAACAACACAAAGATTTAACGAGGTTCACCCAATTTAGGCTACGTACTCCGGTATGTAGTATCTCGCTTATATTATCAAAGGAGTTCAAAGAACTCTCAATATGAAGAATTACAATTGAGAATAGATTACGCAAGTGTTTAGACTTGGGGTGTATTTTTGTGGATGTTTTTACAATGGCATATGAAACCTCTATTTATAGAGGATTATACATGTAATGAGTTAGCATACTTAATACAGGGAATTAACTCCATAATAAACAGCTTCAAAGAACACCAAGAGTCAAAAACCGAATCCAATGCTTGATCAAGACAATGCTTCATTTCTTCGATGCCTCGTACAAGAATCTTCACCCTTTAGTCTTCTCATTAACTCTCATCCATCGTGCCATAATTCTTATGTTTCAGTCACTCCTTAATTTCTCAATAACTTCATAAATCAATTCTAGCACTTAAACACCATCATCAATGGGATTCCCTCTCTATGCTCTCAATAATGCATAGAATTGATTTGGTGAATTCAAGTCACCATTTAACACTAACAAATCGGTTAGTTATAAAGAATGACGAGCTGTATTTTGAGAGCCTCATAGAATAAGCTAATAGGGGCATAGTTTTACATCATGCGTGTAGTATCAATTGAGTGTATTACACTTTGGAGTTACTGAGCCACTCTAAGAGCTCGGGGGAGTATACCACTCTCTAGTTACTAATAGTAGCATTCATTTTTCTACTCTTCTTTCTCTTCTTAATTATTTCTCTATTCTGTCTTAAGCATTGCTGTACGTCACTGTGTAATTAGCAGCTTGCGCATGACAGGTATTAGTTGTGAACAATATCTAACTAATGTCATCCTGAGCTGTTTAAAAATATCGTCAATCTATCTCTTTTTTCCATTTGACCATATGAGTATCCAAACTGCAACTTCATAGATTATTTTTCCTTATTTTTAACTCCTTTTTGCTTTACCCCGCTTTTTCAATGACTTTAATGGTGTATATCTATCTTGATTTCTTTCTTTACAGCCCTTTATCTCGTCAAGATGTCGTGACCTGGAAGATGGCCCTGGAGAAAAGGCAGTTACCAGAAGCTGACAGAGAGGTTAATTATGGTTTTTACTAACATGCGTACATTATTCAAATGTCAAAAACTTATGCATTTTACATTCTTCAATAGGTTCTGCGCAAAATTTCAGGTTTCATAGACATCGACAGAATTGACCCTGATGCATGTCCTGCAATTGTGGCTGACTTATCTACAGCGGATCAGGGGATTGTGGCTCTTGCGTTCGGTCAGTCTCAGTTCTGTATTCGACTATCTGTAAAGTAACTTACCCTCAAAAAAACTGATGTAATTTTTGATGGTTTTTAACAACCTTGCAGGCTACACGAGGCTTTTTCAGCCTGATAAACCAGTTACAAAAGGCCAGGCTGCAATTGCTCTTACAACTGGGGAGGCAGCTGAAGTAGTCAGTGAAGAGCTTGCTCGTATTGAAGCAGACTCCATTGCTGACAAAGCAGTTGCTGCACATAACGCATTGGTGGCAGAAGTTGAGAAGGATATAAATGCGAGCTTTGAGAAGGAGCTTATGTTGGAAAAAGAAAAAATAGATGCTGTGCAGAAGATGGCTAAAGAAGCGATGCAAGAAGTGGAAAGGCTTAGAGCAGAGAGAGAAGAAAGAAACATTGCCCTAATAAAGGAACGAGCTACTGTGGAATCTGAAATGGAAGTTCTTTCTAGAGTGAGAAATGAGCTGGACGAGCAGTTGCAAAATGTCATGAGTGACAAGGTTGAAATATCATATGAGAAGGAACGGATTGAAAAGCTTAAGAAAGAGACTGAAGAAGAAAACCAAGCTATTATCCGATTGCAATATGAATTGGAGGTTGAACGGAAGGCCCTTTCCATGGCCCGGTGAGTATGTTTTCCTGGTTCTATTGTCTCGAGTTGCTGCTCCTGATCAGTTTACACCCAAATGAATAAGTAAACATTTTTATTTGCATGGTCATATACATCTTTGGTTGGTAAACTTCATTTCCCTCTCAGGGCATGGGCGGAGGATGAAGCAAATAGAGTGCAAGAGCATGCAAAAGCACTGGAGGAGGCTAGAGATCGCTGGGAAAGAAAAGGCCTGAAAGTGGTCGTTGATGAGAATCTTCTGGAAGAGGCCTCAGCTGATACTACATGGACTACTGTGGGGAAAAAGCTCTCAGTAGAAGAAACAGCTGGGAGGGCTGAAACTTTGATGGACAAGCTCAAGTTAATGGCAAGGAAAGTTGGTGGGGAATCGAAAGAGATAATTAACGAGATTATCCAGAAGATACAGTCTCTAGTGTTAGCCATCAAAGAATGGATTTTCGAGGCATGCAAGCAAACAGCAGAGTTCAAAGACGTAGCTGTTGCAAAAGTAGGTGGATCAGTACAAGAGTTGCAACAAAATGCAGCTGATTTCGGTACAAGATTGAAGGAAGGAACTAAACGTGTTTTGGGGGACTGTAGAGAAGGTGTCGAGAAGCTAACTCAGAGGTTTAAAATGTAACAAGTGACAAGTGACAAGTGACAAGTCCTGTCTTTGTAGGCTTAGTTGACCGACTGATTTTTGGTAAGCTCATTGAGAGCGTCATGTAATGTAATTGTTTCGGATTTTTGTCACGTTTCCAACAATGTACTTCGTATGTATCCGTTGATAATCTGGCCAATGAGAATAATGATGCCTTAGAGGTTGGGAAACTTGGGCGATTAGCATAACTGGCGATACACAGATCTAAATAGGAGTGTTCTGAAGCCAACATATGACCAAATCGGAAATCATTGCAATAACCCTTTTAATTTGCCTTCTTGTATTCAATTATTTAATTGTTGATTTTTTCTTCGGAGGATATTTTTTAAACCTTCATCTCTTCACGTCACGCCTGGGCAACATTAATTACTAGCATTGTCATCAAAGGTAGCAGGTAATGCACTTAGACTTGATTCAAAAAATGGAATGCCAAATCTTTAATACTTTTTGAAATCTTTTCCCATGATATTGCATTTTGGGAATTTATTTCCCATCTTATGTCCATGGGAAACTTAAGATGACGTTTAGCTTTTATGAACTATTTGCAAAAAAAAAAACTGTAATATAACATAAACGCCATCTAAAATGGCGGTTAACTTCATCTCCATCTTCCTGTTGCACACGAGTCCTGCAAAAAAAAAAACATTTTCTTCATCTCTCACCCTCTCTCACTCAAAGATGGCCAAATTTCTTCATCCCCATTACTATGTTTGTGATTGAGTTACTTGTTGGCTAGTGAAGTTATTGTTTAAGTGTTTACTATCATCTTCCTGTTTACTATCACTCAAAGATGGCCAAAAAAAACTGGTTTTCATGGTTCTTGAGATTCTTTATTGTTCTAAGAACATGATATGTCTCTATCACTATGAAATTGGTTTGAGTTTATGCGAGGAAAAGCTTAGCTTTTTGATCCATTTCTTCGATCAGAAGGCTTAACTATGAGGCATGGCCAAATTTCATCTCTCAACCTCTCTCAAAATGTTATTAGATAAAACCGCCATCTACCCCCAAAAAATTAAATCATAGTAAATCGTCATTTCAGATGGCGTTTTTTGTTTAAATAGAAAACCGTTATCTTATATAGCGGTTTTATATGACAAAATTAAAAAAAATAAAATACATCCTACGTGGACGGTAGATAGGGAATTATGTTTCCCATTAACATATAAGATGGGAATTATTTCTCTAAATGGCAATATTTTGGAGGAAGACTACTTTTTGTCCCTTATTTGTTTTTTTTTTTTTTTGAGTTATTGTCCCTTATTTGTTGGAGAAAAATATAATTTTGTTAAAAAGTCAAAATTAAGTGTTTAGAAAAACGAACTTTTAAATTGAAACTTAAAATCTACTATTAGAGTTTTCCATAGTTGACCTAATTAGTCGAAATTGAATGACTCGATCCGAAATAAGCCGAATATAAAATTGTAATCAAATTGTTAGTATATCTCATACACATAGAAACCGAAAACAACCTAACTTGAGATATCATACCTAAAATTTGGTGCAATACCCAAGTGTACACCTTTAAGTACTATATGGGAGTTTTCATGATATTTCTTTTACCCATTTTTTAAAAATAAAACAGCTATCAATTCGCTTGTATCAAACATCTCCATGGCTAACAAAAAAACCAACACTACCAACTAACCAACACCCTGCCAAACAAACTAGTACATCCAGTTAATTTTCAGCCAGAAAATAGTGGAAAGTGAATTTTCTGAGCACTATTCAAAATTGATCGTTTCTCGTGACCAATGATCACACCATCTTTCCCAAACGTAATAAATAAGAGCAAATTAACAATTTGTTGCTCATCAACATAAGTTTTTTCGTCCAACTAACGATTTGTAAATAGTGAAACTGGAACACAGTGACAGTACACACAAACACAACTACATTCACCAAAAATCACTGATTACAGCATAAAAGTTCAATAATGTATAACAAAATTGGCAAATCAAAATTGGACATAAAGATCTCTCTAAATGACGTTACTCGAGCTTAAGTAATCAAAACATCGACTTCATAAAAGATATCTGCTGGATCATCACTTCTTCTTCTCTCCTCCTCCAGCAGACCTGTACAAAGGCAGTTCACAAGTTAGGTTTCTTTTGATATCAAAAATGAATAAGACCTCCTAACAAAGACTACCTCATCTTGCGCAGAACGTTGGACATCTCTTCACGCTTCTTCTTCGCTCTCTTGTGGGTACCCAACTTTCGTTTGGCCACTTTGAGTGCACGCTTGTCTTTCCCAACCTTAAGAAGCTCAGTGATTCTCTTCTCATATGGAGCAAATCCAGCAACTTCCCTAATCAAGCTTCTCACAAAATGAACCCTTTTGCTGGTTTTCTGTAAAGATTGAACAGTACACAAATTGAATAGTTCTTCAACTACTCTTATTCATTAAAGTTCCCAGTTTCCAACATCACGAACAGCCAACATTCTCTTGTCCATTCTCGATTGGGATCAAACATTTATTATTTTTAAAATTGATTACATAATGTACCATATTGAGATAGCTTATTTAAATCATATGCAGTTCTTTATATTAACCTACAATTTCTATGATATCGCCAACAAGAGCAATGTCTTGGACTGGAAAAATACCCTACATTCTCAACTAGTGTAACATGATTCGCTAGCTAATTCGTTTTCCGAATTCGCGATTCGCTAAAATTTGTCCAAAACTAGCCTAAAACCGATCATAATTTTTCTTTTTTTATTCGCGATTTGCGAGATTACCAAATCATGTGACACAGTTCTCAACATCGCAATGCCACAAATTGGCTAATTTACAACTGAAGTAATCTCTATCTTGCAATCGTATTACTCTTATTCCAAATTATTTTCAGGATATCTTAACTATAACAATGAATATAAACATCAATGAAGCATTTGACAGCACCACCAGAAAACTTTACAATTCAAGCAAGCATTGTTCTTGGTAGCAAAGACATAATTTCTCATGCCACATGCTCACATCTTTTAAAAGGTGATCCAGAAACTAACATAGGTGCATATATATCATCAACTTTGAAAACATCATAAGCCCAATCAATACAATGCTAAACATCAGTCAATAGGATATTTTATTTTATTCAATTCAACACAACTGAAGAAACGTTAATATACCCAAAAAACATAAACTTAGTAATCAAAATAAGCTTACCCCTTTGCGATCAGATGGTCTCGGTGCCAATTCCTTCTTAGTGACAATATGACCTTTGTTCAAACCCACAAAAAGACCTGTATTTGGCTGCTTTGGAGCCATCTTCTGAAATTAATCCAATATACAACCATTATTTCTTCACACTTAACACCTTAAAAGCAATTCTCATCTGATTTACAGGGATCTGCATCATAAATATAAGCTTTTCCAAGCACCAAATATGGCATTTGAGCACTCATAAAACGTTATTACTAGAATATGATTATTGAATCAAAAATGCAAGCTTTAAGATCAAATTTGGCAAATACAATCACCCAGCAATAAGCTTTCAAAACAGATAAATGTATTGCATTACTCAATTGAGTAAACAAAAACCAATCACAAATCACTTAAACCCTGGAGTATATTACAATAAAATTTATAGAAAAATAACAAATATAAAATTATAAAGATCAATTATGTAAAACTTAATGTTAACCGACTTGAGTGTCCCTTCGTTTCTCTAATATCTAATTAAGTAACAAAAGACAACGCATTGTAGAGATGGAAGATTGGACTTACGGTAAAGCGACTGATAAGAAACCCTAAAAAACTGGCTGCTTCTCGGTTATCTTTTGTTTAAAATGGGGTTTTTCACTATTTATACTGCCTTCGGGTATAGGCTTGTCTTTAAAGATGGTGAAGGACTAAATGGGTTAAAGAGTTTGGATCCACCTGGGTTAATGACCTTGGGGTTCGGGTTTGGGTCCGAGTTCGGGTTTTCGACCCATAAACCTATTTATAATTTTTTTTCAAAATTATAATTAGGAAAAATTATAAAAAAAACCACATTTTCTATACACTCTTTTTTAAAAAACTACCTTATATAAAAATTTTTGCAAAAAACTACCTTATATAATACAATTCTTTGCAAAAGACTACCTATTATTCAATTTCGTCAGTTGACCGTCATATTTAACGGTTGACCAACACATGCTTGTCACGTGAGCAATGAGAAGCCCATCTTCTCCCTCATTGAAATGTCTAACATCAGAGAACACAAAAACAAAACCCTTTTCATTTCTTCTCTCTTCTACCACTAAAACCCTAAATTCAAAATCACCTATTTCATCATCTCTCCTTAATTCATTCAAGATATCTCTATTTCAATTGCGTACTAATGTTTTCCCCTTCTTCAACAGCAACATCGAAGCCCGAGAAATGTGGGTGTGGAGCTCCATTTGTAAGGAGAGTTTCATGGAGCAAGGAAAATCCTGGAAGAAGGTTCAAGACTTGTGCTTTTTATTCAAGATATCTCTATTTCAATTGCGTATTAGGGTTTTTGTGTTGTTTTTTGTTGGTGTTGGTTTTACTAACTAAGTCTAGTAAATGAAGATTATATTTTATTTCAGAATTTGTATTAGTCATTTGGGTATGAATTGGAAGGATGATTGATTTTGTAATATGATTATTATCAATGAAATGGGTTTTATGGTAATATCTTGCTGCTTATACATTCATTAACTTGTTGTTTGCTGCTTGTTTCTTGTTGTTTGATGTTTGATGTTTGATGTTTGCTGCATATACACAATACATGCTGCATACCACTGATTCTACTAATGGTATATTGTTGTTTGATTCTACTAATGGATTTTGTAATATGATTATCATCATGTGCTTCCTGATTCAGCAAATACATCATGTGGTATATGCATCATATACAGCAACACTGATTCAGCACATATGGTATATGCATCACCTTCAAGCAAATACATTAAGTTTGGACCATAATCAGCACATATTGATATATGCACTAAACATTGGTAAATTGTTGTGGTATATACAGCACATATTGAAGATGAAAGGGACAGCAGTAGGTGGGAATACTTCGAATGGTTTACATTAAATGAAGGAGATGGTGGTTTTAGAAGGGCACGTGACAGGCATGTGTTGGTCAACCGTTAAATATGCCGGTCAACTAACGAAATTAAGTAATAGGTAGTCTTTTGCAAAGAATTGTATTATATAAGGTGGTTTTTTGCAAAATTTGTTATATAAGGTAGTTTTTTAAAAAAGAGTGTATAGAAAAGGTGGTTTTTTATAATTTTTCTTTATAATTATATACTCCTATTAGCTATCATGTGTATTTAATTGTTAGATTTACAACTTTGTTACTTCCTTCGTTTTGAAATACTTGCTACATTTTGGTCATGGGCAATATTCATCGTTCAAGCGTTTTTATATATTACAGCTAATGTGTAAGCAAAAACTAGTCAAGTGAAATCTTGTTTGAATCGTCTGCTTAAATTCATTCATAATATTAAATTTTTATAATTTTTAGATATGTATAATTTAATATATAAATGAACAAATAACAAATTGAATTACGTACAAATTCAAATATAGCAAGTATAATGGAACGAAATAAATATATATATTTATAACATTATGTGATTTGAACTTTGTTGGTTCGTGTAATTTGAAATGTGGTTGTCGCATCTATACTTTAAAAATCAAAAGACTTGATACATATTTTGGTTTTAAATGGTGTCATCAAAGGCACCAGATTCTTACTTGTTGCAGCTATTGTTGAACTTACTTTTTACCGTGTGAACAAGTGGTTTGTGAAGAAAAGTAAAATTGCTAGACAATGGCTTGCTGCTAATAACATGTACACTGCCTAAAAATTGAGCAAAACAAGCGTAAGGAAAAATATCTCAGTGGGGAGTCATTTGATATAACACAAGCATTTGAAAATATGAGCCACAAGCCCACAACTGGGAAAGGTGAACGAATAGAACGCAAAGGCGGAAGGCGTTACAATGTTAGCTTTTCAAACTGCTCTTGCATGTGTAAAAAGGTTCCGGCATTTCACTATCCATGTTCACATGTGCTAGTTGTATGTGTAGCTTATACCTTTTTTGAAGCACCTTTTGTGGATCGTCATTTTCGCGCTACTAATTATATGAGGACTTATGGGCCATAATTTGAACCTGTGCTTTATTCTACTTAATGGAGAGAATGCAATGGACCTCGCCCGATTGCTGATGCTAGTAAAGTACAAACTAAAGAATATCGAAGGTCAAGGAGGTTGCATAATGATAGAGGAGTCAAATGTACCTATGCAACGGAGCATGACACAACTGTTGTATTCTGTGACTTTAATTTTATAAATCAAACATATAAAATAAAGTTACATAAACTTAGTAGGTTATAAAACATATGTCAAGTTCAAACTTTTGCTTAACATACACCAAATGTAAACTTCATCATCGGAAATCACCATATATCGAACATAGTAACAAGAAGATTTTGTTTGATCTTGATATTAATTCTAGGCAAGATGTTCTTTCCCAAAACATCATTTCCTCTCTACTATGGTGCTTGGGAATGTTTACCGGAAATATGTTTTGAGATACAAAGAATTACACTAAATTCCGAGCACACAGAAATTAGAATGATGTAAGAGAAACTAAAATGGAAGAAGATACGGAAAAATTACAAACGAGGATTACAAGTTTTCGATGTAAAGTGCTAGAAGAAAAGAAATCAGAAATTGCATATCATTTCAATAATACACAAGCCTTCTATATTTATAGAATAGCTCACACCATTTCACGAAGCAACGTATCACTTCACGAAACACGAGGTCGATTCACGAACTAATGTCGTCTTTCAATCAACCCGTTCATCCCAAAGAACATGGTTAAAATAACCATAATAACCGTGTGTAGTTATAAAATAACCAACCAAAAGAATGAACAACATCGCAAGACGAATACACAAGCCAGACAGCCCTTCTCGAGCGGCGAAGTAGGCCACGTGCCGCGGACCCTCTTCTGTCCCTGTTCGCGAGCCGTACAAAAGGCCGCGGACCACGCACTTGGTTCTGTATTGTTTATTATTTCCTTACAAACTTGGGATATTATTAATTTATTTTATTAAATTTTATTATTTAATATAATTAACCTTTCCGATAACCATTATACACCTCTAAATTACAACAATCCTCCGTCATTTAGAGTGTATAATCATTTTCTTCTTTCGCGATCCATAATCTCCAACCCATTTTATGCATCAATGCCAATGTCCTTCCGGATTGAATTGACACCTAGTACCACGCATCTTTACAATTGATCATATCCCTTAATGTCCTTCCGGATTGAATTAAGCAGATATATCCAAAAAATTGAAGGAGTAGTACACATGAAATAATTCATTAATCTCACATCCTTGACACGTTAAAGACCATGTGTCCAAATCTATTCATAAGTTCATTGAAATTCTAAGTATGCCCCTTGATTTCTTTGAGGCGGCCAAACCCCAAACTTACGTAGCTTCTTCTGGTTTACCATGCTTACGTGAATAAAGCACTCAATGTAGAGATCTTCATAACTCTAGAAAGTGAAGACCTCGAGGGACTACTCTACTACCTCGTTTGTCAACATCACGAATAAAGCAACTTAAGATCACTTAAGTGTTGCTGCCCAACATCTGATGAGCGGTCAATCCACCTTGAATTCAAGACTAGATGTTTCTTCTAGTGCCGAATTGGGTTTCACTCATGGTGTTGAAGAATGGGCTTGTACCAATTTCATTAAACCATGAAATTCCTAAACCTTAGTAAGAATACTTTGTCTAGCTTTGAACTTTGTTCACATAGTCAAGAATCGTGATCCCTTCTTTGATTAGCCCTAATTTTCGGCTTTGTCTCACTAAAATGTCATAGCATTATCAAAGTTACACTCAAATATCAATACTTTATACAAACCACTTGTCAATCACACTAGATTGTTTTTGTGCACAACTTTGGCTTTAAACATCACAAAGATGAGTATTTTTTTAAACTATATCGTTTACATATTTGTCTAATTCTTGACAAATAACATTAATATCATAGTAGAATAAGTTAAAAACTTTGTTTGTTCTTGGGTGATCAAAACTTGGTACCTCCCCCACAAACACATACTTTGATAACATAGAGAATGACCAATTCACTAAATAACCATAATAACCGTTTGTAGTTATAAAATAACCATAATAACCGTTTGTAGTTATAAAATAACCAACCAAAAGAATAAACAATATCGCAAGACGAATACATAAGCCAGACAGCCCTCCGCGTGCCGCGGACCCTATTCTGTCCCTGTTCGCGAGCCGTGCAAAAGGCTGCGGGCCGCGCACTTGGTTCTGTCTTGTTTATTCTTTCCTTACAAACTTGGGATATTATTAATTAATTTAATTTAATTTAATTATTTAATATAATTAATTAACCTTTTCGATAACCATTATACACCTCTAAATTACAACAACATGTTTAGTTGGACGCAATGTGAGGGTGGTTAATAGCTAATGTAACAATTTGTGTAATGTTTTAATGTGGGTATTTTAAAGTTGAACATTTTTAATGCATTTTGACTTGTATTATGCATTTGAATTAAGTATTTTGATTTGATATTATATATATTTGATAATTTAAACATAAGAAACTATACATAAGTCGTAGTGAAAAGAAAAGAAAAAAATTATACAAGGGCAACGTTTTCCTTGAATAGTAAAAATGTTGTTTCAGACAATGTTTTCCCCTCTGCTGCTCCAAAACCCAAATTCCAGCCCATTAGTGTCTGAAATTGTTGTACGTTTTTCCTAGAGGCTCATTTTTTTAAATATTTTCAGGTGACACTCATTACTTTAAATATTTAAAAATAAAAAGCATAAAAATAAAATTCCTATCTGTCCACTTCGTCTCTTTTATCCTATTACAATTTTAGAAAAGTTTATACCGTATTCTTTTATTATCATATACACAATTTAACTCTCTTTAATATTATCCACAAAACTCAAATGATTTCACATCCTCATCATTTTTTTAATCTTAAACTCCTTTTGTTGCAATGTTGCAATTTATTAGAGATGGAGTGAACCCACTAAAATACTTATTAGAGACGAGAAAGTAATTATCAAGTATAATTGAACGAATAGTAGGACTTTATTACGTATAATTGTTGGAACTAATTTTTTTTTCATGAGGGAGTATTAAATAATAATCATTACTCTTTTTGTGGAATTGGAACGTCGACAACTGGTCACCCATGAACTCAGTACCACCCAAAGACACTGTCATGTTTTGGTGGTTTAAATCCGTTACTATTCGAAAATATTTGTAATTGTTAAAGTATAGTGTAAAATGTTGAAATATAGTGTGAAAGGTAATTAATGGATTTACCCTAATGTGAATGCATTCAATGTAATTAGGGTTGAACTTGCCTATAAATATGGAAGTTCACCAAATGTAAAAATCACACCAATGAGTAAAAACATCACTATCTTCTAGCTTTACTCATTCTACTTCCTCTTTATCTCTCTAAGTTTTAACAATAATGTTTTAACTTTTTTATAATATCTGATTGATTAATAAAGACTTATTCGACATTTATATCAGAGTTAAAAATTAGAAAATACATAACAACTTTAACCAAAAATAATTCAAAATTAACAATGAAGTATTTTTACTTTTATGCATTTTAATGAACTATTAGTAATTAATTTTTATTGTCTTTAATATGTATAATAAAAAATTATAAAATTTGATAAAAATAATTTTTGCATTGAGTCGAGTCAAATAAGATTGCACTTGACTATATTTGAACTTATAGATTAAAAAACTAATCACAAATTAATAATGGTGAATAAACAATGCATATATCTAATATACTCCATCTGTTCCTTAATGAAGTTCTCACAAGAAATGTCCACGAGAATTAAGAAAAATAAAATCTTTTAAATAATAGATTTATTATTTTATTGAATAATAAATTTGATAGAGGAAAAGTAGGACCATAAACATTAAAAAGTAGGAAAAAATGTTTCTAAAAAGCAAACCTTTTAGCCTTTCTACAAATAAAGGGCAACATTTTATTTATTCAATAAAAAGACAACCTTTGTCTCCTTTTTGCAATTAAAGAGATACTAGTAATCGGTTAACATTATTTTCGCATACCCTCGTCACCATTTTATTTCAAAAATCAAAAACTTCTTCCACTCCCTATTGCAAACCCATGAAAACACACTTGCATCTTCACTACCGTCCCTTCCATACCCACGAAAACAGTATTCTAAGTAAACATCTTCAACCCACCGAAAACAGTACCTGCCCACCCAAAAATTTGCACAATGAAGCCTTCTCCAATGGCGACACAAGTGGAATTTTAGGGCAAAATTGATTTCCAAGTAAAACATCACAACCTAAGTAAGTTTCTAACTCTAAATTTCTGCAATTGATATCTCATTATTGATAACTAGTATAAAATCCCGTATAATGCACGGTTATTAATATTAAAATATAAAAGTATTATGATTTTAAACATTCATATAATCACATATTATATCATTTCCAAAAAAATATATATATTATATCTATTAAGTTCAACTTTACATTAAAATTTTATAACCAATGTAACTATAATAAATTAATAATGGTCATATTTTTAGCACATTCATTTGAAGTATGCTACTTCCTCCCTTTAAATTAGTGACAAAGAGATTTTTTTTAAAAAATATAAATATTTGATAGTAATTGAAGAGAAAATAAGTTATGAGAAACAATTTAAAAGAGACTTAGCAGTGTATGGATGAGTTAAAAGAAAATGATAAACCATTGTCAAAAAAAAATTCAAAATAACTGAGAAAACAAATAAGGAAAATAAGTGGAATGAAAGGAGTTTTTTTTATTTTTTTATTTTTACTATTTTCCCTCCCATTTCATGATTTGCATAAAATATATACTTGGGACTAATTTCATTAGACATGATGTACTTTTTAATATACTAATAAAAACATAAAAATTAGATAATCAAAAGTATTCAAATCTTAATTTAAAAATACAACCATACCTCGGTCAAACTGATATTTTTAAAAAATTTAATGTCTTAATCTTTAAGTTTTAATTAAGATGTATATACAAACAATCTTTTATTTTTTTAGTGTCTTGTTTTGTAAGTTTAATTGATGTATATACAAACAATCAATAGTAAAAATATAATAATGTGTAATATAATAAAATCAACTCTACCTTATTTAGTTCAATAAATATAGCAATTAACCAATTTGATTATTGGGCAATTTGCTCGAAATAATTCCAACTATTATCCGTTGGCAAAAAATAATCCCAACTATCAATAATTTTTGGAAAAAATACCTAGAATAATCCAAACTATTCATGATTTTCCTACAATAATCCCACCTATTGATTAACCATGAATAATCTCAACTTTGAGGGGCATTTTCCTAGAGTAAACCTGGTGACCGGATGACTTGCTATAGCAAGTTTTATTTTTTTAAAAAAAAGATAAATTAAAATAAAATGTCGAAAAAAAATATTAAAAAAATATTCATAAAAAATTTATGATTTTTTTTATTATTTAGAATTTTTTATGTAAATTTTCAAAAATATTTTATAATTTTAAAGTAATATTTAATTTATTTTTTTGGTGAATTACCTACTATAGCAGGTCATCGGGTTACCCCAGTTTACTCTAGGAAAATAACCCTCAAAGTTGGGATTATTCATGGTTAATCAATAGGTGGAATTTTTGTAGGAAAATCATGAATAGTTTGGATTATTCTAGGTAATTTTTCCATAATTTTTTAGTAATCCCAACTATTCTCATAATTTGTTGAAAATATGCCCACCTCCCTTTTAATCGGCTACAACATGTAACTTTTGCACTTTTTTCTTTCTATTTTGATTAATAGATGAAGGAGAAGGGTTAAATTTAAGCAGTTAAGTAAAAAACAAAGAAAAAAAGTGGAAAAGTTACTTGTTCCAGCTGGTAATAAGGGGGTGGATATGTTTTCAACAAATTATGAGAATAGTTTGGATTATTAAAAAATAAGTGATAGTTGGGATTATTTTTGGCCAACGGATGATAGTTGGGATTATTTTGAACAAATTTTCCTTGATTATTTTATGTGGAAACTCTTTGTGAGGTCATGTGGAATAAAATCGTTTTAGTTAATTGTATGATTGTGGATAATCAATAATTTAATTTTGACTTTTTTTAGTTTTATTTATAATGTTTAGAGTTGTTCATGGGCGGGTAGCGGACCGGGTAGCACCTAAAAATTCTACCCGCGGGCTCAAATATTCAAAAGCCGTCCGCATTCGCGGGCATATTTTTTTGTCGCTAGTTAATGTTCTAGTTTTCTGTTGAATTGTTTTAGCATATCTTGGTGTTACTATTTATTTTTACAAATTCTTACTTGAGACCGTCTATACAATAGATATCTCAAGTTTTGGGGCTGACCCAATTTATAAATAAAAAAAAACTAATTGGTGGTTTTGTAAGTTAAAAGAGAGATATGGGTTGGGCTCTTAAGAGACATCTATGCTATAGACGGTCTCTTAAGAGAGTACCTAATTTCTCCTTATTTGAATAAATTTTACTGTTTTAGTTCAATCAATTAGTGGCAAAGAGAAATTGAGTGTTAATATAAAAATTGTGGATAATTAACAATTTAATTTTGACTTTTTTAGTTTTATTTACATTGCTCTAGTTTTCTGTTAAATTGTTTTAGCATATATTAGGTGCTGTTATTTGTTTTTCCTACTTATTTAGTTGAATAAAATTTTTACTATTTTATTTCAATTAATTAATCAATATATAAAATAAAATAAAATAAAATAAAATGAAATTTACCTTATTTAGTGCAATAATAAATATAGCAACAAATTAATTTAATTATTCCACATGACAAATCTTTGTAAGGATGTCATGTGAAAATTTTCAATCTTTTTAGTAATTGTATGATTGTTGGAATTTTCTTAGAAATTAGATTTTACTCTTTTATGGTAGAATTTGGTTAAACACATTAGAAATTAGGATTTTTTCTGTAATTGTGAACAAAATGAATGAAAAAGTGTATTAGAATTTGGTATGATGTAAATTCAAGGAAGCTAAAGGATCACGGAGATTGAAGAGAGAGAGAAATAGGAAAAGTGATTGAATGAAGATTTAATGAAGAAGAAGAATTTATTGGGTTCAGAAATTTATTTCTGTTTTTTTAAGGAATTCGTGTTAACCGGTCACAGTAGATTGACTTTATCTACTATCTCTTTAATTGCAAAAATGAGACAAAAGTTGTCTTTTTATTCAATAAATGAAACATTGACCCTTTTTTTGCAGATGGTAAAAAGGTTGGCTTTTTAGAAATAATTTTTCCTAAAAATATTAAAAGAAAATTAGTGGAAAAAAATTAAAACATCAAATAAAATTAGTGTGAAATCTATGAGGACCATAAAAAATATAAAAATGTTAAAATGAAGTTAATGAAAAATATATGGGTAAAATAAAAATAAATAATGATTTTGTCTAAAATATACGATATAAAAAGAAAAATTCTTTATGAAACAATAAATAAAACTCGATAATGACAAATGAAAACTTTTTTAAATAAGAAAAAGAAAATTTAATATCCAAGTATAATATGGAATGGAGGGAGTACACCTCCCTATCACTTGGTCAAACATGTTATGTCCATCCAAAAATTCATTCACTCCATATCCAACTCACCAAAATCTACTTCTCATTGGAGTTGGCAGCTCTTATTTCATTTGACTTTGCAGGTACCTACTCCATCATGTACTCTATTTTTTCTGATTTCACATTTTTTTTAGTAATTACTCATACATTAATACCCTTTTTTTATTTAGCATTTTTTCATTACTTGATTCATCTGAGACAATTAATGGTTAATCATGCAGAAATGAAATCTACTTTTTTCCAATTTGGGATTTTGGGTTTTGTTTATTTTTACTGTTTCTATTGATTATCTGGTCTAGAAATAGAATTACCATTGTTGTGCTACTAAATGCTTGAATTTTGGCTAACAAGTTTCTTTGATCAATAACACCTTCTTAATTTTTGGGAGATTTTACTTCTGAGCTTGCTTATATTGCTGGATTTGTAACATTATTGCTTTGAAACTCTTTAAAGATTGCATCTTTTTGTGCTTTGAATTTGCTTATTTAATCTTTTTCCATCATCCTATCATGATTTTTTGAGGATCCCAACGTTTTTTATACCATTTTGAACTTTATGATCATGATTTTTGAGCTCAAAGTTGAGTTATTTTGGTGAATAAACCATGTTTCAGAATCTGAAGTTTGATGGGATCATGCCATGTTACCTTAATTCCCTAGCAACACCATTTGAGCTTTTGATATATGCTAAGTTTTTGCACCATTGAGGACAATGTCCATCATCTGCGGCTTACCTCTTCTCGAGTGTGTATACTGCTTAGCCTGTGCTCGGTGGGCATGGAAGCGGTGTCTTCACACGAGTGGCCATGACAGTGAGGATTGGGGGCTTGCTACTGCTGAAGAATTTGACCCCGTACCTCGATTATGTCGGTATATTCTTTCTGTTTATGAAGATGATATAAGAAAGCCTCTTTTTGAACCCCCTGGAGGTTATGGAATAAACCCAGATTGTTTGATAGCTAAAAGAACATATGAAGATACACAAAGACATGCCCCTCCTTATATAGTGTATCTTGATCATGATCATGCTGATATTGTTCTTGCCTTTAGGGGTTTAAATTTGGCCAAGGGTAGAGATTATGCAGTGCTTTTGGATAATAAGTTGGGGAAGAAGAAATTCGATGGAGGTTATGTGCATAATGGTTTGTTTAGTGCCGCGGTTTGGGTATTGGAAAAAGAGGGTGATTTGCTGAGAGAGCTGCTAGAAAAGCACCAAGATTATACATTAACATTTGCTGGTCATTCCCTTGGGTCGGGTGTTGCTGCACTTTTAACAATGGTGGCTGTGCAAAATCGAGAAAAATTAGGAAATATTGACAGGAAAAAGATTAGAGGCTATGCTATTGCTCCAGCTCGGAGTGTTTCGCTTAACCTTGCTGTCAGATATGCAGATGTCATCCACTCTGTTGTGCTGCAGGTATCTATGCTGTCTTATACATTTAACTTTTGACTTTGTTATTGATTTCGATTTTGCACGACATGTATTAGGTCAAGTAACATGTTTGAGCTTTCATGACAAAGATCTTGCTTCCTGTAAACTATTCTTTTAGTACCTTGAAGGATGAGATCTTCCATAATAAGTACTACATAACTATAGAAGAATGTGTATTTGACTCAAAAAGAGATGAGGTGCCTGTTGAAGAAGGTAAGCATGGTAACGGGTAAGCTATTTTCCAGGTTTAGGACATGCTGATTGCTGAGCATGAGAAAGACTACCCCAAATTCAAATCCTATAAAGATAAGGTTCACAAAATTAAGTTTATGGAGAATGTAATGATTGGGTACTGAGACCGAGGGCTGATCTTTACGATCAACGAGAAAGGATGGTTACCCGAAACTTTGATGATGTAATTCATTGCGCACTAGTTTATGCCATATTTTTTCTGTAGATTAAGTTCTTTCTGCATATATATGTTATTGTCATATCTAGCTAATGTGATGTGCTAATTTAAGTGCTTTGGTTTCAATTTCGTCTCCTCACGCCTGTTTCTTGTTCATCAATCATCATACTACAAATGTCTAACGTTTATTCTGTAATTCTATTCAAACCAGGATGATTTCTTGCCGAGGACAGCTACACCCCTGGAAGATATCTTTAAATCACTTTTATGGTAATTAACTTCCGACAATAGTGATTAATTTCAACTTAGATTTGCAATCTTATTACTTACATTTGTTGTATTGACCGTTAGATTTGCTTGTCAAGGTAATCTTATTTTCATTTAGTATCTCAACATCTCATACTTAAGGATATGCCATGATTTTCAAAAGTATCCTTTCTAATAGTCATGTTATGGCTTTCCCCTCACTGCCACATAATTAAATTAATGACACTTTTCGGAAGTTCAAAGTCAGATTCAGTAGCCCAGCATTCCGCACAAGTCAGGGTTCGGGGGCCGGGGGAGGGAGGTAGCGGACAGATCACACCCGTTCTCCCTCCAAGGAGAGGACTAGGAGATATCTGCACAGACCAAGTTTTTGGGAAGTTGTTTCTCTTTAATATAAAATTTAGCTAACCCATTTCACTCAAAGATGGTCTTGCTTCTGGGCAACAGACTAAACCTTCTTTGTTGCTGCTTCTAGATTCCAATTGAAATTGTGTACGGATCCTTCATTCTTTTGAAGTCGGATTTTGGAAGCAATAGTCAAGAATATTCAAGCGGAATATGTTTGAATGATCAAAAGAACAATGTTTTCCGGTACATGGCTGCAAAAGACAGATTTTTTGTGATCCACATCTCGATTCTTGTTAATCATCTTATCAATAAACCTATACGAGTTTGCCAAAAGTTATGAACTTTTACCTGAACTAGCAACCAACGTTCTATTACACGACTTTGATAATTCACAATACTTGGTGAAATATAAATCATCAAATGAAGGCGAGAACTTGTTCTATAATTTTTTTCTTTGATGTGTTAATTCATTAATTGGAAGCTTTTTTTGTTGCACAGTTTGCCTTGTATTCTATGCTTAAGGTGTATGAGGGATACATGCACATCAGAGGAAAAGAAGCTTAGAGATCCAAGGAGGCTGTATGCACCTGGTCGTCTGTATCACATTGTGGAAAGAAAACTTTGCAGGTAATCTCAGAGGGTTGTTGCTCAATTATTTATAACTTATAAGAACAAATTTACATCTTTTGATTTTAACGAAACAATTTGATTTTGGGTTACATTAATTGAATAGATGTGGACGGTTTCCTCCGGTTGTTAGGACAGCAGTTCCTGTAGATGGGAGGTTTGAGCACATTGTTCTTTCTTGTAATGCGACTTCTGATCATGCTATTATTTGGATAGAGAAGGAAGCCAAAAGGGCATTGGAGGTTAGTCATCGTATTCTCATTGGTTCTGTAAATGAACTCTTAGATTAAGTGAACGTTACCGATCCTCATTACGTAATTCTTGATTTGAAACCATAATTTTGATTCAATCTAACTAAATGTGCAAAAATCAAACAACAATCAACACCATAAAGCAATTAAAAGTGGTTTACCCAAAGTGAGCTACACTCACTATCGAGCCTAGATGTATTAGTAATCAATCACAAGCTAAGCTTCAATGGATACAACGGCGTTTTCTAAAAATAGGAAGAAGAGAGATTTGGAAGAGAGATTAGTGTAGGATTATTATGTCTGGTTTTCCATTCCTTCTTCAAAACACCCCATAAAATACCTCTATTGTTACAATATATTCTTAGTGGTATTATCAGGTCATCCAAAGTGTCCTTGTGGATTCAAGGCACCCCAAATACCAACAGTGGAGGAAAAAGAAAATCGAGACTTTTAATGAGACATACTGAGACCTATCATCGGCTGCTAGATAAGAGTTTGTTCCCCGTCCATTGCCCCTTCCTGTTAGGTCATTCTAAGTGCAGATAATCAATCAGCTGCACTTACTGTTTCTTTGCATCTTACACATTCACTATGAAAAGAAAATAATGCTTTTGTATCGAGTTTATACACTTGCTGTTTTATATCGTTGGGATGTAAAACTCTGAAATGGTTTATCTTGTTCATTTTTTCAAAAGTGAACTAAAGTAGAATGGTGTGTCATCAATCTTTTAACTTAAAAAGCTTAGTTTCAAAACATTTATGATTAGTCTAGTGGTCGAGGGCTAACTTTTGTCTTTGTGATAGAGGTTCGATTCTCACCAGTACATGGAAATGATTCTTTCCCTTTCCGACCTTACTTTTAGAATTTTTTAACCTAGCCCAAATCAAAATAAAGAAAAAACTTGTGAGAAAGCTAGATTCATTTGGGACTATATTACCAACTTTAAAACTGTAAGTGTCTTTCAAAAGAAAAAAAAAATTGTAAGTATAGATTACCACTGGACAGTACCGTTCTAAGTTGTGATTGTATTCTAATTCTGGTGAACTAGTTAATGCAAGAGGAAGATGATGTGATGGATATTCCAGTAAAGCAAAAGATGGAGAGGCAGGAAACGATAGCCAGGGAACATAGTCAAGAACACAAAGCTGCGCTACAGAGGGCCGTTACACTGTCTGTGCCTCATGCATTCGTACCTTCTGAATATGGAACTTTTGACGATTTGGATGATGAAAATGAGCATTCAGATGGATCGTATCAAGAAACATCTTCTGGGGAATCGTCTAAAGGGAAGAATAAGAAGGAAAGCTGGGATGAATTGGTGGATCGTCTGTTCGATAAGGATGAAACTGGTCATCTCATCCCCAAAAAAGACTAGCTGGCCGGGCTGTGATGCATACGTAGAGCCTTCCTTTGCCCTTTCCAACGAAGATCAAACTGGTCTATTAAACGAGTGTATGTTCTGTCTTCTGTGTAATGAGTTATTCTTTAGCAAAATTTTGCCATTTTTCCGATATAAATGTTTGTTCAACTTGATTAGATGGCTCAAACTGTTCTTTCGTCCAACTCGATTCAAAGCATAAGCTTGTGTAGATATGATCATGGCTACCGCGTTCATTGTGTCTTGATTTTGCTATGTAGATTTGTTATGAATTTTGTAAGAGATTGAGCATTTTTTGTACGAGATTGAGCATTATATTTTATAAGAGATTGAGCATTATATTTTGTAAGAGATTTAAAGCAATAAATTTGTTAAACTCGTTGGTCATTTCTTTGTTTCTTCACGCTTAATTTAAATCACAATTCTATTCATATTAACTGAACCTTAATTCCACACCATTGAATAGCTACCTTAATATGATTTGAATAAATTTTTGTCCTCTCCTTGAATAAATTTTTGTCCTCTCCCTATAGGAGATTTGTTCTACCTATTTATTGGGTTAATTCTATCCATATATTGGGTTTTATCTCTCTCATTCTAAGAGTTTGGGGTTATGAATTTCGGTCTCTAGTTGATTTGTTGGTAGAGAGTTTTTATCTCTATCCATATATATATATATATATATATATATATATATATGGTTTTTTATATCTAATAGGAAGGGGTATGAAAATAGGAAGGATAGGAAGCATTCTTAACCGTCAGATCAAATATCAATGGTTATGATGTGTTACATACCCTGTACACGGTTTTTTTTAATATCAACCGGTTTTTTAAGTTTTTTAAATGATAAACCGATTCAGAATAAACATTTGCATCCCCTGCAAAACGATTTTCACCCTTTCTCTCTCTGTCTTCTTTTCACCCTTCACTCTGAGTTTCATTGTTTTACTCTTTGATTTGTTCTTCGATTTTTGTCTTCGGTTTTCAATCAAATTAAATCTAATCTGGTATGTAATCAAGATCTCAATCACATTTTCAATTTTAGGGTTTATTCAATGTGCGATTTGCGATTTGTCATTTGTTCAATGTTCGATCTGCGATTTATGGTTTGTTCAATAATCATTTTCGTCTTCGATATGCGATTCTTGTGTTTCTTCAATGTTGTTCATATTGTGTTTCTTCGATCTGCAATTCTCTCTGTCTTGTTGAAACAGTTGCTGGCTAGATGTTTTGTTTCTTCGATCTGCAGTTCGTATTGTTTCTTCAATGTTTCTTCAATGTTCTTCGTTTTTATTCAATCGTTTTTAGGGTTTAATCGTTTTCTGTTCAATCGTTTTTAAGGTTTATACATAATTATAGCATAGAATCTTTGTGATGCTTTGTGATTAATATGATACTTTGTGATGCTTTTTTAATAAATATGTTCTACTACTTTCTGAAACGTATTGAGCCAACTCATTCTCGAGTCATGAAATGTGATGCTTTCCTGTTCAAATTTGTGATGCTTTCTTTATCAAAATGTAATGCTTTCTTGATGAACATGTGATGATAAACCTGTGATTCTTGATGTATTGAACCAACTCAATGTCTTTTATATAGGGTTTTTCAAATTTTAAAAATATAGTAGTTGTCACTCGAAATTCTGCACAAGTTGCTGAAGAACCTATAATCCCACATCCTCCAAAAGGTATATCTCTTGAAAATGATTCTTCTATGCTATAATTATGATTTGGAAAATGAGGTCATTTTAATCATATTTGAAAATTATAATTTGGCAAAAGGAAATGTTTATAGGAGGAAAGGAAGAGCACCTCTCAAACAAAGAGTCGATCCTACTGTTATTATTACAGACGTAATAAGAGATGTAAATGCGGAACTTATGGATGCAAATATTGTTAAGGAACTTATGGAGGAAGTGAGCAAGATGAAGAGGAATATGGAAATTGTTACCCAGCATCATTTATCAAGATTGTTAAAGCTTAAGGATAAAGGAAATCAAGCATAAGAGGTTGGACAATCATCAGATTCACCAACACTATCACAGTGGTACTCTGACCCGAAAGTGTCGAAAGAGATTGATGAAAGGGAATATCTGATCTTGATATAACACCTCCACCTCCACCATCTTCGAAGATGATTGGAAAGAAAAGAGCAAAAAAGTAGTTTTGTAATGGACTGGCTTTGTGTAGTTTGACTAAACATTTTGGCTAGTTTTGTAATTGACTAAAGTTTTTGACTAGTTTGAATATCTCTATACTTTGCAAAACTGAACAATATCTAAACAGAAACTGAAATGAAAATGTGATGCTTCAAAATGTGATGCTTTCTTAGTTATAGAAATGCAAATATTAAGATGCAAATATGTGATGCTTTCTTGATTACAATGTGATGCTTTACTCTATATTTTGTGATGCTTTATTAATTAAAACCTATAAAAATATGTGATGCTTTCTTAATAAACATGTGATGCTTTCTACATAAATATGTGATGTTTTCTTAATAAACATGTGATGATAAACTTGTGATGCTTTCTTAATTAGCATGTGATTCTTTTATAAGCTTGTAATGCTTTTTCTAATATTTATGAAGATGCAAATATGTTATGCTTTCTTAATACACTTGTGATACTTTCTACATAAATTTGTGATGTTTTCTTAATACACATGTGATGCATCTTTAATATATATGTGATGCTTTCTTAAATGCAATGGGATACTTTCTTGATAAATATGTGATGCTTCTTTAATAAATATTGATTTTTTTTCATAAAGATGTGATGCTTTTTACATAAATATGTGATGCTTTTAATATATATGTGATGCTTTCTTAATTGCAATGTGATACTTTCTTGATAAATATATGATGCTTCTTTAATACATATGTGATGCTTTCTCCAGGCTTTCTTTAAAGACCAAATAAAAATATTGATGCTTTTTCATAAAGATGTGATGTTTTTTACATAAATATGTGATAGCTTCTTATTACAGATGTAATGCTTTTATAACCTTATGATGCTTTTATAACCTTGTGATGCTTTACAAAGATATTCTATGCTAATACAACATAATCCAATCAAAGCAGTTTAAGTTCTATTCGATGCTAAAACAACATAATCCACGGTGATTAAGCAGCAACCCAAAGCAACTTGTAAATCAAAATCAACATGTGAGCAGGAACCCAAAGCAACTTGTAAATCAGCAACTTGTAAAGCAGCAACTGAAGAACAAGTTGTTTAAGTTCATCATCTTCAGCAGGTCTCTAAAGACAATGAACAAAATTGCAACAAAAGCCTAAATCAACCGTAAAAATAGATCAAATTGCAACGAAATGAACAAAATTGCATAAATGAAAAATCGTAGATCCACATTGTATAAACCCTAATTCGAAAATGTGATTGAAAATTTGATTACATACCAGATTTAATTAGATTGAAGACGAAAATTAAACACAAAGAATCGCAGATCGAACTTGAATAAACCCTAAAAACGATGAAAAAATCGCAAAATCTATGAACAAATGAACAATCGTAGATCGCACATTTAAAAACCCTTAAATCGAAAATGTGATTGAGAAATTGATTACATACCAGATTTAATTTGATTGAAGAAGAAAATCGAAGAGCAAATCGAAGACAGAGAGCGAAAGAGTGAAAATCAAAGAGCAAATGCGTGAAAAATCATAGGAAGGATTTTAGCTTGAAGAGAGAGAAAGGAACAAATCAACCCTGCGATTTTTTCATTTTTGTTGCTTGAACCGGTTTTCATTTCATCAACCGGCTTTTTTTTTTGCTTTTTTTAACCGTTAGATCTCAGTTAATCAACGGTAGATAATCCTTCCTATTGGATCTCTACCTTATATATATATATATATATATATATATATATATATATATATATATATATATATATATATATATATATATAAATATATAAATATATATATATATATATATTATAAATACATATTTTATATTTATATATACATTATATATTTATATATATATGATATATATATATATATATATATATATATATATGTTGAGTCAAGACCCATTCTTTGAGCTCGTGATGGATTTGATCACTTGATCGCCAGCCTATCTTGCACTATCGAGTGAAGATGAGAGCGAATGTAGTTTACGTCTCGATAATGAATTAACATTAAATATGTCAAAATCATAAAAAAAAAAAAAAAAAAAAAAAAAATTTAAAAAAATTTAAAAAACATAAAGTATATAAAAAGATTTGCAGCTAAGTCCTCGATAGCATAAATAAATTGTAGCTGCGGCTTGAATCGAAACCTGAAACTAAATCCTGCAACATGCTGCCATCCATAATACGAATGACAACCGATTGAATCGGTCAGCGCTTAACGCCGAGCATAACTCCTTATCCAGCTCAAAATACGGAAATAATACACTACATTTACTAAATAATAATTAGAGTACATATTTATAATTAATTGACACCATTGTATACTTTTACCCTATTCTTGTACTATTCCACACTTTTAAGTCATTAAGATACCATTCTCAACCCTGCCAGAAGTACGTTACTGCCACTTATACATTTTGGTAATCTTAATACTTAAGCAAGTTCAGTTGGTTAATACTCATAGCCGTATCATGCCTCATAGCATCAATAGTAATCAAGTTTATCACTGATCAACAAGCACAAACAATATGACACCTGATATATGTAAGGGTCTGGCTAGATTAGGGCCAAAGTCCTATATCTAACTGTGGTGGGGGTCGTCACCCTGCCAATGTTTATGCTCGAGCTTCTACAGGATAGGTAGCTAACCCCCTGTCTAACACCGCATTTTACGTGCCGGCCAACACGGGCGCCGGGATTTTACATGCCGGTCCATGGTTCGACATTTCCTTACTATCAGGGTCATTCAATCAATACACAGATAATTTCACACAAGCACATCACATTTTTACTACTACAAGCTGACTTTGACTTTGACTAACTTAGATGTTAACTTCCTTATTTAATAATATTCTACGTATATGCCCTTCTAAGTTCACTACTAAAGTTTTACTCGTTAAACTTTATTTAAAACTTTATTTTTAATAGTTTATTTGTTAAATAAATTTGCACTAATAACTTAATAATATATTAAAAATCTTTAGATTAATATTTTCACAAGTAGCTACTAATTTTTATTTCTCTTGAATAAGTTTCAATAATCAACATTTCTAACTTTAAAACAAATAAATATTCTAATTCTTTTAACAAAAATAAATATTTTAATTATAAAGTGAATAAAACTATATTCTAAGGATAATTTTCAAAATTTAGCAAATTCACCAAAAATTAATATTCCAAGTTGAAAAATAAGTAAGACTTATCAAGTTCACAAAAATCAATATTCTAATAATAAAACAGATACAACTTATTATTTTACGAAATTAATAAATCTAGTTATAAAACAAGTAACACTTTATAAGCTCACAAAAATCAATACTTCTAGTTTTAAAACAAGTAAAACTTATATATTCACACAAATCCATAATTCTTGTTATAAAACAAGTAAAAACTTTATTCTTTTAATATTTTCATAAAATTGAAATTTCACACAAAATTTTAAAAAGGGCAAATTTGTATAAAAATAAACTTTTACATCATTTCAAATAAATTTTAGTCAAATGGTCAACTAAAGATATATTTTGTACTAACTAGCTATTTAATAACCCAAAAGTTACTTTTTGTTATAAAATCTTATGTATTTAAGAATACACTTTAATATAAACAAACTTGCAAAATTTTTTCAAATATATCTTTTTATAACTTGTTATTTTTATTATTATCATAAAAATAGTTTGTAATAATTTAAATTCATAAATAACACTTTTTTTTTATAGTGATCGAATGGCCTATGAGTATTTGTTGGCCTTTTTCACTTAAAACAACTTAATTTAATTAATTTATCATAGTAAATTCTAATTTTATTTAACTAATATAAAAACTAATAATAAAAACATTTACACGATCACATAATATTTAATATAACTATAACGATAAACTTTAACATAAAAGATAAAGTATAATGACAATATCCTAAGCATAACCATACTAAATAAAAAAATATATATATACATGAAACACACAACTTTATAAACTAATTTAAGGGCTTACATAAAAATATTACCTATAATATTACCATAATCATTTTTTTTTGAAGTATATATATATACTATAATCATTCTTAATATAATAACATTTCTACATAATTCATAAACTGAGACAACCCCTATTTTAGCAGCTTAATTAATAGTAATTAATTGAGTTAATTAGGGTTATTAAATTTTAAGTATGTTATTTTATTGGGACTCAGCATAATATTTTATTATTTGAGGATATTAGTCGTATTAGATTTGGAACAAAATAAGTTATACGATGAAAATTGAAATTGAATGGGTGTATGTAAAAAGTTATACACTCGTGAGATACACATTCTAAAGACATGTAAACGGTAAAGTGGATAAAATTGTAACACGGGACAAAGGGTTGTACCACGTGGCTATCGAGCTACAGGTCGGATTCAGTCTAGACTTTTATAAGTCTTCCGCTGTGCTTTGTAGACAGTATTATAATATCGTTTACGCCGATTTGGGCTGTTTCAATTGGTATCAGAGCCTGGTTGTTTGTGGAGTACTCGAATCCTCATATTCGAGTGCAAAACTTTTGAAAAATGAATTTTGAAAAAACCGAGAGAGGTCGGTAGTCAAGTCTTAGGGTGTATCCTCCGAGAATTAGATGGTATTAATGTGACTATGTGTGTGATGTGTATCATGCTTATGTGACGTTTCCTTACGTGTTGTGATTTCCTATTTTAGCAAGAGTCATGCCAAAGGCCAAGAGTTAAGTCTGAATTATGAATTTGGGACATCGAGGTTTGGTAAAAAGAGTTTTAAAGGATATTAAAGTTAAGTTGCGAATTTTTTTCGTTTGAATCTTGATTGATGGATCTAATTGATTATATGTGAAATCTTATGTGATTGTTTATGTGTCATGTAAAAGAGACATCTTGGGAATATTGGAAGTTATGAGTTAATTGTGTGTAAAGATTGAAAATCAATTAAGGAATAAAGAATTAGAAAAGTATTTGTGACATGTTTAATTTAATGATATTTGGATAAGATATTTCAGTTACGGGAAGTTGCGAAAAAGAAACAATGGTTGATATGAATAGGAATATCGTAAAGTTTATGTTGTAATAAGCCTATTGAGTGCTCTAGACGTATTGAGGTACATGTAAATTTAAGATGGAGAATATTCTAAATGGTTTACGATATTGAAAGGGAAACTTTAAGAATTAATAAGTTTAAATGGTTCAAATTATGTCAAGCCTTAGTTATGGTTATTGTGAGTTGAAGTTCATTAGTCAAATAAGAATCAATTAAAAGTTATGGAAGCCTTGAATTACATATATGGTGAAAGTTAAAGTTAGATTGTAATTATGGAAAATGAGTATTTGATTAGATGCTAATTGTATTGAGGTGATCGAAAATCTAATAACTAGGGGAACAAAAGTGTTTGTTTAAACCATGATTGGATGAGACATTAAAGGATAAAAGTTGAATGAGATAAGTTGTGTAAAATTGTATTCTTGGTGAATTGGATGATCAGAATAAAGGTAAAGAATCGTATGAAATTAAATGTCAAGAGTATGGAACTTATTTGGGAAAGATGTGTTTGAAACTTAAAGTATTAAGGGTTATGTATTAAAGGTGGATATAAACGTATTATGAGTGAAAGTTAAACGATAACGATTGAGTAATAAGTTATTAAAGGTTGAAAGTCGAAAGTCATCAAGGAAACTTTTCTAATTTGAGGTTCAAGTTATTTGATTATGAGAAATGAAATGTATAATTTAAAGTGATACTTTTGAAATATATCGGAGGTTATAAGAGTTCCTAAGTGAAGTTTTGTTGTCATTTGGGAAAGTCAAGTAAATTAGGAAATCAGATTTTCAAATTGAGGATACAAAATAGTTGAAATGATTAAAACAAGTAAAGATTTGTTAAGAAGTATTTGAGTATAACGTAAGAGTTGATATGGAGATTTAGTAAGTTAGTTTGACGAGAAAACAAATTTGATTTTGAAAATAAAACTATCTGTCTCTTTTTGGAGGGAAACTTTATCAATTTTTTTCGTAGATTGTTAAAACATCTTTGTTTAAAAGTTTCAAATGTTGCTAATATTGTTTAATTTCTGATTATCAGTTTGCGATTTTATATGTGCACTTGTATATGTGCAAATGTGTTTTGCATCATGAGTTTTGTGCATTTGAAAATTTTTATGGGTCGTGATTGAATCATAAACATTGTTTTTAGACTTGAATGCCTGTCGAATGTCGAAGTTGAGGTTTTCAGTTAAGTATTAGATGTTGAACTATTTAAGGTTTATCCTTAAGTTGGGGAGAATATGAGTTTAATATGTTTTCTAAAGTGTAGAGTAATTTCGAGTAATTTCGGGGACGAAATTATTTAAGTTGGGGAGAATGAGACAGCCCCTATTTTATCAGCTTAATTAATAGTAATTAATTAAGTTAATTAGGGTTATTAAATTTTAAGTATGTTATTTTATTGGGACTCAGAATAATATTTTATTATTTGAGGATATCAGTCATATTAGATTTGGAACAAAGTAAGTTATACGATGAAAATTGAAATTGAATGGGTGTATGTAAAAAGTTATACACTCGTGAGATACACATTCTAAAGACATGTAAGCGGTAAAGTGGATAAAATTGTAACATGGGACAAAGGGTCGTACCACGTGGCTTGCATGTTACGTGACACGTGTCGGGCTTTAGAACACCCTACGTGGCAAGGTGCCACCTCAAGCTTACATTTTGGCTATAAAAAGCCTTTGGCCGTGGCTTAGAGAAAGGAGGAGAAGATACTCATTATTAAAAGAGCAGCATTATTTAGATTAATTATTTTCATAATTAATCATATTCGGGTATTATTTAAAAAGGTTTCGATCTCTCTAAAAATATTATTCTACATCATAAAGGTAATCCTACAAACACTATTATCTTTTAAATTTAATTTAAGTATTTCAAATGTCAAGTTATGTTTCATAAGGTGTGATATTACTACTATTTATATTTGAGCAAAATCGTATATTTTTGATGTTCGAAAACTTTGAAATTTGACTTTGTTTGACCTTGCTTTTAATCCTTGATCAAAATTATGTTTTGTATGTTCATAGCTTTATAAATATGAGCTTTTAAATATTGTACTATGAAAATGAGTTATGATTATTGATTTGAAAGAAAATCAATTGATTTATTGATTCGTTTTATATTGAAATGTTCGACATTGAAATATGTTTGTTTTTGGGAATCGACAACGGATATTTATATCCGGATTATTATGAAATCCTATAGTTTGATAATAGGTAATGCTTTTCGGATCGGTCTCGAGTCCCCGATCCCGTTTCGTTCTTGCAAGAGCCGTATTTCGGTGATGACGATCACCCGTATTCTCAGGATTTAGATCAAGCCTACTTCCTGACGGTCCATATATTCCCACGTTTCAAAGTACTGTTATATTATTGTTTTAATATGAGTTTTAAATAAATACGTTTGGTATATAAAGTTTTGTTTGTTTCGCAAATGAATTCATATGTTTCATTTGCCGTATTTTGATTTCGCTATTAAATTGTAAAGTTATAGTTTACTATGAACTAAAGGTTCTTAGTCGTGTTTATGTCGATACCAAACGGGTCTTTTAAAAGAATTTTGGGTTTTGATAAATTAATATTTTATAAGAAGTTACTAAAAGAGCAAAAGATTAAATTGGAGATAATTGTAAATGACTTGTATATAAATGTAATAGTTTGTTTGATTACTCAACAATTCAATTGTTGATAGTCCTTGATGGGGCCTATCCCTTACGGGGGTAGATCCATTTTCAGGTTAGTTCTGCTGCGGAGAGAATACCTACTTCTATTATGTGTTAAGTGCGCGGCGATGACTTCTTTTTGAAAGTCATAATGTAAATTAGACATTTGTATATTAAATTGTAATAGTTTATAATGTTTTGTAAATAGTATTCACTTATTTAATGTAAAAAGTTTTAAATACTCTGATATTAGTTTATCGTGGCTATCGAGCTGCAGGTCGGATTCAGTCTAGACTTTTATAAGTCTTCCGCTGTGCTTTGTAGACAGTATTATACTATTGTTTACGCTGATTTGGGCTGTTTCATAAACATAGTAACACTAGTGTATAACATAGATAGTACTTAATATATATCACTATTATATAATGGTTCAACCAACTTCCTAACATGTCCAAATATTATTAATTAACATACTAAAAATTATTTTTAGCATAACTACACTAAATTTAATTTAATCATAATTTTCTTAAACTTACTTTCTACATAAACATACTGAATATATTTCATACTTTGCATATTATAAAGTAAATATAATGTAAAATTTTACATTTAGAGTAGGGTAAGAAGTTATACCACACTAATACCAAAGAAAATAAGTAGTATGATCCTCCAAGCTAAGTACTCCAAACTCCAAAATGATGATCTTTCAAGTACCCAAAAGAATACCCAACTATGCTCTAAAAAAAATTAATAATTCAAGCTATTAATTATTAGGTAATATATTAGGCTCCTTCTTGATTTTCTTCAACTTAATTAATATTAGAGAATAATAATTGATATAATGAAGTGAAATTAGGAAGGACATGGAAGAAAAGTGGGTGACTTAATTCCTTAATACTACATAACTAGAAAGAATATATTTTGGGTGAGTTTTGTTTCAATTTTGCAAGGTAGAGTGTTAGAAATATGGCTAATATATAGAGAAGATATTCATGGGACAAGATCTTATGATATTTGAATAAAAAATTAAAAAAAAAAATCATGGCTCCATATCTTAAGCATTACCATCCAACATGATGGTAAGGATGAAGTTTGATTTCTTTTCAAACTTACTTTACTTATATAAGTAAATAAGTAATAAAAAAAATATAGGTAGGTTTTGACTTATAGATTTAGGCAATTATGATTATTTTAGATGCAAAACTAGCTTAAAACGTTAATTAAAATTATTAATAAAAATATACTAATAGTAATTTAAATTATTTTTAATAAATGTGTTAAAGTCGTAAAAATAATCGTTAACGAAATTAATCAAGAAGATAAGAATTTTTCAAAGTAAAGTTTCCGTAAACCAAAAGTTAATTAAATGATTTTGATTATTTTTTTATAATAGAAAATAATTATTAAAACTTTTGGGCTAAAAAAATCATTTAGAAATAATAAAAATTTAAAGTTTCATATTCGGAGTAGTTTAAGAAATCGAACAAGTATTTGGAATTGAAAGAAAATTAAATAATTAAAGAACTTGAAAATTGAATAATAAATTAAATCAATAAATATATATAGTTAGTTGGAATACATGATTTTATAAATTAGATGAAGTTGGAGCTTAGTAATCGAGGATTAGGATTAAATCGAAGGAATTCAGACTTAGTCGGAAATGATTTAAGATTAGGAATTTTGAGTCTGTTACAACTCTTCCCCCCTTAAGATAGTTTCGTCCCGAACCTTGAATTTACTGAAAGGTTAGGGTATCGCTCTCTCATGTTAATTACTTCATGTACTGTATGCTTTGACCATAGAACCTTAACCAATGAAATCCTTGAACTCCTAAACTCCTTGACTCGAGTATCCAAAATCCTAATATGCCTCCCTTTATAAGCTAATGACTCATTACTTGAAAGGGTTCATGGGGCGATGGATCCTGAATATATTTCCTCAACTATGATATATAAATCACATTATGAACTTTTTCCAAATTCAGAGGTATAGACAACTCATAAGCAACTTTTCTGACTCTTCTCAGAATCTCAAAAGATCTAATAAACACGGACTCAACTTTTCTCAAAGCCCAAAATGCTGACATCTCCTATAGGTGAAACCTTAAGGAATACCTTGCCGCCAACCTCAAATCGCAACATCCTTCGGCGATCATCAACATAACTCTTATGTAGGTTTTGTGTTGCTCTTATGTTCTATTGAACAATATTTAATGCATCGATGGAATCCTGAATCACATCTAGACCTTCTAGCATGGTCCTATCTATCAAATCCCAGCACAAAGATATTCGACACTTTCTCCCATGCAAAGCTTCATTCAGTGCATTCTTAATGCTAGATTGGAAACTTTTGTTGTAAGTGTACTTCATCATTGGTAATATATCATCCCAAGTACCTCTAATGTCAAACACACAACTCCTCAAAAGGTCTTCCAAAGTCTGAATTGTTCTTTCAATTTGACCATCAGTAGCAAGATGTATAGCATTACTGAAACATAGCTTCCCGCGATGTTTTCCAAACTTCGATACATACGATATGACCTTTCCCTCTTGCTAAAGTACACATCCCAAAACATCAAATGAGGCATCACAATAGACTTCAAACGATTTTCCACATTTAGGCATTGCTAGAAATAGGAACGATGGTAAGTCTCTTCTTTAATTCCTCAAAATCAATCATGTACCTCTGATTTTATTAAAATTAAATTTCTTTCCTCAACAACTCAAATATAGGACGAGTAACCTTAAAGAAATTCTTAACATATTTTCTTTAGTAAACGGCTAATCCCAAAAGGCTTTAGACTTCTGTTGAGTCGGTTAATCAATTATTGTCTTATTCTCCTCTAAATGCACTGAAATCCCATCCATAGACACAATATGACCCAAAAAGAAATTTCCTCGAGCCAAAAAGCGCAATTAATAAATTTTTCAATCATTTTTTTTCCTCAAAAGTTTTAGAATGATCCTCTCTTATTCTTCATGTTTCTTCCTATTACTCGAATATACAAAAATGTCATCAATAATAATAATAATAACAATAACTAAAAATTTATTCAAATAAGGACAAAGGTATCTCAAAAGCAAATCCATAAATGTTGATGGCATATATGCTAACCTAAATGACATCACCAAAAACGATCATGATGTCCATATCTAGTCTGGAACACAGTGTTCGGGATATCCTCCTCGGCTATCCTCAATTGATGATACCTAGACCTCAAATAAATCTTACAAAACACTTGAGTGCCTAGCTTCTAACTTGTCAAAAGCATCATCTACCCTAGACAAGGGTAACAATTCTTTATGGTAATCTAATTAACTCCTTATAGTTAATGCACAACCTATTATTCCATTCTTCTTACTCAATAAAGCAGGTGCTCCCTAGAGTGACATACTTGATCAGATAAAACATATCTCTAATAAGTCATCTAGTTGCTTTATCAATTCGATTAGCTCAGCAGGGGCAAAACGGTACGTAGTCTTAGAGTTCTGGGTAACATCAAGAATCAGATACATAAGGAAATCAGATACAAAAGAATACCCAACTATGCTCTAAAAAAATTAATAATTCAAGCTATTAATTATTAGGTAATATATTAGACTCCTTCTTGATTTTCTGCAACTTAATTAATATTAGAGAATAATAATTGATATAATGAAGTGAAATGAGGAAGGACATGGAAGAAAAGTAAGTGACTTAATTTCTTAATACTACATAACTAGAAGGAATATATTTTGGGTGAGTTTTGTTTCAATTTTGCAAGGTAGAGTGTTAGAAATATGGCTAATATATAGAGAAGATATTCATGGGACAAGATCTTATGATATTTGAATAAAAAATAAAAAAAAAATCATGGCTCCATATCTTAACCATTACCATCCAACATGATGGTAAGGATGAAGTTTGATTTCTTTTCAAACTTACTTTATTTATGTAAGTAAATAAGTAATAAAAAAAATATAGGTAGGTTTTGACTTATAGATTTAGGCAATTATGATTATTTTAGATGCAAAACTAGCTTAAAACCTTAATTAAAATTATTAATAAAAATATACTAATAGTAATTTAAATTATTTTTAATAAATGTGTTAAAGCCGTAAAAATAATCGTTAACGAAATTAATCAAGAAGATAAGAATTTTCAAAAGTAAAGTTTTCGTAAACCAAAAGTTAATTAAATGATTTCGATTATTTTTTTATAATAGAAAATAATTATTAAAACTTTTGGGCTAAAAAAAATCATTTAGAAATAATAAAAATTTAAAGTTTCAAATTCGGAGTAGTTTAAGAAATCGAACAAGTATTAGGAATTGAAAGAAAATTAAATAATTAAAGAACTTGAAAATCGAATAATAAATTAAATTAATAAATATATATAGTTAGTTGGAATACATGATTTTATAAATTAGATGAAGTTGGAGCTTAGTAATCGAGGATTAGGATTAAATTGAAGGAATTCAGAATTGTCGGAAATGATTTAAGATTAGGAATTTTGAGTCTGTTACAAGAGCATCATGGGTTATGGTCACATTTGTTTTGGGACACTAAACGAGGTGATAAATGATGATGAGTTGATGAAGAGTATGCATGAGATTGACTATGAGAAGTCCATGGCAGCAGCAGGTGCAGGAGAAAAGCCTGCTCGAGTGGGTCGAGCCAAGGAGCTTGAGTCGAGCCAAGCTGCTGTATGAACCAGTGAGCATAGACCCACCGCTCGACCAGGTCGAGCGAAGTATGCGGGCAACAGCAGAAGGCTTCTGTTTTATGTTACGGTTTTTTGAGGGCTTTAAGCCATTGGTCCTACACTCTTGTAATATGTCTTAGTACTAAATAAGGGGTCTTAGGAGAGTGTTAGGGTATTAGAGAGAGCCAAATACTAGGGTTTTACTAGGGTTTAACACCAAAAGAGTATCATCCATTGTATTAGGGCTTTGTGTGGGAGATTGAAGTAAAGCTTCAATCTTTGCTTTGGAAGAGTGTTCTAAAGCTTAAGAGGTGAGTCATTAATGTAATATTGTTTATGTTAATGATAAGATACTTGATTTGAGGGGGAGGTATCATTAGATACCTCATTATATTGTTGTGTTTGTGTTCTCTTGTTGCGTGCTCTGTTTTTGTTGGGTTGTTCTTTGCATTAGTTTGTTCTTGTTTCTTCACCATTAGCTTAGCCCATTCACAACAATTGGTATCAGAGCTTAAGGTTAGATTTGTGGGTTATTTTTTGGGTAAAAGTTTGTGTCTTTGGTGGAGAATCAAGATGGTTGATGGTGCAAAGTTTAACATTCCATTGTTTGATGGAAAGATGAACTTTTCTATGTGGAGAACCACCGTAGAGGATTTGTTGGTGCAACAAGGGATTGATGAGGCTCTTGAGAAGAATAAGCCCACAACAATAGATGAAGGGAAGTTGGTGGCCATGAAGAAGAAGGCGGTAAGCTTTATTAGGCTTGCCATTGCACCTGAAATCAAGTATAACTACTTGAATGAGACCGACCCCGGTGTGTTGTAGGAGAAGCTTCAAAAGGTGTATGCTTCGAAGTCTTTAACCAACAAGTTGTGCTTGAGATGGGAGTTGTATCAACTCATGAAGGAGGATGATACAAGTATGCAATATCACATTAACACATTCAATCAATTGGTGTGCCAATTGTTGAATGCCGATGAGAAGCTTTCCGATGAGGAGAAGGCACTACTACTCTTGGCTTCACTTCCAAAGAGCTATAAGAATATAGTTCAAACTTTGCTTCTTGGTAGGGACTCAATCACTCTTGATCAAGCATTAGCGGCATTGAGAGAGAATGATCGATTCATAGAGAGGCATGAGGGGGATGAGAAGAAGGGTAATAGTGAGGCTTTGTTTGGGGAATGCTCAAGAGGGAGATCTAAAGAGAGTGGTTATCAAGCTAGGGGGAAGTCTCAAGTAAGAAATGACTTTTGTAACAAGGAGTGTTACTATTGTAAGAAAAAAGGGAACATTCAAATGATGTGTAAGGAGATGAAGGAAGACCTCAAGAGAGTGAAGGACTTGAAGGTTGGGAGGAGAGATGGTGAGAGTACCGGGAGTGCCGCTCTAGGCTTTGTTGATGATGATGACTACGAGGGTGCACTTCTTGTTGGTGGGGGAGTGACTTGTAGTAAGGAATGGGTGATTGACTCCGGTTGGTCATTCCATATTTGTTGTGAAAGAGAGAAATTTGCTAAGCTTAGCACTTGTGATGGAGGCCTTGTCACCTTACCCAATGATGAAAGGGTGAAGCTGGAAGGTATTGGTGAGGTTGATATAGTGACACATGATGGTGTTAAGAGAAAGCTAGGTGGTGTGAGGTATGTTCCTAAGCTTGAGAGGAACCTCATATCACTTGGTAGGTTGGAGTCTAAGGGATGCACTTTCAAGGTTAGTGGAGGCACATTGAAAGTCATTAAGGGGAGCATGGTGCTCATGAAGGGAAGAAGGAATGAGAGCAACTTGTATGTGCTACAAGTTGAAGGTGGTAGCCTAGGCCACAATGTTGATTGCAAGTCACCCAAGAAAGTGACATTTGATGATGGGAAGGGAATAGGTCTTGAGGGGGAGATTGTTGAGTCAAGACCTAATTCTCTTGACCTCGGTGATGGGTTTGATCACTTGATCGCTCACGCTCTATCTTGCACTATCGAGAGTGAAGATAAAAGCATTATGGGTTATGGTCACATTCGTTTCGGGACACTAAACGAGGTGATAAATGATAATGAGTTGATGAAGAGTATGCATGAGATGGACTATGAGAAGTCCATGGCAGCAGCAGGTGCAAGAGAAGCCTGCTCGAGTGGGTCGAGCCAAGCTGCAGCATGAACCGGTGAGCACAGACCCACCGCTCGACCAGGTCGAGCCTACCTGCTCGGGTTGAGCGAAGTATGCGGGCAGCAGCAGAAGGCTTCTGTTTTATGTTACGGTTTTTTGTGGGCTTTAAGCCATTGGTCCTACACTCTTGTAATATGTCTTAGTACTATATAAGGGGTCTTAGGAGAGTGTTAGGGTATTAGAGAGAGCCAAATACTAGGGTTTAACACCAAAAGAGTATCATCCATTGTATTAGGGCTTTGTGTGGGAGATTAAAGTAAAGCTTCAATCTTTGCTTTGGAAGAGTGTTCTAAAGCTTGAGAGGTGAGTCATTAATGTAATATTGATTATGTTAATGATAAGATACTTGATTTGAGGGGAAGGTATCACTAGATACCTCATTATATTGTTGTGTTTGTGTTCTCTTGTTGCATGCTCTGTTTTTGTTTGGTTGTTCTTTGCATTAGTTTGTTCTTGTTTCTTCACCATTAGCTTAGCCTATTCACAACATATATATATATATATATATATATATATATATATATATATATATATATATATATATATATATATATATATATATATATATATATATATATATATATATATATATATATATATATATATATATATATATATATATATATATATATATATATATATATATAAAAAACCCTATTACATTAAGCATTTTGTGTCTCTTAAAATATTTCCCAATCTACGTTGGTCAAAACCTTAATTCCCAAAATACTGTCCACGTAGGACAGCTGGGAAAATATTTTTTTTTCCTTTTTTAATTTTTAAACAAATCGCTACTTTGAGTAGCGGTTATGCCTGGAGTAATTTATTCAGCAAACTGCTTTGTTCTTATTCACTTCCTCCCTTCGAACTGCTGTTGATTCTTAAAAAAAAAAAAAACAAAATTTGCCTCTCAATCTTTCCTTACTCAAAAATTCACTCAATCAACTAAATTGATCAACAACATTGCAATTTTGTCTTTGATTACTTGTTCATTCCCATCATCAATCAAAGGTATGAATCAAACCCTAACTTTTTTTTCCAATTTGCAAATTCATTATTTTGTTCACCATTGATCTTATTTTGGCTTGTAATAAATTTGTTGATTGCTACTTTATCTTAATTTCATTGTTTAAGTGTACATTTTAAACATTTTAGTTGAATTATATGACTTCTTTTGTATGCTTATAAAGTGTTTGGTGAAATGCTTTAATGAAAAGTTCACTTTTTTTTTTGATTAATTTAACTTGTTTAGTATATATTCATGATATTATTATGATTATACTTCAATTTACTTAAATTGTATGCATATAAATATTTATACTTGCCTTTGTTGTGTATTATCAAGTATATAGTAGGATGCATATAATGTGCTCGATGAAATGCTCCTATGACCTTTGTTGTGTATTATCTAGTTATTGTGTATTTGAATGGGTAATTATTCATAATGGTGGTGAAGTGGTTTATAGTGGGGGTTCTAATTGTCAGGGATCATGACGACACCAGGACTAGTTGATCCATCATTACTTACGCTCCGGGCCACCCACCGGAGCGTAAGTGCATGGGAAGGTATTGATCGACTATTGATCACTCGATAGCACTATTGGGTACATTGGGTTGTGCCTGATAGGGTTATGGAGTATATTGAGGGATGTGGTTTTGGGGGCATTCATAGGTTGCTCGGTGGCGGGTTAGACACTGACCGAGCACTCATTACTGCCTTAGTTGAGAGAAGGAGGCAGGAGACACACACATTTCATCTCACAGTTGGAGAAGTGACTATTACATTACAGGACATTAGGGTCCTATTAGGCTTGCCGGTAGATGGCACAACAGTTATCGGTCGTGGCGACGGAGCTTGGGCCGTCATAGTACTAGAGCATTTAGGGGTACTTCCGCAGAACCCCGAGGATCCAGAGGAGACACAGATAGTGACAGGATCTTTTCAGTGAAGGCCCTCTAGATGATGCTGATGAGGAGACCATTCAGAGGCATGCACGTGCCTACATTCTGTATTTGTTTGGCTACATCTTGTTTGCGGACAAGAGCAGTGATTGTGTCCAGCTCATCTACCTACCCTTGTTGTCTAATTTAGATGAGGTTTCAGGGTACAGCTGGGATAGCGCCACCCTCGCGTACCTATATCGATAGTTATGCAGGGCATCCTGTAAGGGTGCTAAGGAGATATGGGGATGTCTTTTGCTCCTACAGATTTGGTCATGGGAGCATATACTCATAGGGAGGCCTGATATTAGGAGTGTTCTACCCCTTGGTGATGATGATCATGATGATGATGGTGGTGGTTTTGAGTCGGTCCTTGCCACACTGCATCGCCGCGGCAGAGATCCGTTAGCAGTGAGGTAATAATTGTTGGAATTAAGTTTTTTTAATTTCATACGTTATTTTAACAATAAACTCATATTTGCAGTTGGCTTCGGGTACATCTTTTGAGGTCCCACGCCCCACGCAGTCTGGTATATTATCGGGATTCCTTCCGTCGACAGCGTGATGACCAGGTATCTCACTATTTAATTATTTTATATAGCTATGGAAATTACGTGCTAGATTAACTTATTGTTTAATTGTTAACAGATGGTATGCCAGCCATACAGGACCGCTAAGCTGGAGGCATTGCCAGATATTTGTACAGCGGGTCAAGGTATTTGGTGATCTTGTTGCCCGCTCATTTGGTTTGATGCTATGGAGTTTCATCTTCCAGACCGCGTGATGCGCCAGTTCGGTATGGAGCAGCGTATTCCACAGGCTTGTGATACGGGAGTTGATCTTCATATGATGGATCGGAGGACGGGGGACAAGAACTTCCTTCATCGACATCGCTCGTATGTGGATGCATGGAGGGATCGAGCATCCAGTCTAGTCCAAGGAGATAACTACACTGGTCAGACTCTAGGTGATTACATGGCGTGGTATAGGAGGATCACAAGGTTGCGAATCACGAACCCTATATCAACACAACCAACATCACATCACCATCCCACTGCCACTATATTGGTATGTTTACTCTATTGTGTAAATAGTTTTCAAATATATTTACGTTGACCTATTAATATTCAATTGGTCAAACGTAGGTTGAGCGGATGAGAGGGGTCCTTTTAGAGTGTTCCAGCATGAAGCACGGGGCCTCTGTTTTGCCTGCTGATATGGGGTACCAGTTGTGTACTCAGACCCTCGGTTCTATCTCTACTTCGCTGACTGAGGTGTTGGGTCAGACAGGTTACGGTTATCTCATCCCGACTCCTCCAGCACATGATGAGACGATCCAGACTCCTCGGAGTGGTACTAGAGGTCGGAGACAACGAGGTAGCTCATCGACGGGGTCGATTAGAGGTCGTTCGGGAGGTTTAGGGCGTTCTATTTCCCATGATCAGACTTTAGGTTCTCCATCACCATCAGGTGTGTTGTCGCCATTTGTGGCCCCGGGATCCATTTCCACTCCATCACATCCATCGCCACCCATCCAGGTTCAGGAATATCGACACCATACACCTACTCTACTGGTAGCAAACGAGGTCGAGGACTTTAGATGGATTATACTTTTGTACAAATTTGACTTGTATCATTTTGGATGATTGCTCATTGCGTTGTAATATATATGTGTATTTTCTTTGATAATCTCTTAGTTTAATTTATATCTTATAATATTCCGACCTCGTTGATGGATTATACTTATGATTGGTTGAGGTTGTGTTGGTTGAGACCTCGGAAATATTGAAAGTTAAGTTTAATAATGCATGTTGTGTGCAAATTAGGGAGGAATCTAACAGCTTTTTTATAAAATAGTTTCAATCAAACCGCTGTATTGAGTAACGGTTTATATATTCTCAGATTGAAAATAGAGAATCGGAAATGCCACACACAGTAAACCGCCACTTTGAGTAACGGTTTATATTTTACAGGTTGTGTGCAAATGAACATACATGCTGCTCTGTAAACCGCTACATGGTGCAACGATGTTGGGTATAGAGTAAACCGCTACTCCATGTAGCGGTTATGTTGGAAGATTTTGGTAAGGTATAGGTGCTGCTGACGTGGACAGTACAAAAGGGAATTATTTTCCCTCTTAGTGCATACAGGGAATTATTTTCCCATTTAGCATTATTGTGGGAAAAGATTCCTCATCATACTACAGATGAAGGTTCTCCAAAGTCTTGAGTTGGTAATGTTGGTCAATGTTGGTATTTAGGGTGTCTTGAGTTCACAAGGCGCCTTGGATTAGCTTGCAAAACCACTAGGAATATATGGTAACAATAGTGGTTAGATATGGGGTGTTTTGTACAAATGATTGAAAATGACTCATAAGTCTTTACCTGAAGGTAATACCGAGTCGTATTTTCAAATAGTCACATGACAAGCCGACTCGGTTGCATTAACTTGTTACTCTTATTCTATTATTCCCTTATGTTTGCTAGGTATTGTTTGTATGTAATTGGATCTACGCATAATAAATTAACCCAAATTACATTAGTTTAGTAAATATCTCGCCTTCTCGAAATCTCTCTCTAGCTAGAATCCAACTGTAATTTCTCTTCTTTTCAATTGTCCAAAAAACATCATTGTAACCATCACAAGCATCAAAGTTTCAAGGAAGCTTGTGAATCATTAATGATGCATCTAGGATAGATAGTGGATATAACCCATATTCGGTGAATCACCTTAATTTCTTTGTGTTGTTGATTGTTGTTACCGAATAGGCTAATGTTTCCACCTCTATAATGGTGGGTTATGATATCAAATTTTGGCATTTGAGACTTGGTCATATAAGTGAGCGTAAGATGAACGAGTTGAGTGAACAAGGAGCGTTTGATAGGAGGAGACTTGGTACATTCTTGTTTTGTGAAAATTATGTCTATTGGAAGCTATATTTCAAATAGCGTGCTCGAGGTGTGCCTAAGCGTGAGGCACTAGGAGGCGACCGCTCAAAAGCATCCTTGAGGCTAAGTGCATCGCAATATAAGATGCTCGTCAAAGGCGTGCCTTTTTGCGCCTTATACGCCGCATGTGCCTCGTGTATGCTAGATGTGATTTTGATAAATTATGTCTTTAACTAATATTACTGAAGTACACCTCAATTCTTAGTTGTATATATTAAATAGAAAAACAAATTATACCCTCATTCTTGCCTTAAAGTAAAAATATGGAGTGAGACGGAAGAGAAAAAATAACCTTGAAGTGTCGCCATCTTCACTGATCAACATATCATTTTAATTAGATTTTAACTTTTAGTTTAATTGTGTCACAAAACACTTCACGCATCAAAAACCATTGTTAAATTTTGCACCTTTGTCTTTGTTTTAGTTTTAATTCTTTTGCTAACTCAAGATTATGTTATTGACTTATCGAGTTATCGAATGAATTTATGTTTTAAAGTAGTGTTTAGCTTACTTATATGTTATTATAATATAAATTTCATGTTGCTTTTACTTTGAAGTATGAAATATGTTTTAAAATTGATTTTGGAGCTTTTTAGTGAAATTTTTGCGTCTCGCATACAGAAGGCTGCCCCTACGCCTTGCGCTTTGAAAAAAAGATCTTTTGCACCTTGGTACACCTCGCGCCTCTTAAAACTAAGATAGGAAGTGTTCACACAAAATTTATCTTTTAATTGGATTACTGTAAGTGCATGGGTGTTATAGTACACTTTGCGTGTCGCGTCTACGAAGAGTGTGTTGTGAGACTTACGACCTGTTTAGGTGCTGAGGGAACATGCAATGGAAGATAGATGATGAGCTAGACTACAACTACAACTATGAAAATAACAAACAAAGAAAAATGAGATGGGGTTAACTCACTTGTGTTGGTTATTCTATGGTTGAAGTTTTGATTTTCTTTGGTTTGATTGAAAAGAGGTGGAACACAATACGGGGAGCGATCCAATCCTGGATCGGGCTTGGGATCACCTCCGAGAATCTCATCCTTCTCACTCTCAAGAATAAAGACAAGAGAATTGAGCAACAAAACTCCACTATCCATTTTCTGCCCCTATTCTCGTAGAAGGAGGGGGAAATCCTAAGTTAAGGGGCGATTGCAAGGTTCAACTGTCGTTGATTCCTTGTACCCGACTCCATTCATTGAGAACAGTTTTAGGTTACCTCGGGATCAAACCCTCTTTGGCCTCACAAATCAACAAGGGAAACACTCTTTACGTTTTTTATTATTTATGATTTTTTTTATTATTTAGAATTTTTTATGTAAACTTTTAAATTTTTTCTCTAATTTAAATTAATTTTAAATTTACGTTTTCGGTGAATTACCTACTATAGCAGGTCATTGGGTTACCCATGTTTACTCTAGGCAAATGCCCCTTAAAGTTGGGATTATTCATGGTTAATCAATAGATGGGATTATTATAAGAAAATCACGAATAAGTTGGATTATTCTAGGTAAATTTTCCAAAATATATTACGATTGAAATTATCCATGTAGGATTGGATTGTTGGATAATAGGATCGTAGAAACGTGTTTTGATCCCACCACCTAAACTCTTGAGCTTAGTAGGATTGCACGATTCTACCACATTAAGATTCTACCTACGATCCAGATCGATCGCATGTTTTTGAATCGGTCGCATGTTTTTAGATCGTAAGATCGTATAATCATATATCAACGGGATTCTGATAACCATGATTGCAATTTATAATCAATAATATACCCTGTCTAAAATTTGCTGATAACATGTGAAAATGTCATTGTGAACAACAAATTTATTAAGATGAGAGCAATATCACTATATACATGGATGATGATAAACTGAATCTCCCATCTCCAAGTTCTCAATACTTATGTCATTGGATATTAGAAACCTTTCATTCTCCTCTACAACAAAAACAAAATGCCTAGTATAGTAGGTAAAACATGGAAATTTTTACATGTAATTTCTCAAAGTTAATAACGATACTAATGCGAATGTGATAGACCATCCTGTTTTGAGCATTAATTTCAACCCTGTGGATCCGCTGCATATTAATTTGTTGTGATGATATGTGCACACTGTTTGAGACCTATACATTCCCACAAATTCCAAACAAAAAAATTAATTAATTAAATATAAAAATCATGAAAGATGTTAAAAAAAGGACTAACAACGTATTTCATCTTAACGAAATTGCAACATTTTACCAAAAATGTTAACATAAGAGAGACAAATCTAGGAATTTAACTAAGATGAAGGACAATATGTATGTTAGACCATGAAAATTCGTCATATAATCATCTCATGGACCCACTCGTGTAGACAAATCACAGGGCACCCCTGGGCTCGCACCTACAAACCCACGAGTAGTGAGCGTAGACTTGCATATATACTTGATAAAGTAAAGTTCACTCTTTTCAAAACAATATGGTATTAGGAGGATTATCCCCAAGCATTATATATATTTATATGCAAGTCCACTACCCTCTATTTAAATGATGTGAAATCTTCATCTATCACAAGTGAATATAAGAATGTATATCGAACCTGGAAGAGCAGAATGTGATGACATAATCCGCAGCGGTACAAGTGAAGATACTAGTAGGATCATCATAAGCATAACTATAAGAAGTAGGGCAAGCTTGCTTAAATAACTTGGAATAATAGGTGGGATGACATAACGAAGGATTCCCATATTGTCCCCTACAACAATACTCGTCTGTATTAAAAACGTCGCATGCACTTCTGCATGCGACTGTTTTTCCTCCATGGCTGGCAGTTTTAACTGCCAGCTCTTTCGGGCAGTTCTTTCTAAGGTCCTGGTCGCACCCAGCAACCGAACAATTTCCTTGACCATTCAATGGCTTTATTGTTATAGGAACGTTGAAGCCGTCTACAAGGCTTACGTCGTAGAAGTCGGGTTTTGCGAGGGTGAACTCTGCTAAGGATGCAGGGGTCTCACCACCGCCTGAGCATTGGAGGGATGTGCCACATGCCCCAGTGAGACACTTACCGTTTCCAGTTTGGTCAAAGTTACATCCTGTTCGACCCCATATACGACCAGACCATCCAATCGTTGCGTTGAATACCATAGATTGACCCGGCTTTAAGACGAAGCCTCCTCCCCCGAAGCTTGCTCCGGGAGTAACAGCTGGCCATATTGTCTCTTGGCAATGGTTTGTGATGGTGAATACTCTTTCTGCCTTAGCTTTTCTCCATCCTGCTACACATATTAGATGCGTTATGTTCAAAAAAACCATACCGAAGTGTAAAATGGTCCCCATGAGTTTGCTAGACAAAGTTTGCGTACCAATCAAGGAAAAGGAAGAAAATAGGTATTTTAGTGGAGTATTTATAGGTTTTAAGCTGGGAGAGAAAAATGAAGGAAAAACTACATAAAATAATCCAAACTATTCATAATTGATCTAAAATAATCCCACATATTGATTAACCATGAATAATCCCAACTTTGAGGAGCGTTTTCCTAGAGTAAACCCGGTGACCGAATGACTTGTTATAGCAAGTTTTATTTTTAAAAAAAAAAAGATAAATTAAAATAAAATGTCGAAATAAATGTTAAAAAAATATTCATAAAAAATTTATAATTTTTTTTATTATTTAGAATTTTTTATGTAAATTTTCAAAAATATTTTCTAATTATAAATTAATATATAATTTATTTTTTTGGTGAATTACCTACTATAGCAGGTCATCGGGTTACCCAAGTTTACTCTAGGAAAATACCCCCTCAAAGTTGGGATTATTCATGGTTAATCAATAGGTGGGATTATTGTAGAAAAATCAAGAATAATTTGGATTATTCTAAGTAATTTTTCCAAAAATAAATTGTGGTTTTAGTGGGATATTGTAGCCATATGTGGGGTCATGTCTAAGAAAAACAATATAGCAAATTGTATAGAACAAAGTAAAATAGTATTATATGTAGCGAAGCAATGAAGTTATATATATGTAAGAAAAAAGGTCAAGGAAGTATCGTTTAAAATAGAATATTCAATGCTATGTATATGGAGGGTTGATGTTGCATCAACACTATAACCGAAAGGGCTATCGTATGAGGAGGCGTGTTCGAGTATATAACATTATAGGGCTTTAATAATCATTAGTTTAACCTTTATGTCGAGTTAATTTCTTATACCAATCATGTAATTCAACTTTAAAAAAATAACTTAAATAAAGGTGGTGCAACAAATTTAGAAACATAATTATGGAAAATAACCCACTAACCTTGAGAAATAAGTAAGAAGATAAAGACACAAGATAAAAATAGTGAAGTTGTTGGTCTAATTTCCATTTTATAGTTTAGAGATGATTAAACTTGGTTGTTTTGCATTTAGAGGTTGTAAGTTTGTTTTAATGTATTTGTAGGAAGAAGAGATTATTTGATGCATTAAGATATATTGCTCAAAAATATAGGATGAGAAAGGAATACTTGAGGTAAAGGAGAAACACATTTAAAACCATACAAAAAGTAATCCTTTTGCAATCCCTTTGGCCTTGGACTTGTAAGATTCTTTTCCCATATGCAATGTTTAACTTCTCCTTCGTTCTATTCTTCCTTTTATAAATACTTCTTCGGAATCTCAACTTTGAGATTCATGCATGGCTTCGCCGTAGAATATAATAGAATCTCAAACAAAGCCTTTATAGAGGTATAATAATATAATACTTCCTCATATTTAAAATTATTGTCCACTTTGGATTGTACACGGATTTTAAGAAAATGGTAGTTGAAGTATTTTAAGTGATTATTATAATTGTAAAGGTGGTAGTTGTGGTATTTAAGTAATTATAATAATTGAAAAGGTGGTAGGTGGGGTATTTTAAATAATATAAGTTGGGGTAGTTGGGGGTATTTAAGTAAAAAAATTTTGCCAAAAATAAAAAGTGGACAATTAAAGTGACTTGACTAAATAAGAAAAGTGGACAATAATTTTGAATAGGAGGGAATATCTTTTTGTGTATGTATTGTTGATGTTTTAACTATTTTATTAAAAGGTCCTATAAATATACCAAAATTGTATCCAAATTAATATCTTTTATATGAAAATATATTTTTTAGGTCTTAAAAAATTTAGTGTCATGGGCTATAACCCGCTTTGTCCTTACTAATCGACAGCCATTAATATACATTGGCGGATCTACTATGTGACCTTGGGTAGCAAGTGCTACCCATCAAATCTGGAAAAAAAAAATTAGTTTTGGTAACTACCATTAATAACCCGTGTTGATCACTAGAGGTTGAAGATGATGTTATGCTCTAATTGCAGCATTTTTGTTTCCTTTCCTTTGCAAAGTGGTCTTTCTTATTTTTTCATCCCATTTTTAAGCAGTGGTAGGTGAACTGAAGGTGATTATAGTTAGGCCTCCAGACCCGATCCCAAATTAGTTGTGAGTTAACTACTTATTATCCTTCCTAATAACCTCATTTACTTTTGAGATATTATTTACTTACCACTTTTAATTTTTATTTTTTCTAATTTAAACTTAAAACATATTAAAGTGAAATATTATTTCATTCGTTTCAATGCAAGGATTTTAAAAATATATATATTAATTTTTTATAATTTATAATTTTATATAATAAAAAATATTAAGAGTTAAAATATTGTCTCGGCAGTGTAAAAGAAAATGAGACTAAATGAGGTAGCATTGAAATATTGAATCTATTATGCTTGTACCAAAATGTTACGTGTATTATTTTGACATATTTTGATATAATGTTGTTTTACAATTATCTAATCTATGCCATAAGGTCACAAGGGCATATATTGTTAAGAGACATTAGTTACCTTGCTTAACCAATTAATTTAAGATGATTTTCAAAAATATTCTTTTTCATTATGAAAATTTAGAATCAACAATTATATTAACATAACCTTGTTGGACTCTTTTATGGTTTTGGTAAGTTTTTTAATGAACTAAATCTTTTTTTATTAATTATTTTAGGCCCAAATTATTCCAAACTCAATACAATAAATAATTTAATGCCATATTTGGGAACAAGAATTTCATTTGAAAATTTGGAATTAGCTCAAATTTATTGTTTGTCAAATCAAAAATTTTCAAATTTGGATTTGAGTCAAATCCACTTAGTTATAAAAGTGGTTGAAAATGAGAATTTGAGAATAACTTCTCAAACCTTATCATTCTCAAATTCTTAATTAATGAATCCATAATTGAAATCTACAATTCGAAATGAAATTGACGTTCCCAAACGCAACCTAATATACTTCATAGTAATTTAATGAGAGAATTATAATCGAATATTGAATTTTCTTCGTCAAAATATTTCAAAATTTATTATCAATTTGAATCATGATGGGCAAATCTTAGATGCAAGGCTCAAAAATGAAAAGTTTGGAGATCGTAATTGTACTAAAGTATAGTTTGTCCATTATTTTATTTTCTCTAAACTTATAAAAGTTGGATTTTTTTATCATGAACGTAAATATTTTGTACTCCCTCCGTTCCCCAATAAAGTTCCCAAAAGGAATATTCACGGAACTTAAGAAAAATAGAATATTTTATATAGTGGACATATTATTCAATTGAATAAAAGATTTGATTGGAGGAAAATGGGGACCATAAGCATTATAAAAATATTAAAATAAAGTTAGTGAAACAAATATGGGGACCACAACTAATAAAAAATTAGTTTTATAAATTTAATGGAAACACGTAAGGACCATAAGGAATATTAAAATGTTAAACTGAAGTTAGTGGAGGATATGTGAGATATATAAGCAATATAAAATTATTAAAGTGAGTATGAATAAAGTTATTTTTGTCCAAAATTTGTGACATATATGGAAAGATTCTCTATGGAAACAACAAATGAAACACCCCAAAATGGCAAATGAGAACTTTTTTAAGGAACGGAAAGAGTATATTAGTGCAACCTATGTTTTTCAATCCTGGATTCGCCACTATTAATACATGTAGTGATGGCGACGAGTCGGGTTACCCAAAACCGAACTGCTGAAGAATCGGGTTACCATGGTCCCACTTACATTTTTTGAAAATTTTTTTTAAGCTATCATGTGTATTATATTGTTTGATTTTGAACTTTTTTATATTTTAAAACATTATGTCATTTAGAATTTTTAATGGTTCATGTAATTTTGAAATGGAGTCATTGTATATATGCTTTTAAAAACGAAAAATTTGATGGTTATTTCAATTTAAGAACTTTAATGTTGGAAAGCTTCATATATTTGGTCTTTCAATTAGTATATAGTATTAGATGATCCTTGTTACTTGAAAATGCTTTAATAAATTATTACGAAACAACAAATATTGTATGATATATTTTTGGAAATTTTTCAAGAAAAAAACACAAAATATTGTTTTGGACTCATATATAAACCCTAGACCCAAAGGGTTTTGTTCTAGGTTTGGTTTTAAATTTCAGGCGGTCTTGGGAGAGACCGTCTTGGAATAAGACGACCCAATATTCCAGCCCATCGTGCTTTCTCTCTTCTTTTTCATTTTCTGGTCATTTTTCAATTTTACTCTTAAAGCTTTCAATTTTGACCTTAAAGATATCAATTTCAATTTAGGTAGAAATTGATCAGTTTAATGCCACAATTGATCACTTATAGGTTCAAATTGAAATTTACTTTAATTGATATGTTTAAGTACCCACTTTAAGTTGAAATTGATACATTTAAGGTCAAAATTGATACCTTTAAGGTCCAAATTGAAAAATGCCTAGAAAATATAAAAAAACAAAAAAATCGAATTCTTGAGGGTGCGTGTAGCGCACGCGCCTGCCATGGGCCGGCCTAATTGTGGTCTTAAAATAGGACGGTCTTACGCAAGTTTTTGTGTTTAAATTTTTCAGACCCTATGAATTTGGATTGGATCAAGGTCTGGGTCTAATAAAAAATAGGGTATGAATCTAAATCTAGCTGGATCCGACTCTGACTAGCCTCATCCCCATTAGTGCTAATAGAAATTATAGATAATAAATTTTTTCACTACAAAAATACACGGAGCTTTTCGACGGAAAAATATTGGTCTTTTCGACGGTTTTAAGCGTTGGAAAATATATTTTCGACGCTTGGTAAAGCGTCAAAAAAATGGCGTAACAAATTTTCGACGCTTTTTCTTGGACGCTTATTTTCGGTATTATTTTCAATTTTTTCTTTATTTTTTTCTTTATTTTTGGACGCTTGTATTCAATATTTTCCACGCATTTCAACGTCAAAAATTAAGCGTCTAAAATCTCCGTTTTTTTTAGACGGTTAACCAAGCGTCTAAAACGAAATGTCAAAAAACTCCTTGTTTTTAGTAGTGTTTATATGAATAAAGTTATTTACTATAAAAATGACTTTTTATATTTCATGTTTTTTCTATTTAAATTTATTGTTTGTACTTGGTAGTTTTATCGATTCTATATTGTTTATTAAATAGTTTTTATTTGTTATTAATTTTTCTTATTAATTATTGTTGGGGATTAGAAATTGCACATACTCGAAATACCCAAAATGCCCTTAGTCAATGGGTCAACAGTCAAACGTATAAGTCAATATCAATCCTTATAGTCAGGGGTGGTCAAAGTTACATATGTGTCCAACAAAACTACAATAGTTACTTAGTTTCCTTTCAATTGAAGACACTTTCGCTGATAACCATCCACCATCTACGATAACTGCTACCACTATGCCACTTCCATAATCATATTCTCCAAAAGATAATGATATAAAAATAATCGACCAGTGGTTACAACCTCCATAGGAAGATTCATGCATGGCGCTGTAGAATATTATAGAATCTCAAACAAAGCCTTTTTAGAGGTATGTATGAGTTAAAGTCGTCTCATTTATTTTTAGGTCCGAGTGCGAATGATAAAAAAGCATTTACAATAATTAGGCGTAATGATAATAATATTATAATACTTTTTGTGTTTTTATTGTTGATATTTTAACTATTTTATAATATAAGTCCTATATATATATATATATATATATATATATATATATATATATATATATATATATATATATATATAAAAAATATAAAACAAAATTATATCCAAGTTAATATCAACCTTTGTATATGAAAATATATTTATGGGTCCTAAAAATTTTAGAGCGCTAAGCAATAGTCTGCTTCAACGACCACTAGTACATGTAGTGATGGCTACAGACCGGGTTACTCGAAATCGAACCGTCGAAGAATCTCCCCGAATCGAGTTACCCATGGACCTGTGCATCTTCAAATTTTATTAAGCTATCCAAAACCGCAAAGGACGAGAAGAAATCCGGGTGTTACATGTAATTTGAAATGTAATCGTTGTATCTATGGTTTAAAAATCGAAAAAACTTGATGATTATTTCATTTTAAGAGCTTGAGGTTTGGAAAGCTTCATATACTTGGTCGTTCAATTAAGTATATTGTGTTAGAAGATCCCTGTTACTTGAAAATGTTTCAATAAGTTATTACGAACGAACGAAAATTGTATAATACATTTTTGAAAATTATTCTAGAAAAAAAAAACAAAATATTGTTTTTGACCCATATAACAAAACCTAGATCCGCTAGACCGAAACGGTTTAGGTGTGGGTTTGGTTTCAAATTTTAGACCCTATTGATCTATATTGGCCAGGGACTAGGTTTGGTTTCAAATTTTCAAACCCAATCGACCTGGATTAGGGTCTAGGTTTAATAAAATTAGGATTAGGATCTGGATCTAGCTTGATTTGACTCAGATAGGCCTCATACTCATCCACAGTATGATAAGTGGTAATAGACTAAATAATACTTCCTCCTATTCCTCTTATGTGTTCCATTTACATTTTTGGTCAAGTCACACTAAATGACCCATTTCTTTTTTAGTATGGATTTTTTTTTACCTTTATGCCCTTATAAGTTTATCCTAATTACAATTATATTCTCAATTACCCTCACTAATTTACCTACATTATAATTAATCAACTACACATTAAACCGATTAATACTCCCTCCCTTAAACACTCCATCCCCTTTTATTTAACCCTAAACCCCACCCAGCTCATTTGGTAAACATCAAAAACACTAGATCTTTTCTTCATCTTCTTCGTCTTCATCTCTATATTCTTGAAGAACCCTAGATCTGGTTCTTCAATATGTTCTACATCACATTCTTCTTCTTCTTCTTTTGTGCTTGTCGTGTTCTTCTGTGTCTTTTCATAGAAAAACCTAAGTCTACTTTGCAATCACCCTATAAGAAATCCCTCCTGAAGAACCCTAAATCGCCATTGAAGTCACCCTTGAAAACCCCTAACTCGCCTACTTCTTCTAGTTTGGGATTTCCCAAATCCCCTTACAAATTGCCATGTAAGCTTAAGTTTAAGGGTTATGATGATGAAAACCCTAGATCTAGGTTGCCGTCATTTGAGGATGAAAGTTTTGATTATTATGAGGACTCAACTTCTATTGAGACTGATCCTAAATAGAAAAGACAACTTGACTCTGAAGGTGATCCCATTTATCCACCTAAGCCTGATTTGTATCCTGATCGTGAATATTCTTCGGCTGATGCTCTATTTTCGAACACTAATTGTGAAGAAGACGATTGGCTTGATAAACTGAGTCCTTTCTCAAGTGAGTTTCTGTTCTTCTGGGTGCATGTTGGTATTGACTGATGATGATTATTTATTTATTCGTTTTTTGTGATGCATTTGTTTGTTTTGCTCTGTAAACGTTGAGTGAGAGCAATCTTTGGCCACCTAAAATCGAACTTAAGGGGTTTGGATTGTTTTCCAACATTTTAAGCGCAAAGATGTTTGATTTCAACTCAACGATTTGAAAAAAAAAAGCGCAAAGATGTTTGATTTCAACTCAACGATTTGAAAAAAAAAATTTCAATTTACTTGAGAGTTATGCAAACAACCATTTTTTTCATCTATGTATATATGAAGACAAATGTTTCATTCTAAACAACATACACTTTTTTTACATTGTTGTTTAAATTTGAAACACCCACTTTTTTGATCCCAAAAAATGTCCAAAATCAAAAGGTATGTTTAATGTTGTGCATCTGTTGTTGTTGTTGTTGTTGTGGTTTTGCTGATTGTTCTTTACTATTGGTGTGTGTGATGTTGTGGACTGGTAGTTGCTGTTGTGGTTTGTTCGTTGATGCTTCAATAAGCTGATGTGTTGGTTGTTGCTGTGCTGTTGTTATTTGTACATACATGTTCTCACCCCAAAAATGTTTGATTTTCTGCTATACGACCCAATTAAGTACCCCTTCCCTTAATGTTGCTGTTGACCATCTATGTGAACTACATTAGTGTATGGCTTAAACTTGAATGCATCATTATGTTCATCATATTCACATTTAGATAACGCAAAACTTAACCTGTTTAGCTTGTTATTTTCTGTCAAAGTTGGCTTAATTGCATTTGTGTGCTTCCTTATCACTTTGTTCTTCTTCCACCTACACACTGTGGTTTAGGACACCCCCATCTGCTTAGCCACTAAATGTTGAGTACTTTTTAGTTCGTACTTGATGGCCTTGAATTTTTCTTCATCTAAGTTGATTTTGTTTAGTGTATCTCTTCATGCTCTCTTGCTATTGAGGTTGATGGCTGTGTTTCTATTGCTGATTTGGTTCTTTACTTCATTCCACCACCTTGTTATTGTTTTCCTACACACTTGAAATTCAGTTGCAAGTGCATTAATGGTCCCAAGCATTGGCTTCCCCTTCTTATTTAATGTTGAAAGTATTTTCAGCATTATTTGTGTTCATTGTTCTTTTGTTAAGTTTTTGGATGGTGTCATTTTTTAAATGCAAGGTTGTGTAATTAATGAATTCAGTGGGTGTATTCATTATTGATGCTTCTATTTCAGTTGGTGGAATTTGATAAATGACGCCTAATAATTTTGGTGAAACATTTCATTTTGGCGGCATTATGTGATTTCCTTCATTTTTGGTGTTTTAGTGTTACTACTTTTGTGATGAAATTTTGGTTCTTGTTAATTTAGGCGCTAGATTCTGATTTCCTTAATTATTTTGGACATTTAAATTTTGGGCTTTTTAATGTTTATGGGTACTGTGATGAAATTTCGATTTGAAAATATGGTTGTTTACAAATCGGTGGCTATTTATGAAATTAATAATGCGTCATTTTGGTATTTGGAAAACTGAAGTCAATGATCGAAAAAAATTCCGCACTCACATGATCAGTAACGACTGCAACTACACTGAGGCCGTCGAAGAATTGAGATGGTTAGCCCAGATACCGTAATGCTCCTATTTAATTTTATTTAGTCTTCGGAAAAATTTATGTAATTTCAAACAATTATTGTAATTGTACGACTTATTTATGTAATTTCGGTTTTTAGTACACGGGCGATGTAATTTTGGTGTTGTACTGAAAAAATATTTTGAATTTTTGGTGTTAAAAATATCAGTTTTATAATTTAGTTAGAAAATGCTACAAAATCGTAGGAATCATTAATTTTTTAATCTTAACATTAAAAAACCCATAATACCACTCTCTATCCTACCTAGGGATGGTCTTGGGGTGGGTCTGGAGCGGGTCCAACGAGACCCGGACCCGGACCCTTTAAATTTTTTGAGGTCCAAACCCGGATCCGGACCCTAAGGGTCTAAAATTTTTAGACCCGGACCCAGACCCTTTGAATCTGATGGGTCTAAGGTCCTTAATGGGTCCTTAGTGGGTCTAAAAAAGGTCTCTTTGATTTGTCAAATTTGAAATATTTGTAAGTCATTATATTTTTCGTATATTTGTAAGAGAGATTTATTGTATTTTACAAACATTTAATACTGATCGGGTTATAGCCAGGCTAAGAAGAGGGGTGTGATGGCCCCTAAATTAAACATGAGTAAGTCTTATTACCGAGTGGAATGGGATTACATCGCCTGTGTTTTGATTAATATGGGATTTCCTGCTATCTGGATTGATCGGGTTATGAAATGTGTTACGACGGCTTCCTACTCTTTTTTGGTACATGGGGAAGCTTCGGAGGTTGTCATTCCCAAGAGAGGGTTAAGACAAGGAGACCCTCTCTCGCCATATTTGTTTCTCCTCTGTGCTGAAGGTTTTGGGACGCTCATTAAAAGAGCTCATCAAAACAACCTTATGCATGGTATTTCGATCGCTCGCGGTGCCCCCTTTATTACTCACCTCTTTTTTGCGGATGACAGTCTTGAATTTGCTCGGGCTGATGAGAGTGAGGCTAGGGTCATCTTGGGCATTCTTAAGGATTATGAGGCTTTGTCGGGCCAGATGGTGAATTTTGATAAGTGTGAGATCTCCTTTAATAAAAGTCTCTTCACCAAGTTAGCTCGATCTTGGGTTTTAAGATAGTCTCTAGTCATGATAGATATTTGGGCCTCCCTACTATATTCCAGAGATCAAAGAACATTTCATTTTCAAGTATCAAAGTTCGTATATGGAAAAAGTTACAAGGCTGGAAAGAGAAATTGTTGTCTAAAGCAAGGAAAGAAATCCTAATCAAGGCTGTTGCTCAGTCCATGCCCACATACGCAATGAGCTGTTTCAAACTTCCATCGGGTTTTTGTGATGATGTGGGGAGAATTATTAGGAATTTTTGGTGGGGTACATTAAATTCTAAGAGGGGTATTCATTGGAAGGCGTGGAGTGACTTGTGTCGTCCTAAATGTGAAGGCGGATTGGGTTTTGTGACTTGAGCTTATTTAATCAGGCTCTGTTGGCTAAACAATTCTGGAGACTACATGCTTATCCTAACTCTCTCATAGCTCGTTATTTAAAGGCCTGCTATTTTCCTTCGACTTCTATATGGGAGTCGACGATGGGTACTAATCCGAGCTATGCTTGGAGAAGTATTAGGGGGTCAAAACATATTCTTGACTTGGGGGTTCGATGGAGGATTGGCAATGGTAACTCCATTAAATTGTGGAGTGATGCTTGGTTAGGTGGGGATGGGACCGGAATAATTATTACCCCGCCTCGTCTTTTAGACAAAGAGGCGCCTGTTGCTTTTCTTATTAATCATGATCAGTCTTGTTGGCGTATGGACATTATTAATGATGTGTTTTTGCAGGTGGATATAGACCGAATAAAGAAAGTCCCGATTAGTAGAGTAGATTGTTCGGACGAAAGAGTTTGGTTCGCTAGTGATGATGGTCGTTTTCGAGTTCGCGATGCTTACAACTTGGCTCTTAGGTCGCAGTCCTTTGCATCAAGTTCAATGGTAGTGATCCTTTGTGGAAGAAGATTTGGAACTGTCATATTCATCCAAAAGCTAGAGTTTTCTTGTGGAGAGCGGCATGGGACATCCTCCCCCATAGTGTCAATTTGAGAAGGAAAAACATAAAGGATGTGTCGCCGTGTAAAAGATGTGGGCTTATTGAGGATAATGCTCATGTTCTTTTGGATTGTAGCTGGGCTAGGAAAGTTTGGTCTCTTGCTTTGGGCAACGATATAATCCCACATAAGTCTTCGCGAATGGTTGGCGCTTTTGTTATCTTCAAAGAAACAGGAGGAATCCGACTTACTTTGTGTGAGCGCTTGGCAAATTTGGAATGCTCGCAATGAACTATATTTTGAAAAAGTTTCGATATCTCTCGAGTTATGTTTCAAACGTGTGTCTGACCTTTTGATGGAGTATAAGAAAACTAACGTTAGCCATCATCATGGGCCTAATCGGCTTTCTCAAATTGGAGTCCTCCTTTGCCTCATGTGATTAAGGTTAACGTTGATCCGACAGTTAATCCTAAGGAAGATAGGATTGGTCTCGGGGTTGTGGCACGAAATTCACAAGGTGTTGATTTGCTTGCGGGATCAAAGACCAGTTGTCCTTTTATTTCTGTCGAGATCGCTGAGCTACAAGCTTTCCTTTGGGCCGTGGAGCTCGCTAAGGACCAAGGCTGGACAAACGTTATTTTTGAAGGGGATGCAATGATCGGTATTAAAGCGCTTAAAGGATTGATTTCCCTAGGTCTTCACGCCCAGGTCGTGGTCCGTAATGTCTTGGTGGCTGTTTCCCGTTTAGATCACTATGATTTTCCTTTTTGTTTTCGGACTAGTTCTAGTATTTGTTCCTCTGTTTGGCTAGATGGAGGTCCAGTTTGGATCTCGAATATTGTACTGTCTGATTTTCCTTCGTAATAATATAGCCTCACATTGATATTCAAAAAAAATCTAAACTCGTACAGTGTCACCCATATACGCTTAAATTCTATTATAAACACTAGTTCGAGTCCATGAAATAAGGGTAATTGGGTTAACACTTAGCACTTAACACTTAGTAGGTAGCATATAATTATTTATATATATTATGATTATATAAAAAGAAAATAAGTGTTGGGGGAAGAATTCATACGTAGAAGACAAATAAAAATGGACAATTTAATATTTATAAGGGTCCGAATATTGGACCCGGACCCGAACCCGCCAATTATTTTTTAGATTCAGATCCGATCTGGATCCGTTGGGTCTCCAAAAATAAGACCCAGACCCTTAAAAAAGGGCGGGTCTGGAGCGGGTCCAACAGGGTCCTAGACCCATGACCATCCCATCCCTACTCCTACCCTTAGGGTCTTATTTTGACTCTCCTTAAAATCCGTGAAAAGTCAAATGAAACTCTAAACCTACATAGGAGCAATTATGATTTAGTATAAAAGGAAAGCATTCTGATCGTGTTTTTTTATTATAGAAAATTAATTGTTTTTTTGACTATTTTTATTTGTGATGTACAATATTTTCTTACCGTTATTGAATTTTCCTGTAAATGCGGTAATAAAAAACATAGTAATATTTTCTTATTAAAATATTTTTGAAAAATTTATTATTTTCCTATTCTAGTATTTTAATGTGTAATTTATAACTATTTTATTACTGTAAAATAATTTTTGAATATTTTTTAAAATCAATGTAATTTAGAAATAAATTGCTTTACTATTAAAGGACCAATAATTCTGTTGTATTTGGTAGAAATGACCGTAAGACTATCATTTGTTATTTAGCAATAAAATTAATCGTATAATTTTATTGATGATTGATGATTGATGATTATTATGAGATCGAGTGTCGCAAGTTTTGGTGATACAAAAGTTGTTCAAAATTCAAAGCAAACCGGATTAATTTGATGATTTTATCACTACGTAAAATGACTAAAATGTCCCAATTTTAATAAAGCTTCCAGCGTAAGTTTCAATCAGTGTAAGAGGAGCGCCAGAAACAAAAACAAATAGAAAAAAACAATTCAAATTAATCAAATATCAGAAAGTTCGGGGAGAAATTCGATATACTTCTAACGGCTACTTCTTTCTATCATATCAAAACTCACCAACCAAACAAATTATACTCTCATCGCATTTTTTAAAATTCTCTTTAAATCTTCATTTTCTTGTTTTCTGTTCTAAAACCCTTATAATTTCACCAAATAAATGGGTTCAAATCAAGGCGGAAAAGTGAGAATTGTTGCACGGATTAGAGGTGATTTGAATACCAGTAATGCTGATAATTTAGACGGGGTTTCAATTTCAAATCCCTGGATTTCTGTATTGAGACCTGACCCTGTTTCCAACTCGAACTTGAGGTCTAATAGGGTTAAAATCTCATTTGGGTCAGATCCGAATTCTACTTCCAGGTAGGCTAATCCAAGATTATACTAGCATTTTTTAAAATCTAATTCTTTTTTCCTTAATTCAATTGTTCTTCTTTTTGCTCGATAAATTTCTTGTAGTATAAAATGATATCTTGTTTGGTGATTATTGAATTGAATTTGTCAATGTTGTTTGCTAATTTCTGAATAGTATTCTGGGTCGGCAACTAAATAAATTGTTGTTACTGCAACAACTAACAAGTGACAAATAATTATTGTGTTGAGTGAATGACTAAACTGAAGACATGTTTAACGAGTTTCTTTGGTGTTTTGGAAAACATCAAGATTCATTCATTGATTGTAGTTTTTAAAAGTACCATTCTTTTGTTCTGGATTAGGGAAAATAAGAAATTGCATGTTATAACCGATGACATAAGTAGTTTATTTTTACTTGGTTTTCTTGATGATTGACAAACATGGTGTGATTCAATTACCGAATGAGTTTTGGAATTTGTTCAGTGGGAAACAGTGTTATGAAGTGGATGAATGTTATGAGCAAAATGTGGGCACTGAGGAGGTGTTTTCTAAAGAGATAAAACCCCTGATTTCTGGGTTATTTGGAGGTCAGAACAGCACAGTTTTTGCTTATGGACCTCAAGGAAGTGGCAAGACTTACACCATTCAGGTTAGTGTTCTTTCTTGTTAAGTTCATCTTATTACAGATTTTTAATAAATTTGATTTTCATTTTTTTGATGTAGATTTTCATAATTTTAACATGTCTTCTATAAGTGGCCTATACTGGGTATGGTGATGATGAGAATGAATTTACCTATCCATATTCTATAGCTAGAGATCTTAGAATTAAAAAATGTGCATTGACATGCCTGTTTTGAGGAGTGTTTTCATTCAAAAGGAACAAGGATACTATCAATTAGTGTTTCTTTTGAGAAAGTAGATCACTCATGGACCATATTGCATGTATGTTGTAGGGATGTGAAGAACAATTTGGATTGACTGCGCTTACTGTGGATGCAATATTACCTCGAGCAGAAGAAGCAGGAAAAATTGTCACTGTTTCAGTATTTGAGGTGTATCAGGACCGAGTTTCCGATCTTTTAGATGCTAAAAGGCCGGAGGTTTCAGTATTTGAGGATGGACAAGGCAAAATTAGACTCAAGGGACTGTCAAAGGTGAAGCTATAGAGTTTTATAAGGATGTTGATTGAATCGGTTTTCCCATTTTTGACCCTGTTGGTTGTTTCATTCAATTTTTTCAGGTGAAAGTTAATACGACTTCGGACTTTCAGAAATTATATCTTCAGGCAACGAATGCGCGCAAGCCTAGTAGAAGCCATGTAGGCTGTATTATTTATGTTGTATCACCTCAAACCGAGAAATCAAATGCTCAATTATTGGGGAAGATGAACTTTATTGACTTGGCCAGTATGTTCTTCTGTTCCAAATGTTCATCCAATATCAAAATATTTTATATGTCTTCCTTATTTTAATTACTGATTGATGTATGATATTTATGATTGAATTAGGCTATGAAGATTCTAGGAGAAAGAGTAATGATGGCTCTAACTTAATAGAAGCCACAAGGATCAACAAGTCCCTCTATGCCGTGCACAATGTTTTGTATGCACTTAATGCGAAAGAAACTCGTGTGCCATTTAGAGAATGTAAGTTAACAAGGATGCTGCAGGACTCCCTTGGTGGCAAAAGCAGGATTTTGATGGTTACATGCATGGTTAGTATTTTTGTTCTTGGTTTTGGTACAATGTAAGTTCGGAAAATTGTATGTTGATGTAATCGTGATAATTTTTTTATGTGTAGAATCCATTTCATTGCCAAGAAACCGTGCAAACAATCAGTCTAGCTTCTCGATCTTGTATGGCCGGCTTTTTGGCTTGTTTAGACCCTGGAAAGAGTAGTAGTAGAAGTGGTTCTAAGACAATTGAAAAATCATCCCCACAAGTGTTAAAATCAGCTTCAAAATTTAATGTGAGATCGAGTATGATGTCTCCTAAAGTTGTGAAACCCATGAGTGCTTCAGCTTCTGGGAGAAAAATAGCAGGATCACAACTGGGCATGTCTATGAAAAAGGCTAAAGTTAAAACTATTGAAGAGAAAGGAAGGTCTGTGATTATACTTCGCATGTTTACCTATTTATTACATTATTATTGTGATTGATTAACTTGAATTCTAAAAATGGGATGTGGTGTTATATTGTTCAGGAAATTGTTTGATGATGCTAATCCATCAAAAAAGTTGGAACTGGTATAGTTTCATCCACCGTTTCTGTTCGTACATTGTTATGAACTTTATTCTTGAAGCACAGTGCTAACTACAAATACTCCTTTTTGCAGGGTTATATCTGCCCTGAAAGTGCTTCAACCATGGAATCTTCAGCCCATAGAGAGGTAAATTATCTCAAGCATTATAAAAGAAAACTTATGCTTAGTTGATTATGCACATAATGTGATTCTTGTATGCAGGCAAGTCTCTCACAAGCAAGTGAGGCAGCACCTAGTTTTCCTACACAGCAAGAGGTAGGTCTAATAATAAGATTATGTATATAAGCATTCTCGGATATTTTTTATAAATTGTTTACTTCTGATTTTAGGAGAAATCTGCATCAAATACTTCTTTAGATATGGAATCTTCTCAGCATCCTTCGGAAGAGGTAGTGCTAATTATCTTTTTAACCCCTGTGAAACCTATCACCTGAATTAAAACCTTCAGGAATCAGCAAATTTTATGACCTCCTTTAGCATGAAAAAGTGCATATTACAAAGTTTTCTTTCACCTGTTTTTTAGGAGATGCAAACACTGCAAAACAGCAGTATTACGTCAACAACACCTTTTGCCTATAAAACACCAACAGAACATTTACTTATTGAAGGTATGTATTTCATAACGTTTCATGGGATCTAGATTTGGTTTATACTTGTTTCGAAACTCAATTTATGTTTATGTGTGCAGATAAGGAAAACAAGAGCTTTGTACTCAATGTTGGTCAATCACCACCGCTGAGCGCTAGAATACGAGAGCTTTCAAACAGCTTGAAATCACTCTGTGTTTCAACAGAGGCAAACTTGAAGATAGCTCAAAATAGTTCGAACTTAATTGATCAAGTTGTTCATGAAAAATCAGAGCCTGAAACTCCGAATCTGCCAACTTTAGGGGCTGAAGACAAGCATGTTATTCACGAAAAATCAGAGTTTAAAACACCTAGTGCTAGACTTAGTGATAAGCATGAAATTGCTAATCTCACAAGTCCTTGGGAAAATTTTCACATGCGCGGTTCTGGAATGAAAGTTAGTGTTTCTTAGCTTATTAATGTTGTTTGTTCTTGCTCTTGTTATTTAGTATTTCCTTTTCATCCTTGTGTATATTGATCTTTTGCAAACATTGATGTTGTCTATATTGTTTTGTAGGATTCTCTTGTCCAAGAATACCTGAAATTCTTAAACACTGCAAGCAAGTAAGTTATTTTATTTACTTGCTCATTCTTCAATATGTTCTGTTACTTGATTTCTTCGTCTGGCCTATGATTTCTTGATCGATACTTAAAATTTCTTATTAGGATTTAAACAATGCTGGAACACTCAGTACAAGTAACCACAACATTTTTTCTTGTAAATCTTTATAATTAAAACTGAACATACTGGCCTGGACACAAATCAAACAGAACCTGGTAGTACCAATTCAATTTATGACGGAAAGAAGTAAATCTTCTATTGCCTCATTTAACAATTAGAATAGTCATAATTGATTTGTCTAATAAGAAGTTTTGTGATGCCTATCATTTCTAATTCTAATTCCCAAAAAAAAAAAAAAATATTCTTAATGTCAATCCTTAGTATTTTGTAGTCTTTACTCTTATGGGCCAGCTTTTATTGTGGGTAAGGGGAAATATAATCGATAAAGAATATGATCGTATGAGGAAGATGTGTTTAACCTTATTTTGGGGAGAAGGAGATAAATATTTTCCCTCCATCTCATTATGGAGAATATTTACTCGAAAAATGAATTGACTAATTTTTCTATTTCTTCTTCCGCATAACTTTACAACTATTTCTTACCTTTAACTAACTTCTGCACAATAGCTTGAATGTTTGAGAAAGTATGATCTGTCTGTGCTTCAACTCGTATAATTTTTGATCTTTTGGTCTACCTATATTAACGCGTGTTGCTTTTGTTTGATTTATTAACAGGGAGGAGCTAAAAGGACTAAAGGTCAGTGATATGCTTGGTTATAAACCATGTCAGTTCTTTTCCTTTATGCTAACGACACTCATACTTTTTTTTTCCTTTCAATCCAAACAGGGAATTGGAGAAAAAAGAGCTACCTACATTCTTGAAATGCGAGACGAATCACCGGAACCATTCAAGCAGGTAATTCATCCATTACATTATAATTGTTTTATGCAATTTAATGATATGAACCATCTTTTAATGCAAAATGTTACTGGTAACTTGCAGCTAGATGATTTGAAAGAAATTGGCCTTTCTGCCAAGCAGGTAATTCATACTTTTCCAAATTCTAAATAAATGTAAAGAGGAATTTTGCTGTTTTACTTAATCCACATCTCAATTTATGTCTATAGATCAAGGGCATGATGAGGAATGTAGCTGGAGAACTTTTTTAGGAGCCAGTTCAAGTATTTTGAGCACCTTCTTGCTTCAGGCAACATCATGTTGCTGCTGTTGCCGCTGCTGAAACTAGTCCGACAGAAATCAACCTATTTGTTTAGCAGATTGTATTTGCATTGTGTGTTTTCATCTATGTATAATCTCCGTAGTTCTTCACTAAAACTATATGACATCTTTTTATTATTTTTGTTTAATTATCCGTTGTAAACTTCCTTGGAATGCAATGTAAATGTGTTTTTATTGTTGAAGAAAGGCTTGCATTTCTGGCAATACACGTCTTACATTACTAGCAGTATTTGCTGGATAAAGCGCTTGCCACGGCCAGCATACTCGTCTCCTTCTGCGTTTCTTATGCTTCTCTCTATTTTCGACCTCATCAATTTGTCTTGTGAGGTCTTCAATCCGTTGATGAAGTCCAGCACACCTTCTGTCAGCTAGCTGAAGTGACCTCTCCGCGGCTTCTTGTGCTGCCATTGCAGCAGTAGCTACTTCTTCCTTTGACTTTAACCTCTTGTCTGACACTTGCAGAGCTGCTCTTGTCTTCTCCAACTCATGTTTCAAAATGTCAACCTAGTATTAGTCAACTGTGGATGTTATGTTTTTCTGATATCAATACTAAATTTATATCATACTGATCACATTGATGAAAACCCTTTTTTACCAGTTTGTTATGCTCCTGAGCAATACACTTTTCGGCTTCTACTTCCATTTCACAAGCTTGTCTCCATCTATCCGCCTCCGCTTCTGTTTCTTTTAATTCGATGTTGATTTCCTCAACCTTAGAATAGAAAAATTACAGTATTAGCAGAATGAGTATGGATACTATTAATCATCTGTGAAAAAGAAATTTACATTTCGGGTCAAAATTCTCTCTCGATCTTCCAACTCATTGATGTATACTGTTAGCTCATGGATCTGATGAGTTTGTTTCTCTGTTAGACGCTGCATTCGCTCAGTGTCTGACCTGCCATTGAAAGAAAGAAATTTCATGAGAAGCACTTTGAAGATTTGCCATGGTAAGCAACACTAAAATTATGTATAAGTGAAATACCTAGATTCCTCCAACTCTATCCTTAATTGAGTGATTTCGAGGCGTGTGTTCTTTATCATTTTCTCCATAGTTGAAGCCTATCCAAAGGATTACAGATATGTAACTTGTACCCTTCATTTTATCTTTAAACGCTCTACGTTTAAGTTATTTGAGAAGTGTTTCGGATACTTAAAATCAAGTTAGTGTCTGAGTACCGATAAACAAGAAAAATTCTTTGAATTGTAGTAGGAAGGAAGAAGAAGAAAATACCAAATCAACAGCTTCCTCTTCATATTCACTGCTAACATCAGACTCGACACCATCAGAAATTTGATCAGAAGTTTTGTTTTGATCCTTGCATTGCTCGTTAGAAGCTCCTCCAACTATAAAACCAAACCCAACTCTTTGCAAACCTCTCTCAGCAAACTGCAACAAGGGGATTCTCCTTTGCTCATTGCTATCCTTCAACTGTCTAAGACTCTTCTCTACCGCCTCCTTCTCTATCAATGCGATCCGAAGCAAGGAGCTAAAATCTTGATTCTCTTCGGTTAAACTCATCACACTTCGTTCGAGTTCCTTTTTATCTTTTTTCACCTTCTCTTGATAATCATTCACCTTGTCTTCAACCCTTTTCGTCATTGTCATAACAATTTCCAATTTTTCAAAATAAGAATGTATAACTTCTACTGATTCTTTCGATTTATCAAAATTCGACAATTTTTCTTCTATATTATCACATTCATCTAAGAATTCATTAATTCTCACCAAGGAGTCCTTAATCAAGTCAAGAACCTTAAAACCCTTCATCAAACTCTCCTCTAATTCCTTAATCCTCCTCTTATAAACCCTAATCTCCCTAAAAAAAACATCTTTGCCTCCATTATCACCTAATACCTCCTCAACCCTTTTCACCATCTTCAATACAAAATTCAACTCTCTAATGAAATCCTCCATTCCCCTACAATCTTTGCTTTTCCCCTCAAAATTAGACATTGTTTCCTTCATGTTTTCCAATTTTTTCTCATCAAAACAATCATAAACCCTCCTCAAACACTCTTTGATCAAACAAACAACACTCAAACCCCTTAATAAATTCTTCTCAAATTCCTCTTCCCTTTCTCTAACCATCCCCTCAACCTCAAAAATCTTTCTCTTAAGGCAATCTATTTCTGTTGAGAGCTCCTCAATGGTTAATGCAAATTCAAAATTCTTGTTTTGGGCATCCTCCAACTGCTGTTGCAAAATCATAGTTTTTCCCTCTTCATCTTCTCTTTTCTTCAGATCCATGATTGATGATACTCATAAAGGGGAGCAATTAGCATTAATATTATTATCATAGTCCAATGCAGGAAGGTTAGTTGTAGTATATTTAGACTAGGAAGGGAAGGGAAGGAGCAAGGCTAACTACCAGTCCTCTGATATAACTCTTTTTACAATTTACAGTTATCGGCACTATTTATTAAAGCTAATGTATAACAAAAAATATTCAAATCGCATACTATTATAATATTATTTGATTCGTCTCAATGCATATTTATTAAATTAAATATTTTATATCTTAAATTATGCAGAATTAAAAATTAAAAACAAGTTTGTTCGTTGTTGTCAATAACGAACAAACTCAGACCTTAGGCACGGACACAAAGACGTTTATTTTGAGAATTAAAAATTTTCAAAGCTTATTAAAGGTGTTTAAAAAGCTTACTTTATCGTTGATTTTATTTGTTATGGACTAGATTATCCCACATTAAAAGTACATAAAAAGCCAAAAAAAAATCATCAATAAAAAACATTTCATTTGAATTCAATTAGAATAATAAGTGAATGACTTTCATATAAGTCCTGTGCAAACTTTTATTTTACGTATAAATATATTTATTTTATTGATAAATTTAACATATCTATTTTTATTAACTTTTTAGATATAGAAGAAAGAAATAGGACATATACGGTCGAGTATGACTATAACACGTTATATCTATAGATTAGATATTCTATCTAATACATATTATGAAAATAAAGACCCCTTACTTATAATCGTCTTATTAAAGTACGGTGATCTGTTACAAAAATAACTCATTTAATAATAAAATATTAATTCCAAAAATTAAAACACAGCTTATATATATATATATATGCTTTTAAAAATAGTCTTGAGAATTTCATTAGTCTTTTTGCAGATAGCTTAGCTATTGTTATTTTTTGATTACTAATACTTTTTTGCTCTTTGTTAAAACCCATAACATCAAGGATCACAACGACCATGGATGTTCTTCCAATGGAACTACTAACCTCCATTCTTACTCTCCTGCCTCCAAAATCAGTCTGTCGCTTCAAATGCGTTTCAAAAACTTGGAATTCTCTCATTTCCAGTGCCGATTTTGTTAAGCTTCATCTCAATCAATCTCTATCCACCAAGAATCGTTTTCTTGTGATCAATTCTTTGACCCACGGTCTCCGATCCTTGCATTTCAAATCAGACAATCAATTCAAAGTAGAAATGGTAAATCGGATTGAAATTCCACTCCCTTTTTCTACCACTGAAGACATAGTCAGAATTTTAGGATCTTCCAATGGATTAATCGCCTTATCTTGTGAGTATCCCGATGATTCTTTATTTGTCGACATTGTTCTGTTCAACCCCTCTATTAATTCATATTTTTCTGTGCCCCATTATAATCCACCTAAAAGTACATTTACTATGAGTGGACGGTTTAGTTTTGGGTACGATAGTTTGAATGATGATTACAAAATTGTGAAAATGATTGATTATCTTGCGAATAATAGTGAATGGTTAAGGGATGTTGATGTTTATAATTTGAGAGATAATTGTTGGAAGACAGTTCTTGTTGAATCTACGAATGATATGAGTTTTGAATCATTTTACGGATTTGCTCTCATCAACAATATAATTTACTACATATTCAATGCGTATCTGGAAAATAATCCCCTGTTACGAGGGTTTGATCTCGCATCCTATAAATGGAGCGAAATTGACTTACCAGAATTTGAGGGTCATGAAATGAAACGTACTGATATCGCTAGTTTAGGGGAATTGAATGAACGTTTATGCGTAGTGAGTGCAGTTCTGCCAAGAAAAGAGGGTGCTTATGTATGGGTGATGAAAGAGTATGGTGTATGGAGTAAATTGTTTGATGTGAATGACGCCATTAATGTTGGAGCTTTGGATGGAGCTCCGATTTGGTGTTCAAATGGAGGAGATGAAGTGATTTTGAAGAAACAAGATGAAGATGGTCTTTATTGTTATAATATTAGGAGCAAAGTGATTAAACCTGTTACTGCCATTTGTAATAGGTGTTATATTCGTGATGTTTTTCTTTGTGTGGAAAGTCTTGTTTCTGCTAATAACATGATTGGGGTTGGAAATGAAGATGCAGATAAATTTGATTTGTAATGCAGATTGATCATATGAATATTGTAAATGACTGAATTTGATTCTTGATCTCGATGTGAAGGATAATTGTGATAAAAGACCTGTTTTAATGCTACTTACTAAGAGCATTTCTATCTCATGAGTTCAAGATATAGTAAATCTTTTTAAATTTCACTCATTTAATCCAAAAAAAAAAAACCAATCAACTGAATTTGAAATAATACACGTATGAAATAGACTTGGATTATCAAGATATATACATAATCCGCTTGATTATCAAGATACTGAATTTGCAACGTCCATTCCATTTTAAATTATACTCCCTCTGTTTTCAAAAAAGGTATTCTCATACTTTTTGCACAGTTTTCAAAGTAAATTTTAAGCATAAATATTTCTAAATACGCATCATAAAAAATTATAAAAAATAGTATACATTAAGACGAATCTAACTAGATCTCACATGTATATATTTTGTCTTCTATATATGTCTTAAAAATATTAATCAAATTTCTCTTTCCAAAATAGAATATTCTAAATGGGAAGACCATTAGGAAATGGAAGGAGTAGATTTTAATTATGGATTCATTAATTAAGAATTTGAAAATGACAAGATTTGAGAATCCCTCAAATTCTCATTTTTAACCAATTTTTAACCAATTTGAAAATAACAAGATTTGAGAAATCATTTTTGATTTGCCAAACAATAAATTTGAGCTCATCCCAAATTTCCAAATGAAATCTTTGTTCCCAAACATGGCATAAAAGATTTCTGTACAATGATTTGCTACATGAAATAATCAAAATGATTAATTGCTATATTTATTAAATAAAACAAGGTAAAGTTAATCTTATTCTATTACATGATATAAATTATTCCGCTTAGCTAATAAAGCTATGAATCGCACGGATACTATCTAGAATACTATATAATGCAAAATTTGAGCATGAGACATCATCATATAACCATAACTAATTTAAAATATTCTTCCGCTTTAGCTAATTATGGCTACAATTTACCACGTTAAATATACACCATTATTAAGGATTATGTTTCTTTTTTTGTTTTAATAAATTAAGGATTATGTTTCTTGTTATGTGATGAATGTTTGAATGTTGATGTGGACTTTAGAAATTTGTACTAAAGTCTTGAATATTGATGCGGACTTTACAAATTTGTACTTAAATATTTAGACATAATCAGATAACGGTACATAATTAATTCATTCACTTCTCTAACAACAAAGAGTTATATATTTGGATGTTGATGAGGATTTTGAAAATTGACAAAACATCTCTAACTAGTTTATTCTCAATTTTTATGTGTATATAACTATCGTAACAACTCAATCATATTTTTATATGCGGATTATTTTGACTTGAGTCGAGACTTTTTATTAATCCAATCAATTTTAAAAGGATTTACTAACTTCAACACCCAAATTAAGAACCATTACAATAGAAGGTCTTTTCTCAAGAATCTAATCTAGTCATTTATAAGATTCATGTGCATTACAAATCACAATTATCTTGGTAATTTCATACTCGGATAATTTTAACTTGAGTAGAGCTTTCTTGGTTAATTGAGTGAATTTTAAAAAGATTTACCAACAAGAAGTCAAGATTTGACGTAATAGAAATACTCCTATTAAGTACTTCCTCTGTTCTGTTTTAGTTGCAACATACCCTCTTGGCACAGGAATTAAGGCATGTCACATCATGGCAGATTTTTCAGATTTGAGTGGATATTGTTGATTTTAATATTATTAAAATTAACATATTTAAATAAATAAAAAAAAAACAACAACATTAATTGTCAAGTGAATCAGTCCACATAAACTAATTTTCCCTCCCAAAATTAATACCCACAATACACTTAACCCAAAATACAATCCAAAATACACTTAATAGCCAAATTTTAAGTTTCCCCCCAAAATGAAATTTTCCCACCAAAATGAAAATAAAAAAAAAGCTTAATTACACAGCCTATATAAAGGCATTATCAGTTTGGGAATTTTGATTTCCCCATATTCCCTTACATCTTTGAGCATTCTTTAATTTTTCAGTATTTTCCTTGACGCTTTGAGCTTCAACTTCATAGTCTCGAGGGTCTAACCCGATCTTAATCATCACCTCTGAAAAAGAGGCATTTAATTACTTGGGGAAGGGGGTTCTTAACACTACAAAAGAACACAAGCACACACTAGCACTATAATTGTACAGTTTTGAAGATGGATGACACAAACGTTGATGAGAATTTCGATCCCGACATTGAGGTATTTATTTCTTACTTTGAACAATTAGGGTTAATTGATGATTATGATGTTTTTGAAGATTACACAAGTGAAACCTATGGGAATATTGATGTCAGTTTAGATTTGTGTTTAAATAATTCCCAAACATCAGCACAACAAGATCAGAATCAGCCAAACAGCAACAATTCAGCAGAGCCAAATAGCAATAGTTCAGAACCCAACCAAACAGCAACAATTAGTAGGGAACTCACGGTTGAAAAAAGGAAGTTGATTGTTCAACAATTAACTTGCCTTTGTCAACCCCCAAGTATTATCTTGCCTAAAGGAAGTATAAAGGCAACAGCTCTTGCACATAATGTATCGAGGTGGACTGTTTGGAGGCTATGGGAAAGTGCCAAAAATTCCATAGCTAGTGGAGGTGTTATTGATGTTAGAAATAAGAAGAGGGGAAGGGTTGGAAGGAAAAAAAATGTTTTTAACATGGAAGCACTTAATGCAGTTCCTATTGAGAAAAGAACAACAATTAGAGCAATTGCTAGTGAGATGAAAATGGGTCATTCACAAGTGTATCGAATGTTAAAGGCTGGAGACCTTAGATCACACACAAATTCAATCAAACCAAAGTTGACACATGAGCACAAAGTTAATCGACTTAATTTTATTTTATCTCAAGTTATACCGGCAACAGTGAACACACTGCCCAAGTTTGGTTTGATGTACAACATGGTACACATAGACGAGAAGTGGTTTTATATGAGTCGAGAGACACAAAGATTTTACTTATTCACATGGGAAGAAGAAGAGCCATATAGGTGTGTTCAAAACAAGAAATTTATAGGTAAAGTCATGTTCATAGCTGCTGTTGCTAGACCTATAATAAACAACAATGGAGACATATTATGGGATGGAAAGATAGGCATCTTCCCTTTTACAGAAACACAAAGGGCAGTAAGGAGTTCAAGCAATAGGCCAGCGGGTACACCCGAATTAAAAGCAATTACAAGAGTTACTCGAGATGTCATAAGGCAAAAGTTAATTGCCGAAGTTTTACCGGCAATCAGATCAAAATGGCCAGCAAATGGAGTCAGGGATATATGGATACAGCAAGACAATGCAAGACCACACATTTTAATTAATGATCAAGCATTCAATGAAGCTGCTACACAAGATGGGTTCAATATTAGGCTTGTCTGTCAACCGGCATCTAGTCCAGACATGAACATATTGGATCTAGGTATATTTAATGCACTTCAATCGATTCAATTTAAAGAATTTCCAAGGGATTTAGAAGCTTTAGTTAAGGCAGTCTATGATGCATATGAAACATTCAATCCAAAACTTTTGAATTACTCATGGATTCAATATCAATTATGCATGATAGAAGTACTTAAAGTTAGAGGTGGTAACAATTACAAGCAACCACATATGGGAAAGAATAGATTAGACAGGCTAGGTCAATTGCCAAGCCAACTTGAAGTTGCTACGAGCTAATAGATTCAACAAATGAACATTTACGTCGCGGGTTAATTAATCTCAATGTTCTTCCTCAAGAACATTGAAATTAATTAGTCATAGTATAAACATTTTGTAAAGGATGAAAATATGATACATTTTGTATGTTGTAGGTTAAAATCAACATTTTGTAAAGGATTATATGCAACATTTTGTATAGTCTAGATTGAAATCTAGATTTAAATCAACATTTTGTAAAGGATTATATGCTAATATGATTATATACTTCCTCTGTTCCGTTTAAGTTGTAACATTGCGTTTGGGAACACCTCTCATTAGTCATTGAGGTGATTGTTTAAACAAGTGCACAAGCAATTTTTATTCATCAATTTAACATTTAACATCATTCATCAATTTTTATTCCCATGTTTCACTTGTGTTATTTCCCTCAGATTGTTTAAGGTTAACATCATTTAAATGTGTGCACAAGCAAGCAATTCAGCCTCATCTCGAATGTAAACACAAGTAAGGACGCAAAATACATCTATGATATGCCATTAATACTCAGGGTTACATGTTTATGCCATAATTAATTGAAGAAACTACAGTGGTGCAACTAAAACAGAACAAAGATAGTAAAGAATAAGGCAAAATTAACCCCATCAATGTAACTGAAATGGCATAAGCAATAGTGCATTTATATCAAACTACTTTGTGCTTAAGCCCAAGGTGGCATGAAGTTGCTTACTTATTCGTGCACACATTTATCAGTTTTTACCCCATCATCATAGGAATTTTACCATACATCCAGACTATAAACCAACAAATAAACCGAACAATAACATAAATAAACATCTAAAACCAACAATAATAAACAAAACTTAAAACTAAACTAAGATTAAAACAAACAATAATAAACTAAACTTAAAACAGAACTTAAAACTAAACAATGGATTAAAACCAACAATAATAAACATAACTTAAAACTAAACTAAGATTAAAACAAACAATAATAAACTAAACTTAAAACAGAACTTAAAACCAAACAAAGGATTAAAACCAACAATAATAAACATAACTTATAACTAAACCAAGATTAAAACAAACAATAATAAACTAAACTTAAAACAGAACTTAAAACCAAACAAAGGATTAACACCAACAATAATAAACATAACTTAAAACAAAACTAAGATTAAAACAAACAATAATAAACTAAACTTAAAACAGAACTTAAAACTAAACAAAGGATTAAAACCAACAATAATAAACATAACTTAAAACTAAACTAAGATTAAAACAAACAATAATAAACTAAACTTAAAACAGAACTTAAAACTAAACAAAGGATTAAAACCAACAATAATAAACATAACTTAAAACTAAACTAAGATTAAAACAAACAATAATAAACTAAACTTAAAACAAAACTTAAAACTAAACAAAGGATTAAAACCAACAATAATAAACATAACTTTAAACTAAACTAAGATTAAAACAAACAATAATAAACTAAACTTAAAACAAAACTTAAAACTAAACAAAGGATTAAAACCAACAATAATAAACAAAACTTAAAACTAAACTAAGATTAAAACAAACAATAATAAACTAAACTTAAAACAGAACTTAAAACCAAACAAAGGATTAAAACCAACAATAATAAACATAACTTAAAACTAAACTAAGATTAAAACAAACAATAATAAACTAAACTTAAAACAGAACTTAAAACTAAACAAAGGATTAAAACCAACAATAATAAACATAACTTAAAACTAAACTAAGATTAAAACAAACAATAATAAACTAAACTTAAAACAAAACTTAAAACTAAACAAAGGATTAAAACCAACAATAATAAACAAAACTTAAAACTAAACTAAGATTAAAATAAACAATAATAACTAAACTTAAAACAAAACTTAAAACTAAACAAAGGATTAAAACCAACAATAATAAACAAACTTAAAACTAAACTAAGATTAAAACAAACAATAATAAACTAAACTTAAAACAGAACTTAAAATTAAACAAAGGATTAAAACCAACAATAATAAACATAACTTAAAACTAAACTAAGATTAAAACAAACAATAATAAACTAAACTTAAAACAGAACTTAAAATTAAACAAAGGATTAAAACCAACAATAATAAACATAACTTAAAACTAAACTAAGATTAAAACAAACAATAATAAACTAAACTTAAAACAGAACTTAAAACTAAACAAAGGATTAAAACCAACAATAATAAACATAACTTAAAACTAAACTAAGATTAAAACAAACAATAATAAACTAAACTTAAAACAGAACTTAAAACTAAACAAAGGATGAAAACCAACAATAATAAACATAACTTAAAACTAAACTAAGATTAAAACAAACAATAATAAACTAAACTTAAAACAAAACTTAAAACTAAACAAAGGATTAAAACCAACAATAATAAACATAACTTTAAACTAAGCTAAGATTAAAACAAAGAATAATAAACTAAACTTAAAACAAAAGTTAAAACTAAACAAAGGATTAAAACCAACAATAATAAACAAAACTTAAAACTAAACTAAGATTAAAACAAACAATAATAAACTAAACTTAAAACAGAACTTAAAACCAAACAAAGGATTAAAACCAACAATAATAAACATAACTTAAAACTAAACTAAGATTAAAACAAACAATAATAAACTAAACTTAAAACAGAACTTAAAACTAAACAAAGGATTAAAACCAATAATTAATAAACATAACTTAAAACTAAACTAAGATTAAAACCAACAATAATCAGATCTAAACATAAAAATCAACAACATGAAACAGATTAGATCATAAACATAAACTTTTAAAACAGAAATCAGATCATAAACTTAAACATGCATGAACATAAAAATGAAAATTCGACATTAAACATAAACTTTTAAAACAGAAATCAGATCAGATCATAAACTTAAACATGAAAATCAACAAAAACAGAAATCAACAACATTAATCAAATCTAAAAATATGAAAAGATAGGGTTAGAAATGCTCATTATTTCTACCACGAAAGGTCATTTTGTGGGGTATCCTTTAGAACCAAAACCAAAACGAATATAAATCAGATTTAGAACCAAAACCGTAATCAGATGAAGAACCAAAACCAGGGGTAGTTTCATCACTATCAAAACCAGGGGTAGTTTCATCACTATCAAAATATTGAGACTCCATTAAAATAAACCAAAACAATCAGATCTGAAACCAAACAAAGGGAGGAAATGAATGGGGTAATTAGGGTTTCAAGGGTTTCTAGAGAGAGCGTCGTTTCAGAGAGAGAGAGAGGAAATGAATGGGGTTATTAGGGTTTCAAGGGTATTGGGTTTATAAAGGGAGGAATCACTAGGGTTTTCTGGAGTGTTCTAAAAAAGAACCGTTGGGATATGGTTGGGAAGTGAATGGGTGGGGTGGGTATTTAAAGAGGGTAGTTGGTTAGGGTATTAAATTAAATTAAATAATGCAATTAAAAAAAATAATGTTATTTAAATAAAGTTAGTTGAAAGATGAAATTAATAAATAAAGATTAATTATAAATAATGGAAGGTAGGTATTGGTTGTGGGTATATTAAATGATTAATGAGATGATATATGATTGATGGTGATATGTGGGGTAGGAATAAAGTGATAATAAAATAAGAGTTCATTTTACCAAATATAGTAATGGTGCAAGTATTGTGAAACAGCCCAATATAGTCTTTTATCAAGAATCTAATTTAGTCATTTACAAGATCATATGATCAATCTGCATCACAAATCAAAATTATCTGCATCTTCACTCCCAACCCCAATCATGTTGTCAGCAGAAACAAGACTTTCCGCACAAAGAAAAACATCACATATATAACACCTATTACAAATCGCAGTAACAGGTTAAATCACTTTGCTCCTAATATTATAACAATAAAGACCATCTTCATCTCCTCTTCTCAAAATCACTTCATCTCCTCCATTCGAACACCAAATCGGAGCTCCAATCAAAGCTCCAACATTAATGGCGTCATTCACATCAAACAATTTAGTCCACACACCATATTCTTTCATCACCCAAACACAAGCACCCTCTTTCCTTGGCAGAATTGCACTCTACGCATAAACATTCATTCAATTCCCCTAAACCAGCAATATCAGTACGTTTCATTTCATGACCCTCAAATTCGGGTAACCCAATTTCGCTCAATTTATACGATGCCAGATCAAACCCTCGTAATACGGGATTATTTTCCAGATACGCATTGAATATGTAGTAAATTATATTGTTGATGAGAGCAAATCCGTAAAATGATTCCAAACTCATATCATTCGTAGATTCAACAAGGACTGTCTTCCAACAATTATCTCTCAAACTATAAACATCAACATCCCTTAACCATTCACTATTATTCGCAAGATAATCAGTCATTTTCACAATTTTGTAATCATCATTCAAACTATCGTACCCGAAACTAAACCGTTCACTCATAGTAACTGTACTTTTAGGTGGATTATAATGGGGCACAGAAAAATATGAATCAATAGAGGGGTTGAACAGAACAATGTCGACAAATAAAGAATCATCGGGATACTCACAATATAAGGCGATTAATCCATTGGAAGATCCTAAAATTCTTACTATGTCTTCATTGGTAGAAGTAGAGAGTGGAATTTCAGTCCGATTTACTAATTCTGCTTCGAATTGATTGTCTGATTTGAAATGCAAGGATCGGAGACCGTGGGTCAAGGAATTGATCACAAGAAAACGATTCTTGGTGGATAGAGATTGATTGAGATGAAGCTTAACAAAATCGGCACAAGAAATGAGAGAATTCCATGTTTTTGAAACGCATTTGAAGCGACAGACTGATTTTGGAGACAAGGGAGTAAGAATGGAGGTTAGTAATTCCATTGGAAGAAATGTAAGAAAATTTGCATATGAAAGTAGTAAATTAATTTGTTTGGAGATGAAGGGAGCGAATACGTAAGATGACTATTCTTTTTCATTGCCAAAATTCATTATATCTATGGGGTATTTATAGTAATGAGTTTGGTTACAAGTTAATGAAAATATTTTAGATATTTTATTTTTTAATTACATAATCTAGGATCTTCTATTATGATATCTTAGATATTTTTAATTTTTTAAATTTTTTTTAGGAAGTTTCATTATAGTTTCTTGGATATTTTATTTTTAAATTCTTTAGTTCATATATTTTTATTTTTAATCCTAGATTTTTCTAGATTATTTTAACACTCACCCTAATCTGAAAAATCTTAGACTCCGAGTTGTCGTCAAAATTGGAAGAATTTGTCTGTTGGAAGTGCCTTTGTAAATATATCCGCGAGTTGTTCTCCCGTCCTGCAGAATAGTAGTTCGATCTCCTATTTCTCGACCAATTCTCGAATGAAGTGATGTTGTATCTCGATATTTTTCGTGCGATTATGGAAGACTGGATTTTTTGTCATAGCTATGGCTGACATATTGTCACAATCGATGGTAGTTGGTTCTTCTATCTCTTGTTGTAGATCTTTTAGAATTCTTCTTAGCCATACTGCTTCACATGCCGAGTTTGTAGCTGATATGTATTCTGCTTCCGATGATGATAGTACTACCGTTGCTTGCTTCTTTGATGACCATGAGATAGACTTGGATCCCAACTGGAACACGTATCCGCTTGTACTTTTTCGATCATCGATACTTTCGGCCCAATCACTGTCTGTGTAGCCTGTGAGCTTGTAGTCAATCTCGGACTCGTACATTATTCCATGACTCTTCGTTCCTTTGATATACCTGAGAATCCTTTTTGCAGCTGCTAAGTGAGCTTTGCTTGGCTCACTCATAAACCTTGAAATAATGCTGACTGCATAAACAATGTCGGGTCTCGTATTTGTAAGATAAATGAGAGATACGACCAAACTTCGGTAGAGTGATGCATCATCCACTTTTTCTTTGCCATTATTCTTGGAGAGCTTTTCATTTGTAGCCATTGGTGTAGCCATTGGCTTACAATCGCTCATGTTGAATTTTTTGAGCATATCCTCGGCATATTTTTCTTGTGAGAGAAATATTTTCCCTAGACTTTGCTTTACTTGCATGCCAAGGAAGTATTTCATAGCTCCGAGGTCTGTCATTTCATATTCAGACATCATTGATTTCTTGAACTCTTCTATCATCCTCGGTTTGGTGCCTGTGTAGATAAGATCATCTATGTATAGGCATAAGATGAAAAAATATGAGCCTTGAGTTTTGATATAGAGTGATGGCTCACTTGGGCTTTTTGTGAACCCATTTTGGAGACGATAGCCATCGATTTTTCTATTCCATGCTCGAGGAGCTTACTTGAGCCCATATAAGGCTTTCCGAAGGCGATACACTTTGTCTTCTTTGCCTTTGATTACATATCCTTGTGGCTGTTCAACATATACCTTTTCTTCTAGCTCCCCGTTGAGAAATGCTGACTTGACATCTAATTGATAAACTGTCAACTTGAACCATGCAGCAAGGGCAAGTACTGACCTAATTATTTCCATACGGACAACTGGAGCATACGTCTCATTAAAGTCGATGCCAAGCTATTGTGAGTAGCCATTTACTACGAGACGTGCCTTGTGTGTTTGGATGGAACCATCTTCATTGAACTTTGTCTTGTAGACCCATTTGAGGCCTATAACTTCCTTGTCTTGTTGGTTTTGCACGAGCTTTCATGTGTCATTCTTCTCGATCATTTTGATTTCTTCGTTCATAGCCTCAATCCATGTTTTTACTTGTGCTGCTTCTTGAAATGTTTGTGGCTTACTAGAGAAGAGAGCCATTATTGCTTGGTCACAATGGTAATCTTCTAGTCATGCTGGCGGTTGCCGATCTCGTGTTGATCTTCGGGCTTGATGTTGAGGAGTTGGATGTGATGTTTGGCTTCCTGAGCTTGAGGATGATCTTGAACTTCCATGTGTGCTTGGACTCGGAGATGATGGGTTTGCTTATTGATCTGCTCCGTCTTCTTCACTTGGATCTCTTGGGAGAGTATCCCTCCACGAGCATCAATTTCTTTTTCTTTCCACGTCCATTTAGCTGTTTCGTCGAAAATTACGTCTCTTGAGATGATTAATTCTTTGGATTCGGGCTTGTAGATGCGATGTGGGCATAAGCTACGCATTTTTCTCCTTTCTTATCGCGCTTCTCTCGATTCTCCTTCTGGATGTGGGCATAAGCTATGCATTCGAACACTTTGAGGTGCTCTACCCTTGGCTTTCTCTTATGCCAAGCTTCGTATGGCGTCAAATCCTTAACTGCTTTTGTGGGAGATCTGTTGAGGATATATACTGTTGTGGGAGATCTGTTGAGGATATATACTGCTGTTTGAACAACTTCGGCCCAGTATCCTTTGGGTAGATGTTTACCCTGTATCATGCTGCGGGCCATCTCTGGAATAGTGCGGTTTTTTCTTTCCGCGACACCATTTTGTTGTGGTGTGCCTTTTGCTGTAAGTTCTCTTTTAATTTCATGCTACTTACAGAAGTTGTTGAATTCGTTGCTTGTAAATTCTCCGCCACGATCCGTTCTAAGAATCTTAAGAGAATGCCTACTTTGATTTTCTGTGAGGGCTTTGAATTGCATGAAGTGGGAGAAAGCTTCTGATTTTTTCTCCAAGAAATATACCCACATCATGCGGGAGTAGTCATCTACAAACAATAGAAAATATTTTTTTCCGCCAAGAGACAAATTCTGAGTAGGACCCCAGATATCTGCATGAACAAGCTCTAGAAGAGGCTTGGCCCTCCAAGATGCGGTCGGAAATGGTAATTTGTGCATCTTTCCATAGATGCAGCCCTCACAAATTTTTCTTTCATTTTTTATTGTAGGTAGACTAATTACCATTTCTTTTTGTTTTAACAGCTTTAAACTATTACAATTTAAATGTCTGAATCTTAAGTGCCATAAGGTAGATTCATCATCTATTGAACTTAAAGCCAGTTTTTCTACAAATGGCATTTTTAGTGGGAATATTTTATTTGGAGCCATTTCGACAATTGTTATTAGTTGACCCTTATTTTTATCATAAATTTGACATTTGTTGCTCTCAAATTGAACCATATAGCCTTTTTTAATTAGTTGGCCGACACTTAATAAATTTTGTGAAAGTCCGAGAACATAGTAAACTTCATGAATTAATTTTGATGAGCCATTTTTTGTTTTAATATCAATTGTCCCTTTTCCGGCGACATGTTCTTTTTTACCATCGCCAAGTGTGATGTGTGTTTTAACATTTTCGTCAAGAGTGTCATATGATTTGAACAACCACTATCAATATACCATACGTCATTTATTTTGTCTTGTGCATTTAATCAAGTGTAAAACATTTGTTCTCCGAAAATATTATTTTCGGAATAGTTTGCTTTTTTTTGTTGATACCAACAATCTTTTTCAAGGTGAATATGTTTTTTACACCTTTTACATTTGCAACGACAATCGTTAGTATTGTGGTTAATTTTCTTACATAATTTACGATAAGGGTCAGTTTGATTATTTGCTCGACTGTCTTGATTTTTAAAATTTCCTCTTCCTTTGCCACGATTATATGATGTTTGTCCTTTTTCGTAATTTTTATAATGCCCATTTTTATTTTCACTATTAGAAAATTTTAATTTAATTTAGCTTGAAAAACTTGTTCTAGTGGTTCTTCGTTAAATCTTTTTAATCTATCTTCATGAGCAAGTAGTGATCCCATTAGTTCGGGGATACTTAATTGAGATAAATTTTCCTTGTTAACTTCTTTTATTGTCGTGTCGATAATGTTATATTTTTGTGAGAGACTCCTTAATATTTTTCGAATCACATTTTCATCTTCTATTTTACCACCATTTGATCTTATTTGATGGACTATATTAGTGACTCGATTAAAAAATGAATGTACTGTTTTATTTTTTTGTCATTAGTAAATTATGAAATTCTCTCCATAGTGATTGGAGTTTACAAAGAATTACCTCTTGGGAGCCTATATATTTTGTCTCCACGATCCTCCAAGCCTTCATTGCTGTTTTGGCGGGCATGATCATTGTAAGTGTTACCTCATCGACTCCACGATATAATAAGAATAGGGCATAGTTATACCTTATCCTATTTTGTTCATATTGTTTTATTTTTGTTTCATCCCAAGATGACTCTTTGGTGTCATCTTTAGGTGGTTGCTCATAGCTCTCTTGTACCAATTCCCATAAAACTTGGGAAATAATTATTGACCTTATTTGCATGGCCCATTGTTCATATTTTTCTCCCTTAAATGTGGGAACCCAATTAACTTGGGGGTGTTTAATGGTTGAGGCCATTTTTTGTATTGTGGTTAGAGGTTTATTTTATTGTGGAGTATGGAAGATTGGTTAATGTGTTTAGGGTGTTTGGAGGTCTTGGTTTAATTAGCTCTGATACCAAATGTAAGAAAATTTGGATATGAAAGTAGTAAATTGATTTGTTTGGAGAGGAAGGGAGTGAATATGTAAGATGACTATTCTTTTTCATTGCCAAAATTCATTACATCAATGGGGTATTTATAGTAATGTATTTGGTTACAAGCTAACTAAAATATCTTAGATATTTTATTGTTTAATTAGATAATCTAGGATCTTCTAATATGATATCTTAGATGTTTTTAATTTTTTAATTTTTTTAGGAAGTTCTATTATAGTATCTTGGATATTTAATTTTTAAATTCTTTAGTTCAGATATTTTTATTTTTAATCCTAGATTTTTCTAGATTATTTTAACAAGAAAATCCATGGTCGTTGATTTTGTAGTCGTTGATTTTCTGGGTTTTAACGAAAAGCAGAAACTATGTACTATACATCTCCCTCCCTCCCTCCCTTCCCATTAAATATTCCGGATAGTTTGTGAGAAAACAAGAGAGAAATCAAGGAAAGAAATCTATTTTTGCAAATTGTATTTGTAATTTGTAAAGGTTTTTTTTTTGATTTTATTTTCTGAAAACATACAAGAATAATGTAGTAATAACCACCGGCGGATCTAGGGTTTGACATCACATAAGGCACCAACCAATGGACAAAATTTCGCCAAGGTTTTATTTGTAAATTTAACAACTATTTTACTCGTACTTGCTAAAATTTTAAATATGACATATAATAAAAAGAAATGAAACAAAATAAATTATCCGATCTAATTAATAAAATGAGATAAGTCAAATAAATAAATAAGACAAAATTACTAAAATGAGGGAGTATTTATCATCAAAGACTTCAGTATTAATTTTACACTTTTATTTTTATCAATAGAAAAGTCTGCATTGAATTTTTTTTCATAATCTTTTCTATTTAGAAAACTATATTTTCTTTAGATTCAAATATAAGTACTTTTATTAAATAACTTAAAATAAGCTTCTGTCAACATAGTTTGTGAAGTCATTTGCAAATATTATAAAATTTTCTAATAATAAACCAAATTAATATATTTATCAAATCAACCAAGTTTAGAATGAAATTTATGTTATTATAATAAATAAAATTAACTTTAATGAAACTAAGTGCATTGGAATCTTTAATTTAAATATTAGAGGTGTTCATTCGGGTGATCAGGTCGGTTTCGGACGGGTGTCATTCGGTTCGGTTGTATTTCAGATCGATTATTTTTCGGTTGCTTGTTACGGCGGGTCACACTCGGATCGGGTGGGTCAGTCACAATTCGGTTGAAGATCGGTTATTCGAGCTATCGGGTTAGCATCGGTTCGATGACAGTTGAATTTCGTGTCGAGTGTTAATCGGTGTTGGGTTGTCATGGGTTAATAATTGGTTTGGTTTTGTCGGGTAAAGATCGAGTTTGAGTGTTTTTTAAAACAAAATTCGGCTACGTATTACTAATTATTATCGATTGAGTCAATATCAAATTAAGTTGTTAGCCATTTTTTAAGTGATGAAAAGATTTACTTTACTTAAAGCAAAATAGTTAAACTGCAAATCAATTAGTGATCATTATTACTTTGTTACTTTTACTTGTTTGATCGGAAATTAAAATTAGGAAGTTCTATCAACTTTCATCTAATACGATTAAAAAGTAGTTAAATAAACATTGACCATTGATTATTAACTCTAAATATATGAAACCATGTATCTATAAAACTTTAATTTGTGAAAATATCTATCACTTTATTAGATTAACTAATGAGATGATTGAATATGAGTCTATCATACTTCTATGTTAAAAATTGGTTTAGGTTTAAAGCAATTCGATCTAAAATTCGTTCAGGTTAAGTCGGTTTTAGCCAGATCGAGTTCGGTTTCGAGCATGATTCGGGTCGGATATGACTCAAGTCGATCATTTTTAGGTTCAGGTAATCTCGATTAACGGTTATAGGGGGCACATAGGAGTTATGTAATATTAATATTCCACCAGAAAATTCAATGAGGAAAAAATGAAAAGACTTAAAACAAGATGAATTAACACAATTGGCAACCGAGATCATCCATACCTCAATATATATAAGTTTACCACATGGATATTTTTTTTATAAAAAAGGCTGCAGAATATGATGTTTCTAGAGCATCTATTGAAAGATTGTGGAAATAAATAAAAAAATTCACTTGCAAACATAGATAAATGCAAATAAAAAAAACTAAAAAAGCAGAAATGGTATTGAAATTGACATTGATTCGATATTACCAATTCCATTAAGAAAAAGATGCAACATTAAATCATTTGCAGAGGCATTAGATGTGCCAAAGATACGATTTCATGGATACGTCAAATGGGGTAACATTAAGTTGCATACCAACAGTTTGAAACCAGCACTCACAACACAAAACAAATGAGTGGTTGAAAAGGTGTTTTTCACACATAGTGCATGAATCAAATGGTGATAACAAGTACAATGGCAATGGTTTTTCTTAAGTCAAGTTACTAGTAAATAATTTGTGACTCATGGGATGTACGACTTACAAAACATGCAAATCAATAAGATTTATTTGCAACGTCATGTTCTTAGTGGCCACAACTTGACCTAAATTTAATGAAGATGGAGATTGCACATTTGATGGGAAAGGAAAATAGGATTGTGGCCATCAGTTGGCATTCTACCAGTAGTAATAAACAATGCAAATAGGCCTAGTGGAACTCTAAAATTCAAACTAGTCAAGAGAAAAGTGATAAGAAAAATTTTCATGAACAAATTAATCCCAACATTTAAAGCAAAATGGCCACTAGAACATACAAGAATAATATACATTTAATAGAATAATGCCCCTACATATGCGAGTCAATGATAGAAATTTCATGCAGGTAGCAAATGGAGGTAGGTTTACAATCTATTTCATGCAAGTAGCAAATGAAAATTTGACCCATTCCACAAATCAGAAGGCCAAAGTATTCCATTAACAGTTAAAAAGGGTGCAAAGAAATAATGAGTTATGTTTTTTTGTATAAAAACTTAATCATTTAATTTTAATAAAGGAAAATGGACTGGCAGTAATACTTGAAAGATAGTATATTGGGTTATAATGTGTCTAAAGAATACAAAAGTCCTTAAGCATCGTTTGTGGTAAAGATTCTTGTCGACTTAGGTACTTTTATCTAAAGACCTCTTTGATTATGGATTAGTGACTTACAAGTTTACGATAGACGACGGTCACTATAAGGATTTGGTGTGTTTGACCAAAGCCTTACCTTCCACAGCATACTATAAAGTCCCCTTAAATAAAAGATACAAGATATGCGTTTCGTTTGATGAAAAGAATCTAATTTTGGATGCATGAGATAACTTTCTATGTTTATTCTAGTTATGAATAAAAGCTTATAATATATATTAATTGATGAAAATAGATGTATGTGCTGGAACACACGACCCCAGTCCTAAGATTCTGAAGGAAGATTACCATAAGTGCCTGAAGGAATATAAAAGAACTCCAGTACCTGCAGGTTGACTAGTCTTGTAGAACTAGTCGTCCAGCAGAACAATAAAAGAATATAAATACCTGTAGGATGACTACGTCCTGTAGAACGATAGAAAGATATAATTACCTGCAGGATGGCTACATCCTACAAAGCGATGGAAAAATATAAAATACTTGCAGGATGGCTAGTCCTATGATAACAACGCATATAATGTCGTGGCATGAGACATATGCAGTCGTACTAATAAAAGCTGTCAAAACTCGTTTAAAGTATACCAACACACCTACCTCGTACCCTACCTAGGAAAGCGTACTATAATATACTAGATTCAGAGAATGGGGACCACATCATAAGGATCAACTAATAAAAAACACCATATCAGTTGAGGAAATCTTCTATTTCTCTCTCCACTGATCCCAAAAACATTTCTAACAAGGTAAAAGTCAGAACGACCATAACGGTTTTGGGAACCCTTCCCAAGACCCACAACTATTAATATACAGTGCCATGTACTACCACTGGTGACGAAACTTATTGCATTCAAAACCCTAGCAATATGTTGAGCAAGATAACTTTATTTTCTTACCAGCTTTCATAGCTACATTTCCAGTGCCATTACTAACTCAATCATCGGAGGAGAACCCCTCTCCGGCCCTCGTTTATTACCTTGTGCAGATACCAACGGTGAAGTGAGTTAGAATGCAACTCGAGCCTCCCCAGTGATTCATATCAACTGTGAATCTTAAAAGACATTCTCATCATCTTTGCTGAGTGTGTTGATTGTTCTCTACAGTCGTAACAATAGATATTTATGAAATACTAGTATATGTGACCGTACAATGTACGGATATATTAATCTTTTGATTTGCATGCATTCAATTGAAAAGTTGAAAATTAAACTAATCTTTGATGTATCCTATTGCAAATGAGGTAAAAAATAAAAATTATTGCATAGTTATTTACGAACAACTAATATTATGAAACCAACATTTTGAGCAATAAATAGTAATGTTGAAATTCTTTCTTTTTGAATGCTTATATTAGATGTTTTTAACAATATGAGTTTATATATCTTATCCACGCACAAAACTTTAATTTTCAATCACTAATTTTTACTTAAGTACACGTGTAATACATAAATAAGATATTTTTATTTAACCAGAAATATTAAATGATAAAAGACTATAAATAGGTTTTAAGAAAACACATAATTAAGTATGCATTTTGTTTCGTCGTAGAAACTTGAATCGACAAATGACCTTGAAACACCTGAAGATGGAAGCGTTGAAGCTCTATTGTCTTTAATTTGCGGATGAACGATTTCACTTCTTAATCCTGAGATCCTGCACACAACAAGTTAGTCTTGCCCGGGGGTGATCTCCCGGAAAACCCCTTCGATGCTTAAGTCAAATCGGAGATAGGAGATCTAATGGTGAATGAGTGGATGATTCTTTGAGTGTGGTGGTTGATGTAGGTATTATGTATGGTGAATTTTTGGTTGTGTATGGAACTTAGCCTCAAATGGACTCAAAAGAGGATATTTATAGTATGCAATAAGAAGATAAGGCAATAGATAGATAAGGGAATCATAGGAGAGATGGAAGAGATCATGGGCAGTTAACATAGGGCATCAGGTAGTTATTTCCTTGAGGACCAAGTAATAAGATAAAAATGGTCAAAGGGTGGTTAACTGTAGTAAAAGAAAGTACAAGGGGTGTAAAGGTAATTTACAATAACTATATAAATGTAAAATAAACGTTATTATAACATTTAGCCCCACGCATGAAAGATGATGTAAGTGAGCCCCAGTGATTTGAAACATCTTGCTTTATGCGAAAAAGGATCCTTAGAAAATAAAGTACCTCCAAAATATGGAAACCCATCTGTCAAGCCTCATGTTGATCATTCAAATGCTGAATTTTGGCTTTAAGATCAAAATTGACCCATTTGTAGTCCATATGAAAAATACAAGAGAGATTCCGCGGAAACAACGTATCATTGAGCCGCGGTTTACAATCAGACGACTTTACAGGAGTGTTCATAACTTAGAAAATTTTTTATAAAGGTTTACAATCAGAAAATTTTTTATAACTTACAGGAGTGTTCACGACTATAGGAATAATATCCGGAAGTCGCACAGGAAGGAATATTCATATATCCGCGAAAAGACAAATTAACCATCAAATCTAGGGGATATTCCGCGGGATGAACTTAGAATATTTTGCAAATCACAGATTGCCAAATAGAGTCCGAATCATCGACTCTACGACAACGTAGGGAACCTGACTTGATAATTTGGATTTCAAAGTCACCCAGGGGGTCCGACTTGTAGACCTCACGGTACAACTATGATTTCTCGTCGCCCAATAAAAAGGGTGAACCGCGAAATGTCTAAAATGCCACGACAGCTGATTCGTTATTTTCCGTGGAAACGTCAGTAATGTACTTGACACTTGAAATAATTTAGATATCATAGCTGCCTAAGGGGTCCGACTCATCAACTCTACGGTAACATTCAGTTCATTCACAATGTCGCGACTCCGATGAACATATAATTTGGCGCTTTTAATACTTCGAATAATTTTAGATGAATTGAACACCAAAAAGAGGTCCGACTTATCGACCCTACGACAGGTGTTAGAGATTTGAATACTTATAAGAATACGATAATAGGGTCCAAATATTCGAAGGGCGCCGTGAACTCATCTGGATGTCGCCATGTCGATGAGAAGGATAGGGCTGATTAGCATTTTCAATACTTAGTTAAATTTTCACAATCCAACCCATTATTGGGGATCCAACTCATCAACCCTGTGACAACATCTTGAGCTTGACTTAGACGAATTTCTTAAGACAACACCATCCAAAGAGTCCGACTCATTGATTCCACGACTAAATTTGTACTAATTCTCCTTGACGTGCCGAGGACAATACAAATTAGTACTAACTTTATACTCAAACTCACACGTGATGTCGTGGCTTCTATTATGGCACGCAACCAGACGTTTTTGATACTTAGACAATTTTTGAAAAACTGGACATCCCTGAGGGTCCGACTCATCGACCCTACGGATACTTATCTAAATGCACCTGACTCCTGAGGTTGTCATGTCGATGAGTCGGACTAGGAAATCAAGCATGTTCAACACTTAGAATATTTTTTAATATTTTGAGTACCATTGAGGGTCCGACTCATCGATAACACGGACATAACCTTATTTCATCCTTATTTCGAGCGGTGTTAAAATAATTCGGCACCTTTAATACTAAAGCAAATTTTTGCTTTCCCAGACTCTATAAGGGGTTTGACTTATCGACCCTACGACTTTCATAAATGTATGATGATTTCTGCCTTAATGATAAGGACAGGAAAAATATGCACCCTTAGTACTTAACCAAATTTTCAATTTGCAACCCTGCTAAGGGGTCCGACTTATCGACCTGGCGGAGTTACCTTTATATTCCTTCTTGAAGATGCATCTCAACCCCATACTTAGTATATTTTCCATCTCTTGTATCTGCTATGGGGTTCGATTTATCGACTCTACGGATGGTGTTAATTCCAAATTAAGATTTTCCTCGAGTTAAATGGTAGTTGAGCATTTATTGCTACAATAAATAGGAAAATTTGGAACTGTTCCTCTTACCTAATTTCATTTGCATTCATTAACTTATATTGTAGTGAGAGAAAACTAGAGATAGAAGCTCTGACAATCTTTAACCCATTTTCGAACTCTGACAAATTTCTTCAAGATCTTCAAAGTTTCTGACATAAATCTTCAAACTTCTGACATAAATCTTCAAGATCTTCAAAAGGCATTCAAATTTATCTTCGGATTTCTTGAACTTCTTCAAACTGTTCTTAATAATCTTAAGTTTGTTCATCATAATCTTGAATTTGTTCTTTAAGGCTTTGAATACATTCATCAAGGCTTTGACTATATTTATGAACTTAACCTTAATCTTTGAAAAATTTCAATTATTAATTTATTTTGACCATGGCTGACAATAATTCTGCGGCTAACATAGAAACTAACTCTACTAACCCAAGATTTCTCCCGTTATTTGTATGCAACCAAATAGCAAATAGAGACGTTGAACAACATGACACGAATTATAGTAGTGACATAAAAATTACCCCATACTTTGAATCCATTAAGACCGGGGAGTCATCTGTTTCTCCTATTTATATACCGGACAAACGTCAACCCGTACCTTGGGAAGTGAGCATTGCTTTTTTCCCCAACTACTTGCCAAGAATAAATCCTGACCTAGAAGGGTTATTGATTGTAGATACGAAAAAGATGGAAGGGTCAGGCGAATCGTCCAGCAGAGAAAGTGCAGTGTGACCGCCTCCTCCTTTCTACATACCAGACGGCGGCCCTTTAAATTATTTCGTCGACTTAGTGATAAAAGGGGAATTGGAGAAACAAAGAGATAAAATCTCCACCAAGTTTGGTCTGAAGGACGATTATAACTTATAACTTACGACACTGTAAGGTTTCCCCCTCCACACTGTATAATAGTATACCTTCCTGAATTTGAGCAGGGACTTAGATTTCCGTTACACCCATTTTGTAGAGAGGTGTTAGATTTTTTGAACATATCAGTACCAGAGTTATACCCGAATGCTTGGGGTTGGATAGTAGCTTTTTTGATTCTACGCAAAGTTTTGGGTGTTCCCCCTACACTTACAGCCATTAGGTACATATTTAGCCATTTAGGGCACGACTGTGTAATTCACAAAACATTGGATGTGGGTGGATCGCATTCACACACCGTCGTGGGTTAAAGATAGTACACGGCTTACCGGATAACCAAAGAAATTATAGGACAAAATTTGCCTATTTGTACTGTTCTAAAGGATGGAACATGAAGACATCTTTTGACATAAAGCCTAACCTTACCGGTTTCAACCATGGGGTACCGCTGTGTTCCGTTACTGACGCGGTAGTAATTGAGTATGCCAAGATGGACGTGAAGCTTGATAGGAAACCCATGAACGTTCAGTTTAATTGGATTCCTTCACCGAGTGAGCTTATGAATGAGGATCTTCTTTCCGTGTTTCAAATCAGCTTATCAATTGATAAGAGTAAGGATTTCTATTACTGACCTCGATTCATTTGCATACTTGTATTCTTACCCTTGTATTATATTTGCAGGGATCGCAAAAGAAAACTTGAGAAAGAAGCATCTAGAATTGATGAAGAAGTTTTCGATGATGCGATTTTCCCATGGCCCCGCCCAAAGGCTCGCTGATAAACCACTACCTCAACCTCCTAAGTTAGATTCTTCAACTTGTAGAAATGTATCATTTGGTTTTTATTAACCTTGTTCCTATTCAGGACTCGATAACTACTACCAAGGGTCTAGACGCTGTACTTTTTGAAAAAGAAGCTATGCAGCTCTTAGAGGAAAGAAAGAAGTTTCATATCCCCGATGAAACGAAAAGGGTAATCCCTGCTAAGAAGGAAGAGAAGAAAGAAAAAGTTGAGGAGACGAAGAAAAGGAAAAGGAAATCTTCTTCCGCAGAAAGTGCAGCTAAAGAGGTTTCTGCGGAAAAAGTAAAGACAAATGTTCCCCTCAAAAAACAAGCTAAAGGCAAGGGTAAGGAGAAGGTTGACGAATCTGCTCCCATCGTCGAGCCTGTAAAAGAGGTGCATATAACCGTAGGGACATCGTGCCCTTTAACCCAGGAACACTTTTCTCAGAGCTGGGCTACAAGGGAATGGTGACCTGGTTTAACCAGGCTTCGCTCAACTGGTTAGCCAAAAAGACGTGGATCATCTGGATTCCTTGTCATCCCTTGATAGGGTGTGCCAACTTCAGTCATCAACGACGAAGGTAATGCTTGGTTGTTTTATCTAACTTCCTTTTTTTAGTTTATGAAATATATTCTAAGTATTTCTTTTTACAGACTTTTCTGAGGTTGTCGTATGAGTTGAACCTGCATAGGCAGAGTGCTGTTGATCGGGAGACCATGAAAGCTCTGACTGCACGATGTGATGAGCAGAATGAGGAGCTTCGGAAACTAAGAGAGGAGTTAGGCGAATTGCCAGGGCTTAAGGAGAAGATAGCTAGGTGTGAGGATTTGAAGTCGCGCTTATTCCAGACCGAACAATGGAGGGAGAAGGCAAAGAAGCAATCGGAGATCTCTATCGGGAATCTTGACAAATTAACCGGTTTTTCCGCGACTCTAGGTCATGAGGTCGGGGGACTTGATCGATGCTCATCGCAAGTTGGTTCATCATTGGCAATTTCTCTCAAAGCAAGTGGAAAAGGACTTAAAGAAATTCAAACTGTTGCTGGATGTGGCCAAGATCCATAAGCTTCGCTCAGAGAGACGGGCTAGGAATGCTCGAGACTTGTTAACTTCTGATGAACCGGAAGCTGCGACCTTCCTTGATAACTTGACCCACGAGATGATGAAATCAAGTGCCATGATAAGCAAGAAAACGTTCCGTTTGGCAGCTTTGGCTTTAGGAATAGACTTCGATTCACTGCTTCAGATGGCGCGGGAAAAAAGGAATGACGCTTTAGCGAACCTTCACGAGAAGTTGGAAAGGGAGTCTGCAGTTTTAGTTGACGCGAAATGGGATGCGAAGGAAATGGAGGAATGACTGAAGATAGTGCCGGATTATAAAGTCGGTGATGTCATTGATCATGACACACGCTCACGGAATAAGGATATTATTGATGATTTCTTTGATCACTCGATAAAGGAGGTAATTCTCTCTATTCTTCTTTACCCTCGTGCCACTTGTGATACTATGTTTTGGGGTCGGAATAAAAATTGAAGATACTTTGTAAAATTCGGATATTGGTTTGGTCGATTGGGGTTGGTGACCCAGCTGCGGCATACTCAAGCCTCTCTATGGGATAAGGTCTTGAACATTAAGGGGCCTCCCAAGATGCACCACTTCCTTTGGCGTGCTTGTAAAGGGTCCCTCCTGGTGAACGTTCTCCGCTTCCAAATACATATGCACTCTTCCCCTCGGTGTACTCGCTGTGATATTGATGATGAGTCACTTTGTCATGCTCTCTTTGACTGCACTAGTTCCAGTAATATTTAGCTTACTTCCCCTTTTCACTCCCTCATACAAGATGCAACTAGGGACTCCTTTGCAAACTTTTTCTTATGTTTGTACACACATGCTACAAAGGAAGATTTACCGTCTATATGTGGAGCACTGTGGGCCTGCTAGATTGGTCGAAACCAACAGGTTCTGGATAATGCAAATTGTGATGTTACTCAACTGGCTATCTCACTATGTGGATTGGTGGCAAAATATGGAAGCTATGTGTAGAAGGTTTATACCGTTCCAAATCCATGTGTTCAACACTTCAATTTATGGCAACCTCCTGCTGTGCAGTATATAAAAATCAACTTTGATGCCTATGTAAGTAACTGTGAAATGCGTGGTTTGGGTGTAGTGCTTCATGATGATCGTGGTTGTATCCTCTTCACTGGTACAAAAATGATGCAAGCAACATGGAGTTTAGAGCTCTCAGAAGCTATGGCTGCGTTAAACTGGTTGATGATAGCTCGAAGAATGGGTTACTAAAGAATTCATTTGGAAGGAGATGCACTAAATATTGTTACTGGCATCTATAACCGTGTGCAACGCTCCTCACCTTTTCACCTGGTGTATGATTGTTGTTTTGATGTGTTATTTTACTTTGATTTTTCTATGTTTAGTTATGTTCATAAAGCCGGAAATATTGTGGCTCATATGGTAGATAAGTGGACTACGGATATTAACTCTAAAAAAGTTTGTATGCCTCTGTTTCCAAAGTGTCTTTAGACCTTGGAGATGCTCAATTTGAGGTAATTTGCTATAACAGATGAAATTCAACGAAAAAATACTTCTAATAACCAACATTCACAAAAAGTCAATTGGGCTTATTTTGATTTAAAAGGACTTCATGTTTACAATTATGTATACACTCCAAGTAAATTAATACCATATTATTATTAATATAATTTATTTTTTTTCTTTATTTGGTTTAACTATATATCCTTATATATACATTTAAAAAAATACATATAAATTTTTTATAGGAAAAAGTGTCAAAAAATACCTAATAAATTTTTTTTTTCAAAAAAGTACCTAATAAAAAAAAATTTCAAAAACATACCTAACAAAAATGTTTCTTTTCAAAAGAGTACCAAGTAACGGTAAATGTTAGGTTGACCGTTTATTATTACTTTGACCGTTTATTTGCATTTTCATTTCAAAAAAATCTGACCCATTCCATTATTTTCTCTCTCCTTAATTCCCCACCCCATCTCCTTCCTCACTGACACTCACTGTTTCGAATTGGGTTTGTTCGAAATCCATAATTCTTCGCCCCCATCTTCTTCACCTAATATCTTGTCCCTAATTTTTTGTGTTCGAAGACTATTGTTCGAAGACCCATTGAAGGCGCCCCATCTTCTTCACTCCATCTTCGAGTAAGTTCTTTGCTCTAATTTTTTTGTTTTTTTCAAATTTGCCCTAATGTTGTTGAATTTTACACTTTTGTTTTAATTCTTGTTGGATTTGTGATTGGATTTTTATTTTGTTTTTTAATTACTTTGTTTTAGGTTGTGTGACCTCATGAAACCTATTAAGATTAGGATTTACTTTGGGGTTTTTTTTGTGACAAAATGTAATAGTACTGTATATGATTGGCAGGTTTTTAGGATTAAGATATTAAAAGAGGAAGTTTGTTACTTTGAAATTGCACATTTGATTAAGAATGATTGTGGTTTGGATGATGTGGGAAGGATTTGATATAAAAAAAAAGGGGTACACTTTATTTGATGGAAGAAGTGAAATTAAAGATGATAAAGATATCCCTTCCTTTTTAGAATCTCCTGAAATAGATGGATGGTACCACTTGTATATTGTAAATGAAGGGGATAATATGGGGGAAAAAGCCAAAGACAACGTGATAGAAGTTAAGGAGGGACAAGTAGTGGGGAAGGGGGTCCACAGTTGAGGGGCAAGGCTGTAAAAAGTGGTAGGGAATCAAAACATAAATCCAAAGTTGACCAACTTTCTTCAAAACTCACCAAAAAAGCATCTACGTCATTCAAAGCACCTTCCTCTTCATCACTTAGATCTAAAACACCTTCCTCTTCATCTCCAAAGCAAATTCCAATTAATGATGTACAAGGTGAGTCAGGTGATTTAGCTGATAGTGATGATTCATGGTATGAGTTAGTTGATGACAATGATGAATGTGATGATGATTTATTCACTGAAAATGTGGATTTTGATTTAGATGTTGATGTGTGTAGTAAAGATGTACAAGATGAACTTGATATAGAGTTTAGGGAGGAAAGAGCAAGAGATATTTATGTGTACAATGAGGAAGAAGAAAATGAATCCGAAGATGAACTTGAAGAATTAGATGAAAATATTGAAAGAAGAAGGAAATATCCCGTTTTCAACCCTAATATAGATTTTAAGGGCAAGGTTAGATTATCTTTGGGTCTTAAGTTTTCTGATAACAAGGTATTAAGGAAGGCTCTTAGACATCATGCTATAGAAAATGGGTAGAATTACTACTACTTACATAATGGTAGTAAGAGGATTATGGTTTATTGCTTTAATACATGCTCATGTATAAAGAAGAAAACAAAGTTTGTGAAATGTACTTGTAGTAGTGAAAACAGGTGCAATTTTAAGGTGTATGTAGTGAAAATAAGAGATGAAGAGACATTCTTCAATAATGTAAGTCCGAAATACTTTTAACTAATTGTTGTGAGTCTTTCAATAATGTTTTGAGGGAGGCAAGGGGAAAGCCAATAATTTCTCTAATAGAATGGATTTGAAGGTATGTTATGTAAAGGTGTGCAGGTAAAAGGGAAGGCTTGAATCAAATCAAGGGTGTAGTAATGCCCTCTGTGATGAAAGTCATTGAAGATCAAGCTCAAAACGTTCATAGCATGAGAGTCATTGTAGTTAATGTCATGGAGTTTGAAGTTGATGATGGTGATGACAGTTATGTAGTAAACTTAGAAGATGAAAATTATCTTTGTAACAAATGGAGACTTATAGGAATTCCATGTAGTCATGCATCGGCATGTATAGTGAAAAGGAAATTGGACTTTGCCCCTTATGTGCATGAAGCATACTATGTGAGTACTTATGCCAAAACCTATGCTCCAACATTCAATGGTATGCCTGGTCACAGGCATTGCCAACTTCTCAATTGGATAAGCCTTTTCCTCCAACTTTTAGAAATATGCCAGGAAGACCCACAAAAAACAAGCGAAAGCCCGAGTTTGATAAGGGTGGAGATGGAAAGGGATTTCAAGCCATTACAAGAAGACTTGCAAGAACCCACCCAAATCAAATGAGGCATCCCCTAGTGCAGCACCAGTTAAAAGAGGGAGACCAAAAAAGCATCCTAGTACAGCTCCACCAACTACATCATTACCCCCTACAATAACTCAAACCACAACCAGAGCCCCTGAATCAGCTCAACCAACAACTACAACAACCACCACTGTCAATTGTAGTCAACGAAGGGTTAAACATGTTGCAAGGAGGAAGAAGTCGGACAAATATACACCAACACAAAGGAGTCAACAACAATCAAGCTATGTTAATGTTGTAGTAGACCAAAGTAGTCAAGTTTGAAACTTTTGTCATATTTTGTGTTTGTATTGGATTATTATGAAACTTTAGTTGTGTGAACCTCTAGGTATGTGTTGGATGATGCTCTTATATTGTGTTTGTTTTGGATGATGTGTGAAGTTTATTATGAATGATGTTCTTTGATTCATATAGTATGTTGTGTATGTATTGAAAAATTATGTTGTCTTCTTGTTACTCTTTTGAAAAGAAAATTTTTATTCGGTACTTTTTAAAATAGGGCAAAAAAGATAACGGTCAAGTTAACATTTACTGTTACTTGGTACTCTTTTGAAAAGAAAAATTTTTATTAGGTATTTTTTTGGAAAAAAAATTTTTATTAGGTACTTTTTTGAAAAAAATATATTTATTAGGTACTTTTTGATATTTTTCCCTTTTTTACAACATCTATTAATGTAGACTTAATATTTTTTTTTAATTGTGCTATTTAGGCTCACACTTAAAGGAGGCATACATATAAATATTATATTTGAAATTTTTAAAAGTCATATAAAAACATTCTTTATTTAAACTTACCATGAAAATAAATTTTTTAATAGGGAAACTATTTTTGTATACATGCTTCTCATCCAATTAAATAATTAAAAATGGCAAGATTCTTATAGTTTTACCATTTGTCATTTTCCTTTAAAATTAAAAGTATTTATGATTTATGATAGATTATATATATTTAAACAAATTTAAAAAACAACAAAAATAAATATTTAAATTTTAAAAAATTGAAAAAAATGCGATGAGCGTGGATTGAACACGCGACCTTCAGATCTTCAGTCTGACGCTCTCCCAACTGAGCTATCCTCGCTAATTGATAATTATTAATAAAGTTAACTAACCCTTCAATATTAGTTTGGAAATCAGTGCAATACACGATTATTTTAACGACATATATAATTATGTCATCATCATCATCATCATCATCCTACCCAGTTTATCCCGTGCATAGAAAACTATGCACAGGGTCTGGAGAGGGAAGGATGGCAGCAACTCATACCCATAAAAGAGAGCGCGGCCCAAAAAAGGAGTCCCCGACTCGAGAAAAAAATAAGATATGTTCCTGCCACGTAAGCGGTAAAAACCACGCATATGGATCAAATAAAAGGTAAAAACAATTATAGGACAAAAACAAAAAACTAATAGTAATAAAAAAGAAACGAGAACAGGTAGGAAAGCAAGAACACTAAAAAGAACTCAATAAAGAAAATCAGTAGTCTAAAACCAAGATAAGGCGCCTCCAACTACCCCTATCCCTAGTCAGGTCCTCAGAGAGTTTTAACTCATGGAAGCCAACTCTTATTTGTTCATCCCACGTTCTCCTAGGTCTTCCTCGTCTCCTCTTACCCTCTACGATAATGATTTCGACTCTCCTTACCGGGGCTTCGAAAGTCTTTCCCCTCACATGTCCAAACCACCTCAACCTATTTTCTCGTATTTTTTCAGAAATAGGGGCAACTCCTAGTTTGTCTCTAAAGTCTTGGTTCCTAATTCGATCCCTCAACGTGTGTCCGCACATCCACCTCAACATACGCATTTCTGTGACTTCCAACTTATGCTCAAAATTCTTCTTTACTGGCCAACATTCTGTCCCATATAGCAAAGCAGGTCTGATTGCCACTCGGTAAAATTTTCCCTTTAACTTGTTTGGGATCTTCCTATCATATAGCACTGCGGTGGCTGCTCGCCATTTGAGTCAACCTTCCTGGATACGATGTTTTACGTCTCTGTCAATCTCCCCATCCCTTTGAATGGTCGATCCCAAATACTTGTACTTGGTCGTGCTCTTAACGACTTCTTCCCCAATGTACACCTCGAATTAGCACCAATTTATTATGCAGTATATTATATTCTCTAATTTACTCAATTTAACTATAAATAAATGTTAGGCAAAGATACTTTAAAGGCAGAGATATTGCTCAAGATTTAATGTTATGACATGGCTTTTCATGCAATTAAATAATTCTAAATGACAAGATTCTTATAGTTTTACCATTTGTCATTTTCCTTTAAAATAAAAGTATTTATGACTTATGAAAGATTATATAAATTTAAACAAATTTAAAAAATACATATTTAAATTTCAAAAAAAATGAAAAAAATGTGATGAACGTGGAACACGCAACCTTTAGATCATTAGTCTAACGCTCTCCCAACTAAGCTATCCTCGCTAATTAATAATTATTGATAAATTTAACTAATCATTCAATATTAGTGTGGAAATTCGTGCAATGCACGATTTTTTAACGACATCTATAAATGTGTGATACTCAAAAAATAAAGCAAGAGGTATTATGTAGTAAAAATATTCAATTTTGATAGTTTTATGCATAAAATAACCACATAATTTTGAAAAGTAGCACCAATTTATTGTGCAGTATATTATATTCTCTAATTTACTCAATTTAAACTATAAATAAATGCTAGGCAAAGATACTTTAAGGGTAGAGATATTGCTCAAGATTTAATGTCATGTCATTTTTTTAGCTAATAATTTAGTTCATATGGCAAAACTCTCTCTAATTGTAAGGACCCTTTAGAATTTTCAGTAGCGGATCTAGGAATCAAATACACTGAGAACATGACAAAATACAATGCAATAAAAATTAAAAAAAAAATAGCATTTTTTTAGCTAATAATTTAGTTCATATGGCAAAACTCTCTCTAATTGTAAGGACCCTTTAGAATTTTCAGTAGCGGATCTAGGAATCAAATACACTGAGAACATGACAAAATACAATGCAATAAAAATTAAAAAAAAAATAGCATTTACACGAACTAAACTTATATCACTTAGACTAATAAACAACCATAACAACTTTTATCTAATTCAAAATATTAAAACGAACTACTTTATGAAAGAATTTACTCTAATCTATCAGGATTAACATACATACAAAATTTATCATGTATTAGATAAATTTTAATTAATATTAAAAATTACAAAAATATCTAATTTTAAAAAATGAAAAAAAAATGCGATGAGCTTGGATCGAACACGCGACCTTCAGATCTTCAGTCTGACGCGTCCTCACTAATTGATACTTATTAATAAATTTAGCTAATTACTCAATAGTAGTGTATAAACTTGTGCAATGCACGGATTTTTAACATCGACATATATAAACATTTGATTTTTTTAACATCGGTATGTATAAACATGTGATACTTGAAAATAAAGCCAGAGATATTGCTAAAGATTATGAAGTATATTACATTCTCTAATTACCATAATTTTGACACTTATATGCATACTTTTACCCCATAATTTTAAAAATTAGCACCAATATATTATGATGTATATTACATTATCTAATTACCATACTCTAACGGTAGAGATATTGCTAAAGATTAATGTCATGGCATTTTTCTTAAGCTAATAATTGAGTTTCATTTGGTAAAACTCTCTTTAAGTGTGACGACACTTGATATTTTCCAAGGTTTTTAGTATAATGCTTGATTTGCCATACATTTGCCCATAATATACTAGCTATCAGTGGCGGATCTAGGACTCAAACTCAATGAGAACATAGGTAAGACAAAACAATACAATAAAAAATACAAAAAAACACTATCTAGTATAATAGGACGAACTAAACAAATGTCACATAAACTAATAAAAAAATCAATTACAAAAACTTTTATACTATCTATTCTTTGGAAACAATGATTTCATTTGAAAATTCGGAATTGGCTTAAATTTATTGTTTGACAAATCAAAAATTTTCAAATTTGGATTTGGATCAAATTCCATCATTTTTTTTTAAAGTAATTAAAGTTGAGAATTTGAGAATGACTACCCAAACTTTGTTATTCTCAAATTTCTCATTTATGATTTAATAATTGAAATCCATAATTTGAAATGAAATACGTGTTTCCAAACACTACATTATCAAATTCAAAATTAGTAAAACGATGTACTTTATAAAAGAATTTAATCCTATTAAGGTTTGAATTGAACTGGCCACGTTCACATCTTCAGTCTAACGCTCTCCCAACTGAGTTATCCTCGCTAATTGATAATTTTTTATAAATTTGTTAATTATTCAATACTAGTATGGAAACTCGTGCAATGCACTTTTTTAACATTAATATATATTAATATAAGATATTTAAAAAATAAAGCCAGTGATATTATGCATTTAAAATACTCAATTTTGACAGTTGTATGCATAAAATTACCCAATAATTTTGAAAATTAGCACCAATTAGTGATGGCCACGGAGAGAATTACCCAGAACCAAACTGGTTTCGAACCGCTTGAAAATTGTCTCGGAACCAGAATCGCCCGCGACAAGTTTTGAACTGGCCCGAATCGCGAAACCGTGAAACCGCCAGAAAAAGTGTTCGAAACCGTGAAATTGCCAGAATCGGGCCAAGGAACCGCGCGCCGGTTTACTTGGTCCTACCTCGTTCATCCAATCCACCGGTTCCAAGGAATCGCCCCGAAACTGGGAACTGGACAATAACGGTTCACACAACGAACAGGAACCATACGCTTTCTTTGGAGTTGCGGTTCTTTAGAACTGGTCAAAAAAGAGTCGTTAACTAGTCGTTGTGAGTTGTTCTATAAATACTCCACACTTTCAATCATTTTCATTCACAATTCATCTCATCTCCTACTCTATCTATTTAATCTCTGTACTTAATTAATTAATTACACAATTATTCTCTTAATTATATACTTATTCTTGTAATTATTTCTTAATTACATATATAGTCTTTTAATTATTTATTTATTTCTTAATTACATTATTATTTCAATATTATTATGTTTTCATTTTTGAAAATAGCCTCTAAAAATATTACTAAAGTGGCAAAATCATAGGGAGTTTCTAGCTTCAAAAGAAAGTCAACTTCAACTCCATTAGTATTAACAACACCTTCGGTAGGTAATTATGATCCAAATTATCAAGAAGGGTATGACCAAGAATTAGACGAATATGCATAAGAAGTGGAGAGAGAAATACAAATTGAAGAAGAAGAAGAAGAAGAGCAACAAACGACCCTTGTTGGGATAATTAGATCTCGACAAACATCAACGAGATCACAAGAAGTACAACAACAACAAAAACAAGTTCGTGGTAAACTAGTCAATTTCCAAAGTATCAGTTAGTTTTATAATTTTATTCTTCAAATTAATTAAATATTAAATTATTATTTATTAAAATATTGTGGTATTTGAGTATGTCTTTATGTTTGAATTTAGATGAAGAAGAACCAGTAATACAACCTTTTTCCAGCAATGCCACCTCCTAGTGGTATAGCTTTTTCACATGTGTGGTCGTAACTTTCAAAGCAACCGACCGACAATCCGGATGTTTTCTTGTGCGGTTGTCAAATTTGTGAAAGTCAAGGGGTAAAATCATTAGTTTCATACAATTTTAGCAAAGGTTTTTATAAATGATATTTATATTTTGTAAATTAAGAATGTATTAAAACTTCATTTGTTGTGCTTTGTGAATACGTGTTAGGTGATGGTACAAGATCTTTCAACAAACATTTAGCAAAGAAGCATAAAATCACAAAAGAATCTCATGCAGCAAGCGGCAGCAGGACCACAAGTGGAAGCTGACAGTGGACAATGGACATCCACGACAGTTGTATGCCTTTTAGATATAATCGTAATGACATGATTGATGAATTTTCTAAATATGTAATTTGTGATGAGTTTCCATTTAACTATCACAAAAGTAAGGCTTGCGAATAATACTCTAGAAAAACTTTGCAACCATCATATAGAGTTATTCCAAGGAACACTCTTAAATGACGCACAATAATATTATATGAATCAAAATGCTATGAATTAGTAAAAATCTTAAAATATTTTAATAGTAGGCTTAGCACAACAACCGATATTTGGTCTGCTCCTCCACATTTAGAACCTTATATGTGCATAACAACACACTAGATAGACCATAATTGGTTTATTCAGAAAAAAATAATTGCTTTTGAGTTAATACCCGAACGACATGTTGGTGATAACATAAACTATAGATTAATAGAGATATGTAAAGAATGGAACTTATTAGATAAGATATTTTGTTTTTGTACCGATAACGCAACAACCAACGTTAAATGCATTGAACTTTTGTATAACGAAACTACTTTTAGTTTTATCCTTGGTGGTAGATTATTACACATATGTTGTTGTGCTCATATAATTATCTTATCTTGTCAAGAAGGTATTAGACAATTAAGTGAGTTATTAGATTTCATTAGAGACATAGTGAAGTGGCTTAGATTAGGACAAGTAAAAAGAAGATATAAACAGTTGTGTGACCATTATGGAATAAAAGAGGTATGTTGGTCATTAGATACTCCTACACGTTGGGGCTCGACCCATGATCTATTAAAAAGGGTATTATATATCGTCTTGTTGTATCACAACTGTATATTGAGTGTACAGATAGTCGTATAAGTGATGGAACATGAGAACTAACTATAGGCGTACAGAAAATATTAGAATCGTATGACCAAGAACCAAACGTCCACCTAGTAATAAGTGAATGCATTACTATTTTTTTACCATCTTCTTAAACATTTGCATGATGATACTATTAAATTGCAATTAAGTGAAAAAAAGCGCACTTTTTTCATGATTTGATTCACCTTTAAATAAAAAAAGTTCAAATAAATGATCAAGAACATGGTTCAAATCTTCATTAAAAATAGAGGTTTTTTTTATAAAAATCATCGAAACAATCAATGATCAATGTTTAATAAATTTCAATTAATTTTTTTTATAAAAATCATACCTTGAAAAGGTGAATGAAAATATCAAGAGATAAGTTACATAAATAGTTTGTAGCTTAGTTGGTCACGAATGTCCCCATACTTGTTTCAATACAATCTGATTCGAGTCCGAGGAAAAAGTCATCCGACTCCAACTCCGACTCCGACTTTACGATCGGAGTCCGAGTTAGAGACGGACTAGAGTTGGACCTCATTAAAAATTCGAGACTCCGACCCGGCTCCGACCCTGAAGGACATCCGACTTTGAATTTGACTTTTACACTAATATTTTGTTTCCTTTAAAACTCTAGACATGACTAATGCAAGCTCTCTCTCATAGTAATTGTAATTTTCGATTTTGAAAAACTACATGGTATTTTTATTTAGATTAATGAATCAAGATACGACAAATGAAATCAAGAGAAATAAAATACGCCAAGTCAAAATACGAGAAAATTTTGTTAAATTGTAGTAGTAGGAGTATTTCTCTTGTTAAAATTGAATTCAAATTAAAGTACATATTTTTTTTGTTAAATTGTATTTAAAAAATATATTTCGTTAATTTTGTATGCTTTAAAATCATTAGTACAATATCACAACGATATTGTTTGATAATAACCCGACTCTGCATCCGACTCCGTTGGAGATCCGAGAGTCCGAGTCGGGGCAAACTTAGTGGAGGTGGACTGAAAACAAAAGTCCGACTATTATCCGAAGCAAAGTTGGAGTATGTATAATCCGAGCCGAGTCCGACCCATTGTCATCCCTAGTCTTAGGATCAAATCCAACAAACTACAAATATTTTTAAAGAATTCAGTACCCTCATGTGCGAGATTCAATTAGATTTGCCCCAGTATAACATATTACTAATAATAGGGTACTAGTATAGAACCTCGTGCAACGTACCGATCTTTTTAATATATACTATAATATTAATATTAAAAGATTCTAGTTTTAGTTATGATTATATTACATATTATCTTTATCTTATTCAAATATTTTCATTCAAATATAGTTATCATTATAATAAAAACTCATGAATGGAGAAAAAACTCATTTGGAAAAAATTCATGAGCAAGGTGTTGGTCAAGATGTGACAATTGGAGAAGATGTAGTTGCAAGTACAAAAAAATTCAAGTATCTAGGGTCCATTATTCAAAGTAATGGGGAGATTAATGGAGATGTTACGCATCATATACAAGCAGGTTGGCATAAGTGGCGAGCGGCTACCGGAGTCTTATGCGACAGAAAGTTCCCGATTAGACTGAAAGGTAAATTCTACAGAGTTGTCATTAGACCAGCTTTGCTGTATGGGATAGAGTGTTGGTCCGTTAAGAAGTGTCATGAGCAAAAGATAGTAGTAGAGATGTGTATGTTGTGATGGATGTGCAGTAACACAATTATAGATAAAATCAAGAACCAGGAGTTTAAAGAGAAGCTAGGCGTTGCCCTACAAGCTGTCAAAATGCGTGAACATAGACTAAGATGGTTTTGACATGTGCAAAGAAAGGATTTCGACTCCCCGCTACAAGAGTACAAAGCATCATAGTGGAGAGTAAGAGAAGTCAAGGAAGACCTAAGAAAACGTGGGTGGAGCAGATCAAGAACGACTTAAATGAGTTGCGCCTCTCCGCGGACCTGACTAGGGATAGAAGTAGTTGGAGATTTCAGATCCATGTTTTAGACTATTGGTTTCTTCTTACTTGTTTTGTTTTGTTTCTTTGTATATCTTTTGTGGTTTACTTTTTTTTTTTTTTTCTTTGTTCTCTTTTTATTGTCTTTTTTGGTTATATCTATTGGTTTACTTTTTGCTTCTGCTTGTGCTGTCTTTTTTTGGCCAATAGTTGCACTCTTGAAACAACGTTGACACTCATATCCTCCTTTTACAGGGCTTTTTCTGTTGGGGGTAAAATCAATCGCTTTCCTCTAGTTCTCCCTGTGAAGGGAGTACGGGTATGAATTGTCCATTACCTTACCTCACCCAAATTCTGCTTTCGGGCGGCATATTGGGTAAGATGATGATGATGTTATTGTAATATTGTCAAATTTCATATTCATTTAAACTCTAGTTTTATAGCTCAAATTTATATTAGGGGTTAGATGGGTAGATGAGAAACATATACATCCTAGTAAAATTGTCGAATAGACGTTTCAATTAGAAAATGAAAATCTAGCATTCCAAGTTTCTCTGATTATGATTTATGAAATAATGCAATATTGTTTTAAGAAAATCTTCAACTAAATTAAAATTAATTATCAATTAAGGGATAGTTGAATGGTCAATGTTTTCCCATTAAAAAAATGTTAAATGTTTTGTTGATTGGAAATGTTGACCAAAGTTGGTAGAGTTAGACCTTGTAATCAACTATGTCATGCACTCATGCTAAAGGGAAGGAGTTAGGAAAGGTTCTTCCATTAGTTAGGAATTGCTTATTTGCTTTGTTATTTTTATTTTTATTTTTTTTGAAATGTATTTGCTTTAGTTTTTTTTTGAATTGAATTTGCTTTAGTTATGTATGAAACATTTCAATTTTAGATTTCATCATAACAATAATCAACCGCATCTCATTAGTACTTTGTACTAAAACATGTTCGCAATGGATATAGCTTATGGCGACACGATCTGCCTGTCTCCATCCTGTCACCATATAAAGGTTCACGACAGAATGGAGACAGACTCCTCCTATTATCATATTGTGTTTTTTTTATAGTGTGAACTAAAATGAATCCAAAAACTTTTTGTTTTAAATTTTTTATTTTCATAAATACATTTATCTTTTATTATATGAAAATATCAGCATTAAAAAGCATTAAAAAACAAATAGAAAGTAAGTATATTATTAAATCAAAATAAATTTTTGCTCTTTGTGCATGACACGCATATCTATCTAATAATTTATAATATAATTCAAGGAAGTATACGCTTATCATATAATATCATCATATTATAGGCTTTATAATGTTTGTGACATTTTCCGTTTTCGTAACTTTTCAAGTATGCTTCGAACCTTAAAATCTTTAAACAAACATAATTAAAAATGTAAAATTATACTTAATTAACCAGAGTTAATATATTTTAAATATTTATATCAATAAAAAATCATATTCAAAATTTCTATATTATATATAAAATATTGTAAACTTAATTAACCAACAATATGAAAACATATTGTGTAGCTTATAATGATTGGAGAATATATATCACTCCAACTAAAAAAGACTATATTTTGATTATTTAATGTGTTATTAGCCACAAAAGAGGGTTGGTGAGTTGAAAATGACTAAGAGTATAATAGTCAATATATATTAATATAAATAATTCATGTATTAAATGATTATTACTAAATACCATGGCAATTTGTTTTATTATTGACCTCTTAAAAATTTGTTCTTTATTCAAGTGGAAGAGTAGATGCAACTACTCCCACCCTCTATTTTTGGATCACATTTATAAATACATACAAATTATCCACCCAATCAAGGTCAATACAATACTCTTTAGTTTCCTAATTTCTTTGAAAAATACTAACAAAATGCCTTCTCCAAATATGAAGTATTTTGATAAGTCAGAAATTACACTTAGACCATACAAATTATCAGATGTTGATGATTTTATGCAATGGGCATGTGACTCACAAGTCCTTAAATACAGCCTTTTACAATTCCAAATAAGTCCAAACTCTTCTAAACAACAAATCATTAAATACTTTCAAGAAAATGTTTTATCTCATTCCTATTATAAGGCTATATGTCTGCACGACCGTGCCATTGGCTCGGTCGTGCTTGACAGACAACCAGGCAAGTTCGGTCTTGATAAGGGTCGAGCACAACTGTCTTATGCTCTAGGGAGCCAGTATTGGGGCCATGGTATAACTACTATTGCAGTTAGAAAAACTGTTTTAGCTGCTTTTAAAGAGATCAATAATCTAGTTAGGATTCAAGCTTTTGTTGAAATTCCAAATAAGGGTTCTGAGAAGGTGCTACAAAAGGTGGGTTTTGTAAAGGAAGGTGTTCTAAGAAATTATGCTATGATTGTTGATGGTGAGGGTATGGATCTTAATGTGTATAGCATCCTACCCTCTGATCTTGTACATAACTAGTACAATTCATTAATTCTACATTCTCTCTAATGGCAAATTTAATTTTTGTTAGTTTTTGTATGATTGATCTAAAGTTATACTTCCTCCGTTCCATAATACTTGTTACATTTCACTTTTTTACGTAATTCAATGCAAAATTTTGATCACTAATATCTTAAACTACACTTAGCTAAAAAATTATAAAAATTTAATATTATGAAAGTATGCAATTAAACTATTCAAACAAGATCCCACTTGACTATATTTCTTCTTACACATTAGTCGTTATATATAAAATAAGCTCGAACAATGAATAGTACTCATAAATCAAATGTAGCGAGTATTTTAAAACGGAGGAAGTATTATTTTTTATTGATAGAGTTTCAACTATCAATTTTAGTGGTTTTTTTTTGCTATTTTGGTTTTTTATATATGGTATCAAAAGCCTACTTTGCAAAAGGTCAGAGTTTGAATTAATCTCATTAATTCGCCACTCATTTAGAAGACATCCTATGTGGCATCCACATGTCTCGTAAAAGGCTCTCGTGTGAGGCGGCTCACGCTCACAGTTATTAGAATTGGGATCCTATCTAGAATCGATAAAGAGGTAAGATCGAAATCGTAGAATCGGATTATAGGATCAAAATTTACGACAAATCATTTGTCATATTTGTTCATATTAATTCATTTTTAAAGTTTTGAATTGTATTTAAACATTAATTTGACTTTATCTTTTAATTGATTAAAAAAACTTTTAACAATGAATTTATGAAATGCGAGTATAAATATTCTAATTGGATTAAATACTATTTAAAGCATCTCCAATCTGATATCTCCAGAAGACAGGAACCACGCAAAAAACATAATAGGTACACATCTTATAAATCTTTTATCTCATAGGTTATATGTATGAACTTTTGAATGGACTCAAAACTAATATGAATGTAAATGGAAAAAATAATAGGTTGTACTGAATATTTTCACTAACGTATTAGAAATAATCAAGCTAGAAAATAGTTTTTAAAAGGAAAAATTAAAAAATAACATATACAATTAAAAATTGCGAAAAGCAACTAGGAACATGAACCCTAGAACAATTTAATAACATGAATCTACGCTACAAAAAAAATGCAATTTTTCGACTACCCAAAATAGTCGGAATTTAGTCGGTATAGAGCTATACCGACTAAATTCCGACTATTTTGGGTTAGTCGGCTCAGATTGGTCGGTAAATTGTTTTAGTAGGAAAACAGTCGGAATTTTCCGACTAACTCGTCTAGTCAGAAACTAGTCGGGAATTTCTGACTACCCCTTAGGCGAAAATTGGTCGGTAAGCACTATTTCAGGATCAAACCAAAAATGACAAAAAAAAAAAGAAAAAAAAATTCCGATCACTTTTCCGACTAAAGCTGTTCAAAAGTGACCCGACCCGAAAATCCGACCTGAAACCGAAAGTAAACCGACCCGAAAATGTGTTCCTTTTTAAGGTTAATCGAACCGACAATACCCGAATCGAAGGTGTACCCGAACCGATTGATAACCGAAAATGAGAAAGTTGAACCCGAACTGTAACCGATTTTTGAAACCAACACATAACCGTTAACCGAGATTACCCGAACAAAAAATGACCGACCCGAGTCATATCCGGCCCGAATCATGCTCGAAACCGAACTCGATCCGGCAAAAACCGACTAAACCCGAATAAATTTTAGATCGAATTGCTTTAAACCTGAACCAATTTTTAACATAGAAGTATGATAGACTCATATTCAATCATCTTATTATTTAATCTAATAAAGTGATAGATATTTTAATAAATTAAATTTTATAAATACATGGTTTCATATATTTAGAGTTAATAATCAATGGTCAATGTATATAACCGTATTAGATGAAAATTGATAGAACTTTATAATTCTAATTTCCGGTTAAACAAGTAAAAGTAACAAAGTAATAATGATTACTAGTTGATTTACATTTTAACTATTTTTGCTTTAAGTAAAGGAAATCTTGTCATCAATTAAAATGACTAACAACTTAATTTAATATTAACTCGATCGATAGTAATTAGTAGCGTGAGATAGTAATTAAAACCAACCCGATCGTATTGACAAAACCGAACCAACTATTAACCGATGACAACCCGACACCGATTAAAACTCGACACGAAATTCAACGAACCAACCGATGCTAACCGAAGCGAATAACCGATCTTCAACCAACCGCGACTAACGACCCGATCACCCGAATGAACACCTCTATTTCCGACCATCAGGTCAGTCGGAAAAAAAAAATTAAAAAAAAAAAATTTTCTAAATAATCTGCCACGTCATGCTCACGTGGGACACAATTGGCACCCAATCATGCCCACATGGACACCTCAGCCTGCAGACACCAATGTGCTTGGGAAGAATTGAACCTGGGACCTCATGGATATGAGATTCATGCTCTAACAAATAGACCATGTGTTAATTAATGATATTTTAAGTTATGTTATTGTATTTATAACATAATAATACTCTTTTCATTTATCATTATTATTATTATTATTATTATTATTATTAATAGTGTATTATTATTATTATTATTATTATTATTATTATTATTATTATTATTATTATTATTATTATTATTATTATTATTATTATTATTATTATTATTATTATTATTATTATTATTATTATTATTATTATTAGTGCATATTATTATTATATTATTAGTTGTATATTAGTGTATCATTAGTATAATACTAGTCGTATTAGTTATTATAAGTCGTATTAATGTATTTTTAGTCATCGTATGACGTATAGTGTTACTCTTATTAGTGTATTTTTAGTTGTATTAATATATTATTACTCGCATTAGTGCATTCTTCGTATATTATTACTCGTATTAGTGCGTTATTAGTTGTAAAAGTATATTACTACTCGTATTAATGCGTTATTATTATATTATTACTCAAATTAGTGCACTAGTAGTCGTATTAGTGTAGTATTAGTGGTATTAGTGCATTAATAGTTATTATTAGTGTTACTAAAGTATTATTAGTCGTCGTGTTGTATTAGTATATTATTACTCAAGCTCGTATTAGTTGAATTGGTATATGGTTAGTCGTATTAGTGTAATATAATTAATATTGTCACCGAAACTTCATTGTAATAGGTAAACCAATTCATTGTATATTATTATTATTATTATTATTATTATTATTATTATTATTATTATTATTATTATTATTATCACTAAAACTTCATTGTAATCGGTAAGTTGTGCATTTTTTGTTGTGTAATCCGTAAATTGTTAATTGTATTGTATATTACTACTCGTATTACTTTATTATTAGTTGTGTTAGTATATAATTATACATATTAGTGTAGTATTTGTTATTAGCTAATAATTTTTTACTCGTATTAGTATATTACCCGTATTAGTGTAGTACTCTTATATTATTAATGGTATTAGCATAGTATTAGCAGTCGTATTATTATATTATTAATTAATAAAATAATAGTCGTATTTGTTAGAATTCTCGATTTTACGATACAATGTCACGATTTAAATTCAAGAACTAGTTTCGATTTCACCATTTTACGAATTTAATAAAGTATATACTTAATTGTATTAGTTTATTATTAGTATATACTTGCATTATGATACAACGCCTTAGACTAATACATTGTTCTCCAGGCCAATATTAATGAAAAATAATTCTAAACTCTTACCGAGTAAATTCCGACCGAATTTTTGTCTGAAAATGGTCGGAAAATTTACCGACTAAAATTCAGTCGAAAGTTAGTCGGAAAATAATTAATTTTTTTATTATTTTTTAAATTGCGACCAAAAACAAATTTAGTAGCAATTTAGTCGGAATTTCCGACTAACACGCGTTAGTCGGAAAATCAATCGGAATTTTCCGACTGTTTCGGTTAGTCGGAACTTTTTTGATCGATAAGTTGCATTTTTTTTTGTAGTGCTAGAAATTAAACTAATAAAATTAACCAAGTAATAAATAATATTCCTAAAATCCTAATTTTTAAATCAAAACAATTAAAAAATATAATAATTAAATAAAAAATGTATAGGAACTACCATACCTGAAACGCAGCGACTCGTCACATACTCACCACCTCAAATAAGAACATCTTGTGATTTGCAACGACTCGTTGGTTTTTAGTCAGGCAAAAACCACGAGTCGTCGCTTTTCTCTTATAGCTAGCGGTGAGTTGCGCTTTTTTGATCAGGTACATCTAAGGTTGTTCTATAAATATGCATTAATATGCATGCGTTGGATTATTGATTATCAATTATATTTATTTATTTTTTAACTTTTAAAGTGTAAGTAAAATTTATATTTAATTTCATCTATTAAGTTTTGAATAATAATACTTTTTATAATCATTTTCAAACTGCAAATTAAGAAGATTTGAATTTCATAGTAGTATTAATAATTATTTTAGATATATATAATCATACATAAGTTAAGTCTGAATTAAATGAAAATATTCTACGATTGAAACTAACCTTATAAGATCGGATCGTTGGATCGTAAAGTCGCGTTATGAAAGATAGTCATGGTTATCAAAATCGCGATCTAGATCGTAGGATCATACGATCCTACGACACAGATCGGTGCCAGCGACTAGAATCGTGCATAGGATCGGAATCAGTCAGGATCGTGCATAGGATCGGTGGGATCTGTGGTGGGATCGGTCAGAATTGTGTAGGATCGTGTGCATGATCGTTAGGATCAGCTACGATCGTTAGTAGGATCGGTAGGATCGGTCGAAACTATTAATTAAAATTTTTTTTGCTAGTATCATTGTTCTTTTTTGCTTACTATGGTTTATTATTATATCTTTGTGTGTATATGCTCTAAAATATATTATGTGTAGTGTATATATTATATATATATTGTCATTTCTTAAGAATATAGAAAAAAATTGCATTAAAAAAGTAAGATATGTATGTATTTTAAAATTAAAGAAAAATCTTAAGAAAATGTATGGGTTTTGAGAAAATTAAGGCAAAACAATAAATGGAGACATAATATAACTTGTTCATTCTACAAATTTGTAGGATCGTCCTCCTACGATCTAATCCTATGATTCGATCCCACAAGCTGATTTCGATCCTACGTAGAATCCCGATCCTGACAACCTTGGTTGTGATCATCATCATCATCGTCATTGTCATCCTCATCATACCCAGTATCCCGCTCATCGAAAGTTATGGTCAGGGTCTAGGGACGGAAGAAAGACGGCAGCTCATACCCATAGAGGAGAGTGCGGTCAAAGTCTCTCGGCTCGAGAAAGGTCTTCAAAAAGAGGAAACCCGCAATTTACAAATAGAATAAATAGAATACGTACAAATAACAAAAAATAAAGATAAAAGTAAAGAAGGAAGTAAACAGCGATAATTAAAGGCAAAGAACAATATCAAACGATGGATAAATGGGACATGTTTAGTAAACTGCAGGTAGTGATGACCACGGGGCGGGTTACCCAGAACCGAACCGGTCCCGAACCGCTTGAAACTGGTCCCGGAACTGGAACGTTCGCGACAGGTTCCGAACCGGCCCAAACCGCGAAACCGTGAACCCGCCGGAAAAAAAGTTGTCGGACCCGTGAAACCGCCGGAAAAAACCGTTTGAACCGGACCAAAGAACCGTGGGCCAGTTCACCCGGACCAACGGTTCCATGGAACCGGACCGGAACGGTTCACCCAGCCCAACGGTTCCTTGGAACCGGACCCGGAACCGAACGGTTCCCCCGGACTGAAAAACTGCATCAACTTTAAACGCTCGCCATTTCTTGCTCGGTTATTGGAATCGGATGTATAATATACCGTTGGAAAGCCCTTGAAGTCTAGTTTCCAATGCTGCAAACTTTGCATTAATTAGATATTCCTATCAAAAGTTAGAGCCAAAAGAGTAGACATGTATCAAATTTCACCTTAATACTTTTGCATTAACATCACTTTTCTACTCTTTTGCTCTTTTACTCTTCATGGCTTGACAAAATTGATAGCTTGATACGTTCTTTGAACCTTGTAAACATGATTAGCACCAAAAACCCACAAAAATGACTCAAAGTACCATAATTCACCCATTTGGCTACAAATTGGACATGGAATACCGAAATGTGGTGAAACCACATAAAACAACCCTAAACCGCCTCTAAACATCGAAAAGGAGCGCAAAAATGTAAATGATGAGTGCAAATAATTGCACTTATCATATGTCCACGCAATTAAGATTTTTCATATGTTTATGAACCAAACGTTCACTTAGTAATAAGTGAATGTATCACTGTTTTTTATCATCTTCTTAGATATTCTCGTGATGATAGTAACCTTTTTTAAAGCCAATTCTTGCAGATATGATGGATAAGTGGAAAGTGTATTTCACTGATTTTCCTTATATTTATGGAATTGCAACAATTTTAGATCCGTGTTTTAGGACGGAAAACCTAAGTAAAATAATAGGATTTTACTACAAAGCATTAGATCGCCCGTCTAGTAATGTACATATTTATGTAGGAACTTGTAAAAAACTTTTAGCAGACTTTAATGATCATTATTCTAGTATATATAACCCGAGTCGCGATACGTCTAGACGTGCTAGCGTCTCGAAACGTCCCATGTATTATAACCCCTTAATAGCTTACATAATAAGTCAAGATGATACTTTTATAGGATCATCTTCTTCCTCCCCCTCCGCTTCATATTTAAAGGAAAAAATAAGAAATGAAACCGATGGTCCGACCCTCCCGACCCGGGTATTGGAACCGCCGGAACCGCCTCATGAACCGCCAAGGAATCATTTGGAACCGTCCGGAACCGGAACCGGAACCAAAAATGTTCGGGTCAGGTTCCAGATGGAACCGGAACAGAACTGGCCCAACCCGGACCGTGGCCATCACTAACTGCAGGTTTGATATTGTTCCTTTTATCCATGAAGTTCATGCATTATATCCTTGGAGAGGTGAAGTTCATGCAGATCACTTTTAGTTTGTTCCTCCCACGTTCTCTTAGGTCTTCCTCGACTTCTCTTGCCCTCCACTATGATGCATTATATCCTTCGTACTGTGGTGTCATGGGTAATTCTTTGCACATGCCGAAACCATCTCAATCTGTTATCCCGCATCTTCGTAGAGAAAGGTACAACCCATAACTTCTTCCTGAAATCCTAGTTTCTTATCCTATCCATCAAAGTGTTGCCACACATCCACCTCAGCATAGGCATTTCTGTTATTTCCATTCTCTTTTCGAAAACCTTCTTTACAGGCCAACACTTTTGTCCCATACAACAACGTCGGCCTAATCGCAACGCGATAAAATATAACTTTTTATCTTCTCGGGAACTTTTTATCACAAAGTACCCCGGTTATTGCTCGCAACTTAAGCCAATCCTCTTGTATACAATTGGTAACGTCTCCATCACTCTCCCAATTACTCTGAATCAGTGATCCCAAATATTTGAACTTGGACATACATGCAACAACTTCTCCCCCTAATCCTACCATCTAAATTTTTTAGCTAAGTAGAATCGTACGATTCTACCAACATTAAGATCAACCAACGATCCGGATCTGTTGCCTATTTTCGGATCGTAGGATCATAGAATCATAGATCAAAATTGAGATTTTAATAACTATGGGTACGTCACATTGTGTATCTCAAACTTTTCAAAAATTTGTTGATCCGCATCCGGTTCAGATTGGACCTAAATTGGACCGGACTTTTTGCATCCGGTCTGGGCTCCAAATTTTACTTATATTTCAATCCGGATTTTGATAGAATTTAGAAAATGAGCCTGGGCAACCCAAACAAGGAGGAGAAGAAATAGTCTACTCTTTAAGTATATAAAGTGATGCATACTCTTCTCTTTCTCCGATGTGGGACAACTCACATATGGGTAACACATGGGCACTTAAACAGATTTCCTATCCGGTCTAAACCCAGAAAAATCCAGGTTAGACCAAATTAGACCGGATATATATATAAAAGTAATTTTGAAGGGAGTAATATTTACGATTTTTATGTATATACTTATGTAAAAGACTTTATATTTTTTATTTCTAACACAAATTAATTTTTTACTCAAATATTTTAATTTTATAATAATTAATTTTAAATTATTTAAAATCTTCCATTTTTAATTTATTTTTGGTATCAAAAATTACATCTGGTCTAACTGATCCAAACCCGACCCGGACCGAAAGAACCGGGTTAGACCGAGACCGGTCCGGTCTTGCCAATTCCAGCCGGTTCAGTCCGATTTTGGATCGGTAAACACCCCTAAATCTTGCCAATAGGTCATGATAAATTGGGATCCTTTGGAAATACCCAAGGATAAACTACTAGTAGTAGTAGTCATTACTCCGATAATCATAGGTTGGCATTGATGAATTTCCCTCTCACCATTGGTGATAATGGTTTGTTACCACTTATAAGATGATCAATTCTTCCTCTCTGTACTTTACAATATCCTCACCTAAGAGTCAAAAAAATATTACCCTATTTTCCAAGAATTTTCTATTGCACACGATCATGATTTTAAGGTGTTTTGGCAATGGGTAATTTTTGTTGAATGTTAAGGTTTAGGATTTTTTACTCAAAAGACATGGAGTATTGAATAACTAATAACCAGGAAAAATAATTAACAATTCGTGCCTTCTATACAACAATGTAGAAGTATTGATCAGTGATACAGAAATGAACATTATTGAAGCAGAAAAAGGGAGGGGAATCGGCATTTAAGAACCTGTATAGGGGAAAAATGTAGCCCCCAAAATCCAGAAAAGTATACAAAGAACAAAGCTATGGCTAAATTAAAAGTACAAATTTCCAGCATCGAATTATCGCTCAACCCCAATAATTTACAGATGTTGCAACAAACCCGTCCTTTCCCAGTGCGTTAGCGTGGCTAATACAGTGTGCAAAAAATAAACATATGCACACTGGAAGGACGAACAAACTATAACACAGAGAAGAGCTCAATCACCAATGTGTCAGGCCTCTCTCACTTCATTATTATCTTCTTTGCAAACCTGATTACACAAGTAATGTTTCAACCAAATCCCAAATTACTTTAAGAAATCTATAATTTTCATCATAGGGAGCATCCAAATTCCAATCGCTGTTGCATAATGCCATAGACACGAATATAAGAACAATTAAATCGTTTTACAACTGCTTCAACAACTAACCTGTATATCTCTGTGATGAGCCATTGCCATTTATGGAAATGGGGGCCAGCCTCCTTCCAGGCCCCAATGAAAGAATCTCTTGCATTCTGTCAGGCCAATCGGCATTCAATATCCGAGCAAAGTCTTCAACTTCCCTATACCAAACAGAGATGATCACAAACTATTGTACAAGGCACAAGCTAAGTAAACTATATGATGACTTCTGAGTTCTGAATGATAAAAACTTGCAAAAAATACTCCCTCTAATTCTAATCTAATGTCTAATTTCCTCTTTTGGGATATTCATGTCAAATGTTTCAATTACTTATTTAGTAACCTTTGCCCCTTACGTAAGCCCTAATGGGATCCAACTATTTACACAATTGTCATTACATTATCACTTTTTCCCTTACTCCTTCCATTAGTCCCATACATTTAATTTGTAGCAATGCAGGTGTACACACCTTGAAATGGAATGATAATGGGATCTCTTCCCATTTTAGGTTCAATTGCCTTTTTCATTTCATCTGAATTTATTATCGATAAATACTTGGCCCACCTGACACTAACTTCGTCATATTATTCAAGAAACCAGTTCATAAATCAAGAGTCTAAATCTTCTTTATATTTTCTATTATAATTCACAGGATCCATGTTTGTTGTATGTCCTTGACAAAAAGGCACTTTCAGAGACATGTATCAGAAAGTTTGAGATATAAATAAAGGGTGGGAAATAGTTAGATCAAATATGAAACGTTATAGCAATTATTATAAAATTTTCCAAATCTTGGAACAAATGAGCGAAAATAGCTTGTTTCTGTTTTGTGCTTATTCAGGCTACAATTACAATCTCAATCAGCTACTACCACAATCTCATTCTCTAAAGGGGCACTATACCAGCCTAGCTGAAACATATGCACATCTTGTTTCATGAAAAATTAATGCTCAATATAAAAGAGTCTACTTCTCAAATTTCTAGGCATAGATATGGCTTTGTCTGAACATGACGATCCACGATACTACTATAGTAGGGTGGACGATTTTTCACCTCTATATGTGAGCTAAACCAACTCTGCTACCATTATTCTGTTATATGTGTTATACATTAAACAATAATAAGAATTTTAATCAAATTAACCAAGCCATGGACAAGGAAGGCGCAAGCCTAGATTCCCCCTGGGTTTGTCTTGGTCTAGATTAATTTGATAATGACATTATCATTCTGCTTAAGCAATCTTATATGAAAGTTCATATAAATTAAGTTTAAAGTCGAAAAAGGATCTAAAGTTTTTCCTTTAAAAGGCACGTTCCCAGCAATGGTCACAAGTCACAACACATGCCCCCCCCCCCCCCCCCTGCGGCTAAAGAAACAAGAAAATGTAGACATCTTCAATTCTTTTATCCGTCTTTTGGAAACTTGATGCAAATAAGAATAATAACCTGATGTTTTATCTAACAGTGAGCATATACCATTCTAGACAAAAAAAAATAAAAAAAAGTTGGTCATAAATAATGCACACCAGAAATATTACAACAAACCTATCAAGCTTTTCCTTCATTGCTGGATCTAGATCGTCATCAATATAACCATCATCAAAGTCAGGCTTAGTTGAAAAAGGACTCATACAATCCAAAAATTCTGAACTAGGACCAGAATCCAACACCAAGCCATCATTAGTTTCGCCATTATCACATAAATGGGATATACCATTTGCCTCCTGATGATCAATCACACAAGCAGATTAGTAGCTTAGATAGGATAAGTGGGGGCTAGTAAAGGATCAGAGAAAGCGCGGACCTTGTGGTCTCCGTTCCCATTATTTGTGGACGCTTTCATGTTTGTTTTTTTCCGGCGATTTTTCTTCTTACTTTTACCAGATTTAGCTCCTTTGGATTCTGCATTATATATCCCATATAAAGACTGCAGCATATAATGTAAGCATACTAGCCACAAAGGACATTGCAGACGTAAAGACCTTTGAAAATCATAAAAGGTCTGTACCATATTACATAACTTGGGATAGAGCACCACTTGCATTGCAACAGGTCTTGAATTCATGACCTCACACCATAGCAAACAAGTGGTAGTTGCTCCCTCTTTGCCCTCTGGTCACTCATCTAGTTTCATGGGATATGGGGTTTACAACTCAGAAAGTGAGTGGGTTCCTCATAAACGTATAAAAAATAAGGTTGCAGGTACATTTTAGTAAACAGGGTTTCTTAACCAATAATGTAAGGATTCATTTTGCCAATATTCAAAACACTTCCAACTTTACAAAACAAATATCCACAACTTTCTACAAAACCATTTTCAGGGTTGCACCAGCCAGCCATAGAGGAAACAATTCTGTACTGTTTGATGAATAGACAGTGGCAGATTTTTTATTAAAATGGACAAAAGCAATTTAATGTTATATTAAGCGTAGTGTCACAATATCGACGCCAAGGACAGAGTAGTCGAGTAGAAGACAAGGTACTTCAATACGAAGCATCATTTTAATACACATGCCTGGTTTCACTTTTACATTTTGAGGTACTTGCACCATCACCCTAGTCCTTAAGAAGCTGCCACAACTATTTAAGATCAATATGTAGGCTCCAAGGCCTAGGAAACTTAACCAGAATACAGCAATGCCAAAGCCTTAATCCCACTGATATGGGGTTATTGAATATTAAAACCCCCTCTTGACAGTGAGGATAGTGCATCAAATGAAAAATTGTGATGATAGGGAATCGCTTATATTGCACACATGCTTAACCATTAAAATTTTCCAAACAAGACTTGTCAAACATGTTGAGTTCCTTCAATGATAAAATTGGTACATACAACACTTAAAACCATGGTAGGATAGAACCAAAGTGGAAAAAAAGAAAAATATGAGACACACCTAAAGAAAAATCTGTACTGTTTGATGAATAGACAGTGGCAGATTTTTTATTAAAATGGACAAAAGCAATTTAATGTTATATTAAGCGTAGTGTCACAATATCGACGCCAAGGACAGAGTAGTCGAGTAGAAGACAAGGTACTTCAATACGAAGCATCATTTTAATACACATGCCTGGTTTCACTTTTACATTTTGAGGTACTTGCACCATCACCCTAGTCCTTAAGAAGCTGCCACAACTATTTAAGATCAATATGTAGGCTCCAAGGCCTAGGAAACTTAACCAGAATACAGCAATGCCAAAGCCTTAATCCCACTGATATGGGGTTATTGAATATTAAAACCCCCTCTTGACAGTGAGGATAGTGCATCAAATGAAAAATTGTGATGATAGGGAATCGCTTATATTGCACACATGCTTAACCATTAAAATTTTCCAAACAAGACTTGTCAAACATGTTGAGTTCCTTCAATGATAAAATTGGTACATACAACACTTAAAACCATGGTAGGATAGAACCAAAGTGGAAAAAAAGAAAAATATGAGACACACCTAAAGATAGAGTTTTATCGTGTGTCAAAGACTCAAAGTAATAACTCCCCCTCCACCCCAACACTCGCACAAATATCTATGTCAAATCTTCAAGCCTCCTGTTATCGATCCCTCCCCACCTAATATTAGGCAACTTGATAGTCACTCATCCCAAAAGTCTGAAGAAGGTAAGAAACAAGTAACTAACAATGAAACCTTGGCCACACTTAATTTACAACAACATAAGCTTGTAGGAGGCTGCCTCAAAAAATGACAACAAAGTTAAATGGAAGATAGATAACACTGTATATTATGGCTCAAGTTTTTAAGAAGGCTTCTTCTGACCAATTGATGGAGCCATGGAGCATGTCAAATAAGTACGAAAGAAACAAAAGTTCATAAGTACCTTTCTCTCCACCATTTATAAAGGACAACAGATCATCAACAGATCGTTCATCAACGTGCTCTTCACCAACTTCTATATTCTGGACAAAAACAAAAAACATCAATACACAAATATTTTAACTAAAACTAATACAAAGATTTATTTAGTGCAAATTTCATTTCAATGCCAATGCCAAAATGCAAGCAGATTCAACAAAAGATTAGGTTCTAACTTCTAATCATTAATAAAATGGCAACACAAACACCCAATTTTTGGTATCAGTGTCAATTCCATTGTCTTTCCTAAGTGTTGTTACAAACACCAATGGGAACATATTAAATACACCATGGATGCAAGTCATCTACAACTAACCCCCATAAGACTGGAACTCAGCTGGGCACAAGTAGATACATGAAATTCCAATTGCAAAACAAAAAAAAAATCCACAGTTAAGCAACCACAAATACAAATTATAATATATTCATCTAAATCTAAAGAGCACAAAAAACAATTGTGATACTCATATAGCATCATCTCCATCATCCAAAAGAATTGGACTCTCCAAGGGATCAATTTGAATTGTGCATCAAGATAGACTACTTGAAATATACATTATATTGCCTTAAAAAAACATAAGGTAGCTTGGTTTTTGGTACCTCATTAGGCGGAAGCACAAAAGTTGCATTGAGGCAATGATATGTTAAGGTCACTCAATTGTGTTACTCATTTTAAGCTTTTACATGAAGCGCCTACTTAACCTACCATTATCAACATTTCAAAAAACGATAGCAGAAAACTTGTGAAATAAATAGATGTAGCAATATCAAGCACCTTCTTTTGTTCTCGTTCTTTCAATTCCTTTCTCTTTCTTGCATATAACCGATTCAGTAGTCGAATGCGAGGATCATCTGTCACATTTTTTAAAGGCTCCAACTTCTCTTCCTGTCATAATGAAAACCTTACGTGAACATGATTTGTGCCACATCATTTACACACCAATTTCGCTACCAAGAAAAAATAACCTCTGTGAGATCATCAGGCAAATTGAATATCTCACGTATCTCCTCTGGTGTCTTTCCTTCAATTATTCGAGCTAGTGTACGGCTTGTCAGATCAACCAAGGGTTTTAACTGAAGGCTGTCGGCAGCCGATGTTAACTCACACAACTTCTTAGTATCTAATCGGATAAACTTATCATCAAATGCCTTTCGTTCCTAAGCCAGAAAAAGATGAGAATATGTTTAAGTAAAAACTTGAATATGGAACCTAAGATGTTCTTCAATTATAACCACTAATTAAATTAATTTTAATTAAAAAAACAAAGATGCGAAGAAATTATATTAAGCAACAAAACAAACCTTAATAGAATGACCAGGCACTTGATGAAATCGACAATAATCCAAAATTAAACCCAAGGTAGACGGATTAACCCGCTCTGGGAGTACTATGGCATTTAATTTAGAAGATCCCATGCTTTTATGAAGTATTTCTCGGCATATAATAGGACAAAACATTGCAACCTCCTCTTCTACTTGTTGAATTGAGCCATCCGCAGTTTGAAGCCAAACATAAGACTTCATCTGCAAAAAGGATAGTCAAAATAAACTCAAGAGCGCACAAAAGAGTCTAATAATGCATGATTTCCTTGCTCATTTCAAAGAAACAATTTAGTATAAGTAGGGCAAAATCGGAAAAAAAGCAAGGTCGTTAATCCCTCAAGCTTCATCAAACCTAGCTTTGAGCGATGATTACATTGCAAAATATTAACTGCCTTGACACATTCTAAAGCTTTTAAGGTAAACCATCCTTCACCATAACAGGGGTTGGGCAGCCGCTTAACGATCGCAATAGCATTCGAGCATTAGCAGTATGCTAATGACCAAGTCCTGAACAATACTAGGTCTTGTCCAGGCCAATTAATTATAAATTTACTGCCAAACTTTTGTTTTAGCAACATTTACTACTTCAGTAAAGTCAAAACTTCACATATCAATTTTGAATCAAAATCCAAGTATTGAAGTAGAAAATTGAAACAAAGAAGAGGGCACAATTGGCCTCGGTCTAAGCCAAAGCAATTGGCCTTACCTAGAGCTAATAAACTGGTGCAAAACATGAAAGTCGAGCCAGAGTTATCCCCACACTAAGTCGGGCAAGAGTGGGCTAGGTCGTCATCTCATTTGTATTGTTAGGTTTTTCTGCTTTTTCTACCTTAATATAAGTTGAAAATATTAGTTACTGTTAAGAAACATCACATTAGTTTGTCATTTGACAATGTAAATGAACTTGTTCCAGTCCCACATACTACTGGAACAATCAATCATCTACATGGATCCCACAATAAGCAGGATTTCCTAAAATGTAAACGTTGATTAATGATTTCGCCTTCTTTAAATATTTCTTAAAATCTCTCCAATCACTATAACCTCTTTTTCCTCAACCTATTCCTATTTCCCCACCTTTCTACCCATTTTCAATTTGTGATTCTACATGTATCATAATTCGCAATTTTTAGTCAAAAGACGCTCCATATCCCATAACTTAACTTTATTCGCCCTTGATAATAGTGCCAAACAGTCAAACACTATTGTGAAATACAATACTAGATTGGGGAATAAGGAAAATTAATAAGCCATAAAGAGGATGTCTCCCATGAAAAATGAGGGTTTTAACAAGTTCTTAGACTGTCATGTAGTTCACCTACCAAAATTTTCCAACAAATTAGCTCTATTAATCAAATAGCCAAAAAGATTTCTACAATTTTATGCCTCAATCCATTTCATACTTCTTACAAGCCTTGAGCACAAACTTTTTTCACTTATTTGTACGCTCACTACCACCAATAATAACATCATCCTGACCCAAAGTGTAATGCAGATATATAAATTATAAATCTCCTAAGTTTCTGCTTTAAGCACATCCTTATCTTTTATAAAATCATTAGGTTACCCTTCGTAAAGGAAACTTCAGATGCAATTGTATTCAAACAGTGTATAGCTGCAATTTGACATAGATAGCAAAAGATCTACATAAAGCAACCAACATATTTCATCTACTTTAAATTTAATCTCCATCCCAAGGACCTAGAATTCCTCTCAATCAAGAGTAAATTCTTTCACTTACATCCCAAGACACCAACTTTACTATAACCTGAACACCAACTTCCCAAAAGAAGAGAAACCAAAAGAAGAGAAATGTCACCATCGTACTTGAGAGGTGTTTCTTATACTAGACGATATGCAAGCATAATCATAATCTAAAAGGACCATATTAAGATTTTAAAACCCACAAAAAGACAAAATTTTAAGCTTTCAAAAAAATACTTCCATGCACTACATCTGTGAAAAGTCTGATCAAGCCTTTAAAACCATCTTTCAGCATCATAAAACTCTTCTTACACACACTTCTGTTTGAGGAAACTCCCATAGCCTCCCTCCCTTCAGATCTTCAATTGCATCAAGAATAGGTCATATAATCGAACCTTGTTCTAGCTTACAACACAAAGCAACTAGCATGTCACATATACATCGCTTGCCAAAAGTCAAAGCAAAGTATCACACAGAAACTGAAAAATCATTAACTATTGTGCAAGCCTAATCATGATGGTGAGGGCTTTAATTTTTCCTGAAAGGATCCAGAAACATACAATAAAAACCAAATCAACGGTAAACTCTTTTAGTTCATGATTCCAATTTTCACCATTCCCTCCAAAACTCAAGCGAAACATTTTGGTTAAATAGTTCATCAAATTGAACAGGGAACATAGTAGACATACCACAAAATTAAAGATTAATTCAAATGCTCAAACAAATAAGCAGAAGACTTTAGAGTATGGGTTTCACAAAGCCCAAACAAAGGAAATTTATCAGCTTGGAATTTGAAAGACAAAATGATTTGCGTCTGCAATTTTTCTCATCTCCAAACTTCTTATTTTAGAAAGTTTACTATTTCACAAAATCTAATACACATCCACTCAAAAGATATAACTATGCTACCTAAGAAAATAGTCATCAAGATAAAGCTTTCCATAAATGAAATCGATTGCCTACCCACTTGGACATAATCAATGACATTTTTTGAGTTCCTCTAAGCATCCACTAGTCATATAACAATGTAAAGCTTCTTAGGTTCCAAAGAGTAGTTTTTTCAATTTCTAAACCAGCATCAAAAAATATTTGTTGCTTATCGTCATTAACAAGCAAGGTAATCAGGATAGGGATTCTACTAGGATCGTTAAGGGTGTAGGATCAAAATCGGTATAATCGAATCGTAAGATCGTGTGATTCTACAAATATGCATTAATGTGCTTTGAATAACTGATCACGAATTATATTTGATCTATTTTCAAGGTTTAAGGTGTAAGTAAAAACTTATTTAAATATCCCGAAAAGATTTGAAAAAAAAAAACTTCTAATAATCATTTTTAAATTGCAAATCAGGAAAACTAGAATTTTATAAAAGTATTAATATAATAATTTTAGATACTTCCTCTGGATTTTAGTACTTGCTACAGTTCTTGTAGCAACTATTGTTCATTAACTGATCTTATTTGATATGTGAAAGATAATCAAGTAGAATCTTATTCTATTCGTCTTAATGTATATTTTCATAATATTAACTTTTTAGAATTTTTATCATATGAAATTAAAAATATTAAAGATTAAAATTATGCATTGGATAGTGTGAAAAACAAAAATATAACTATTAAAAACTAGAGGAAGTATATATTTATACATAAGTGAAATCTAGATTATATAAAACTATTTTACGATTAAAACTACCCATGTAGGATTGGATCGTTGAATCGTAGGATCGCAGAATAGTGTTATGGTCCTACCACCTAAATTCTTGAGCTAAGTAGGGTCGCACGATTCTACCACATTAAGATCCTACCTACGATCCGGATCGGTAGCCAATTTTTGGATCGTAAAATCGTAGATCAAAATCGGGATTCTGATAACTATGTTAACAACCATCATCTAACCACCAGATTATCAATCTTATTAAACTTCTAAAAAACTATGGATCCCATTATTTCCAATTTTTCATATTATGATTGAGAAGTGATTCATTTCCATTCTTGATGAAACAAACAATTATAGTTCTATATAGTAAAATGACTCAAAAAACTTTAAAAAGCGCAATCATACTATTTACTAAAAGGCTTGGAAAATGGCACGTCATATTTTAAGACAAACTACAAATTGTAATAACATTTCCCAAATGTAATGATATTAAATTGCTTACATATCATTCACTTAAATCATCTCTCTTAAAGTAACTTAAATCTTAATTTAGAAGATTTGTCTAAATTATAGAGAATCATTAATTAATTTATTTATGAGATGGTTTTTCAATTATGTTATTATTAATAGTTAATCATACTATTTAACAAAAGGCTTTGAAAATGACACATGTCATAGTTTAAGACAAACTGCCATGCAATAATATTTGCCAAATAAAAAAATATTATTAGATTAATTTGCTTACATGTAATTTACTTAACTCTACTCTTAAAATTATGGAGAATCATTAATTAATTAATTTATAAGATGATTTTTCAATTATATATTTTTGATCAATAATTATATCATTATTATTATTATTATTATTATTATTATTATTATTATTATTATTATTATTATTATTATTATTATTATTATTATTATTATTATTATTATTATTATTATTATTATTAGTTACATAAACAAATAATATTTATTTATTCCCCTCTTAAAATAACTTAATTACTAAAATAGAAAATTTACATAAATTATAGAGCTCATCAAATAATTAAGGAAAATTTACTTTTAAAAATCCGACCTTTGGCTTGTTCTCTTTTAAAAATCCGACCTTTCTTTTATTTTTTAAAAATCCGACCTTTTGCCTCCGTTTTTTTATAGTATAGACTTCCCTAACTTACCTGAACAACCGGTTAATATCAAATTTTTAAAAAAAAGAGAATAAGAAAATTCACTTTTAAAAATCCGAGCTTTTGCTTATTCTCTTTTTAAAATCTCACATTTTGCTTGTTTTCTTTTAAAAATCCGACCTTTTGCTTGTTCTCTTTTAAAAAATGATGAATTTTCAAATTTATCCGGTCACCGGTAAAAATGTTCTTTGAAAGAAAACAGAGGCAAAAGGTCAGATTTTTAAAAAATAATCGAAAGGTGGAATATTTAAAAGAGAACAAGCAAAAGGTCGGATTTTTAAAAGTAAATTTTTCAATAATTAATTTATAAGATCAGTTTTTCAATTAATTAATTATTTTTTTGTTGTTAATGTATACGAAAAAGGATACTACGTTGTAAATTAAGAACATTTTTAAAATTCATGTCATAGTAACTTTTCTGTGAAACGTAGTTACTTTTACAATTATGTGTTTTCTGCTCAATCGTGACCATAGATTTTTTTTATTTTATTGAAATCAAAGGTGTAGAGTCCTTCTTATCCTTCTCATTTTCAACACCCTTCTCATTGGATCCTCCCTATTTTAAAAATTACTTTTTTATAAAAATGTCATCTGAATATGTACCCCTTTTAAGCATATATGTACACTATTTAGCAAATGTCTAATTATTTACAAAACTGCCACCCAAATATATACTCCATTTGAGGTTTTATGTACCTCTGTTTTTCAGTTTTTACCATTTTAATTAGTTTTCACATGATCCAAACCCTATATACATATATATATATATATATATATATATATATATAGGGGAGGGATTCAATGAGAAGGGGGTTGAAAATGAGAAGGGTGAGAAGGATTGTACACCCTTGATTTCACTAAAATAAAAAAAGCTACGGTCACGATTAGACCAAAAACACATAATTGTAAAAGTAACTATGTTACACAGAAGGGTAACTTTGACGTAAATTTTAGAATGTTCTTAATTTTTTTAAAAAAAAAATTGTTATTTTTTACTGAGTTAAATATCTAACAATTAACTAAAAGATTTCTATATGATGATTTGCCACATAGAATAATTAAAATGATTAATTGTTATATTTACTAAACTAAATAAGGTAAAGTTGATTTTATTCTATTACATGCATAAATTAATATATTTCCACTAGAAAATTCAAAACACTTAAAAATACTCAATTTTTTTGCTATAATTCAAATAAGGGGTACTATATTTAAATGGAAAGGAAAAAATATGTCTATCATCAAATTAGTATTATATAATTATATTTTAATAAATAAATAAATAAATAATAATATTATATAATTATATTATTAATATTGTTATTATTATTATTATTATTTTATTTTAGGAAAAGATTTTTGTATTACCCAATCAAAAAAATGGGATACAAGGGAGTTAGGACCCTTAGGTTTCCAGCTTGACTCCCCTAGACTGCATCAGTGTGAACACAGTGCCCACCTTCTAGGAAGGGTTTCAAAGTGTCACTCTTCATGTGCAAAGGAGGCAAGTGGAAAACCTCAAAAGCTATACACAAGGCACTGCTAGAACTGAACTATCAATGTCAGGTGGACTATGATTATTATTATTATTACTGTTATTATTATTATTATTATTATTATTATTATTAGGAAAAATTACCGTGAATAATACGAACTTTCATTGATTTTCCTACAATAATACGAACTTTTGATTAACCCTGAATAATACCAACTTTAATGTGGATTTCCCTCTAGCATCCTTAACCTGTTGGTAACCCACAACTAAAGGTCAACTTGTAAACAAAAATACAAAAGAATACAAAAAAAAATGCAATAAAAAAATAAGAAAAAAAATGCAATAAAAATCCACCCAAAAAAATAGTGGTGGGGAATTTTCTTACTTTTTTTCTTTTTTTATTGCATTTTAATTTTTTTTATTTTCCTTTTTTTGGCAAGTTGACCTACAATTGTAGGTTACCAATAGGTTAAGTATGTTAGAGGGAAATTCATATCAAAGTTGGTATTATTCAGGGTTAATCGAAATTTCGTATTATTGTATGGAAATTAGTGAAAGTTCATATTATTCACGGTAAATTTTCCTTCTTATTATTATTATTATTATTATTAGTATTATTATTATTATTATTATTATTATTATTATTATTATTATTATTATTATTATTATTAGGATACTTCTAGTTTACTCAATTTCAGTAGCATCCTTAGTTATTACATGCTCACACCAAACATGACATTGCGACAGCCAAAACAGCCAAAAGAAGGGTAAAAATGGGGTTAAAATGGGTGTTTTGCCGCGAATGTCATGTTTGTAAGTTGGAGGTCAGAGTTGGTAATAAACGGTTCGTAGCTTATTTGAAATTGAGTAAACTTAGAGGTCAGAGTTATACTTTATATAATCATTTTTTGTAAACCATAATACTATATCTTAATATTATTAAATCCGTACTTTTTTTTAATTTTTAAAAATTAATTTTAAAGGAATTTTTTTTAATTAGTAATGTTTGTAATCAAGGGTCAACCGTGTACAACTTCTATGTTCCTACAAAGGTAAGGTTATGTACATCTGATCCTCTATACCTCACCTAGCCAGAAACCACTTAAACATAACTTAATGGCATTCAGTAATGGATGTGGCATGATTACAAAGTACTTATACTTAAAAATAACTATAGGATATAGTCAAAAATGCAGTAACGGTCGCGGTTGCGGTGATGCAATTATCATATCGCCAAATATGGCTAAACCATGATATATCGCTTGAAATGGCAGGCTATTCAAACCTTTACTACGCGGGGTAATATTGATTCGGCAATTTGAAAACTTCATGTCATATATTCCAATGACACTAATACCCACCGACCAAGATGTGAAAATGTGAGTCGAGAAATCTTACCAATTCAAGCCAAGTACACACAAACTACGTTTTTCTGTAAAAGATAACTGAACTAAGGGATTATTAATACGAAGATAAAATTATCCACTCAAAGAAATGAACTAAGGGATTATTAATACGAAGATAAAATTATCCACTCAAAGAAATACTCCTAAAAATCAAATATATTTGAATGATCAACATTAACGAGACAAACCTAGAAATTCAGAACATCTCCATCTTTGAACCAAGATAATAAAGTACTTTGAGGTAGGTATTTAGAGAGAAATAAATTATTACAAAAGAAAAAAATAGAAAAATGTAATGTTCCAATAATCAAATATTTAGCAGGGAATTTTAATGGGGAACAAGGAAATTATTGTGTCATAGACATAGTGGCATAGTGCAAAAATATATTAATGGTTGCGATCATAATAACGGGAGTAATGTAGTATTGTAATTATCATAAAGCTAAATTTAGGTCAAAAGCATAAGATATCCCTCGATGGGGCCCAAAACGCACATGTTATATACTTTTACAACGCAAGAAATGTCGATCAATTTTTTTCGAAAACCTTTACAATACGGAAAATGCAACACAATGTGGCACTATATTATGGAAACAACCATCTCAATAACAAGACCGCATGAAAACAAAAAGAACATAACAACCCATTTACCACTATGACAAATATATGTAAACATTTCTGTATATATAAGGTTAATTCATAATTGATAAATATAGGGCTCATCCGTGCGGCCTAATTAACAAACATATATTGCAAAAGTTGTAGATAGCCACCTTAAACACACAAATTAGCGAGCAACTATTCTATATAAATTCTTATTAAGACAACCACCTTGTATTATATTTTCTTTGAAAACAACCACTATTTGATGAACAGGATCAAATTTGTCATTAAGTTTAAGTGACATAAAACATTCGGTGTAACGGAACGTTGATGCGGTAACGGGAGTGATGCGGTTATCGTATCGTCTAAATATCGGTTGAAACCATAAGATATCCCTTTATGCGGCCCAAAACGCGATTTTTTTACACCTTTACAACGCGGGAATATCGGTTCGTTTGTTTTGAAAACCTTTACAACACGGCCGATGCGATGCGATGCGGCCTTGTTTTTATTCTATGTTTAGTGGGGAATATCACTTAGGGATTTCATTTTCCATTAAACAGTGAACCCCACCTAAGGTTTTCTCTAATTCAAACTTAATGGAAAATGTGACCCCTTTTGTCAAATGTTAGAGGTTTAAAAGAATATGTGATATATGTTGCTTGTGTAAAAAATCCTATTATACGGTCATTGTTGATTATTTTGAATATACTAAGAAGTTAAGACTTATTTCATTTAATATTTGAAATGCTTAATGAACTTCATTTATAAATAATAAAACAAAAAATTACCTGGAGCATTATGCATTTTGCAGTTTAACTTTCTCCAATCTTATCATATCTTTAAGGAACTCAGGTGAAGCAATTTAATCTCCTTCAATTGTATGGTTGCATTTGATTATTGATTCTCGACTCGACACTTTCTTATTTTATTAACCTACTATTGTAAAAGTACAATATATCCAAGAGAATCTAATTCAAGAATAAACATCAGATGGGCTTGTTTTTTGAGATATGTTGAATAGCTTATTATAAGGAAAAATGAGGTTGAGAAAATGCTTAAGTGTCGATATGTCAACCTCCACCTGGGAAACATACCTTTTATTAAACCACTAAACCACTAAGGGAACAATATTTCAATATTAAAAGATACACATAAAAAACCTTCAAGGGCCAAGCTTAAAAAATAGATAGATTTAGCCATATCCCTAAAAGGGTAGAGCTTCACTCGACTTTGCAATGTAAGATGGAAGGCGAAGAACAATTAGAGCGATGCGAAAATCCACGTCATCACGATATCAAATGCCAATAGCATGTGAGTTATGATCTAGCTATTTTAGCAACCTTATGTATAGTCAGAGTACTAATAAAATTATCTTCAAAAGTATATTATACCAAAAAAAGGCATAGTGAAAAGCAAGAAAGGGATTTATCTCTAGTAATTTCTAGAATAAGCAATATATTTGAATTCATACTTTCTTAATATTTCCCCTTAAGCAAACAAATATTTAGCATCTCTTATCATGACATTAATGCATAATATACAAATTATTAATTTTATGTTTTAGCTGAAGTTTAGTTTTACAAACAAATAAAGACAACTTTGTTTGACGTACTTATGGTAAGTAAAGATGCCCTTTTAGCACCATGACAAAAGTATCAAGATCACAAACCATCGTACTCGTACTCCCTCCGTACCAAAATATATGAAATGAAGTTATTCCCAAAATAATTACAACAAACATTTTTTCTTACTTTTTGGCCTCCACAATCAATGCCATTTTTTTCTTATCTGATCAAACAGTTTCACTATCCTAGCCATGTGCACTTTTGTAGTGTTACTCTTAAAGGTGATATTGTAAGTTTAAGTATCTCCAATGTATATTATCAAAAACCAATATAGAAATGATGGAACTGAGAGACAAGCTATTAGACATACCTCTGGTTTTACCACTGCCATTGAGCCTTCTAACATTAGCTTATACCTCTATACGTAGCTTGATGAAGAAGCCAGCCTTTTACAATTGAGAGGGAGAAAATGGAAAGATCACGACCTAGATGAGATGTAGATTTTCAATTCCATTCAAACGATGATCCATAGTAATGGAATAAAAAATTAATTAATGCAAATTGGTGCAATGATGATATAGTTGTCTAAAATTGTTCAAGATTTATCCATTGTATCAATCTATCTTGTACAAGAAAAGGACATGAACATTATACTTAATAGATTACTCTTGAAAGCACTACAAGTCGGACACAAGGTTTCATATGTGCATGAACAGGTTTTTGGATGCTAAAAGATAATAACTGAGTGTATTAAGGCTTAACTAAATGCATTTCATATTATTGGCCCCTTTTGCCAACCTTAAATGACAATAATGCTTAATTGGAGCTTCCAACCCTTGTTCCTTACACCAATAAGATCTATTAGATAAAGTTGGCATACAAATCTTACATTTCAAGTACTAAGATAACTTAGCTAATTATTAAAAGTTCACAAAATTAATATATTTTCTAAGATGTTGTGAATATTACATCCCGTATCATACACAATCGAATTTATTTACAACCACTTTACATTCATTATCTCCAATAAAAAAGAAGATACTTAAACTAATATTTTCATATTGCATTTAGATTTTATATTAAACAAAGATTTAACAAGGTGATATACAAATACATTGTTCCAAACTCATCATCATGTTATGCCTCATGCAAGCAACTATATATATTATATAACTAATGAGATGTCATGTGCCCAACATTTAATAAGATTACGTTACACGTCAAGACTTGTAGCAAGATAACATAGATGGTGGAGACAATAAATATCCAAACATATAAATCGTTAAAATAATGGTGAAGGAAAAGTGACTATAACAAATAAGTAACTCCAAATATCAACAAACAAATGGATAATTATCATATACCTCATTGTGATCATAAAATGATGATTTCATAAAAAAATTCAACCCTGTATTCTTTTGCTAGCGTTTAATCTAAATTATATATTGAAAATGAACATACACTCAAAATATAACTTGCATCTCGACTCCATCAAGAAAACCAAATTGAGCACACGAACACCCGGTGCAATGTTCACATTATGTTCAGATTCACAGTGATTTGGCTTTTATTTTAGTATTTTCACTTTAAAACTCCAAATTCACTCAAGTTTATAAGTTAATATGGGAAGCAGTGATGGGAGCTTTGGATCTTTGAAATGTCTAGATCAACTGTTGTGATTTAATGGTGACTTGATTCCACCAAATTGATATGTGCATTCAAGAGTGGAATCCTATGAGTGTTTAAGTGTGTGTTTAAGTGGTGGTTGATTATGTGTGTTAATGCATAATAGTTACGGGAGAAATAAAGATGAGCTTTGATGATGAATGTAATGTGAGAGTGATGTTGTAAGTTAAGTTAGTAATCAATTGAATTATTGGTGAAGTGCAAGAGTCGGGTCTACTATAGCATACTCGAACAAGGCACACAAAAAGCATCACATTGCCTTGAACGAGGCAGAAATCCAATAGCTTCAGGTGTAAGCTGCTCGAACGAGCATTGAAGGAGCTCGAACGAGCAGCCAGCAGCAGGTGCATATCAGAAGACTCGAGCCAGTTGTGCTCGAACGAGCACCTTGACAGCAGCAACATGGGATCCGTTTCTAGTCTCTTCAAGTTCCCGTAGCTCTTCAATTATGCATTAATCTTCAGTTTTAATTGTGTAATAATCATTAATGTATAATCCCCTATAAATAGGAGTCTCATATGCTCATCAAAAGACATCCAAAAAATCCACAAAAATAACCCTTAGCCAAACTCTAGTCTATCTCTTCTCTAATTGTAATTCTTCATACTTAAGAGTTCTTTGAACTCCTTTGATAATATAAGAGATACTATACACCGGAGGACGTAGCCTAAATTGGGTGAACCTCGTTAAACTTTTGTGTCGTTTATTATTGCATTTTATTTCCTACAAACATCGATTTTATTGTTTGCGTAATTTGTTTCACACAAGACTTCGTACTTTCGATCTTGGTGATATTAGAGATTGAAACACGTTCTTTGATCTCTAATATAGCATCTTTTTCATATCGTTTTCATTAACAAAACAAAATTTTCATTATTATTGTTACCAATAACAATATGTCAATTTCAAGTCTGACAAGGAGCATCCATGAACTTGGCACACAATCTGTGATGCTACATTTGCATTTCACATATTTTTCACTTCAATTTTAATTCCTTATGTGACCTAATATTGCAGATTCAATCGTTTAACTTTCCTGTTGACATCATACTCACTAGAAAAAAAAAGGAAAAAAAAAGTTCAAATAGTCTTGGTTCATATACAACAAACTTGGTAACAATCATTTTATCACCATAAACTATTTCAAAGAGATATCTAGGATGAAGTATATAGGAAAAGGCAAGTTGTCCCTTTAAATCAAGTAAAAATCATATCAACTATAAATAATGTTTAACAAAATGATCAACATCTCAAGTTAAATTCCATTTCCTTTTCAAAAAAAATCGACACTGCTAATCCATCCAATTACCAGAATTCTCATTTTATAATCAGAAAATAATCATAGAAAAACTGAGTAGTATAACACACCAAAGAACTGTAAAAAAAAACACAAAACTATGAGATTGAGCTTAAAAAGGTGCAAAATCACCAAAATACTCCTAAAATTCAACACTTTACATAATACTTTAAATAATAACAAAAAAACTTAGCTACAACAACATCTGTTGTGTATGTGGCTCATAATCTCATTTTTGTAGCTTGATGTTGCGAGGTATGTTGTGCTTGAAACAAGTGATGTTCATGAAGGGTCTCAAGAGCAGAATGGTCAGAATGCAGCTGCTTTTCACTTGACCGACTCGAAGGAGTGAACTTGACCAAGTTGTTGGCCGCTCGACCCACTCGAGCGAATTGACTCTAGCTTAGTCGACTCATCCGAGTCAAGCAATTGTGCGGGTTTTCGTTGCCTTCTGTTTTTGGTTTTTGTTTTGGGCGGGAGTCTTTGGTTTGTATAATTGTCCTTAGTCTTATATATACTCCCTTACTACATAATTGTAAAAACAACACATGTAACACTCTTGTAATCCTCAAAAAGTGAGATTAATCTAGCTAGAGAAAGCCACAAATTAGGGTTCTAAGGGTAACATTGGGGGTTTTCAATTTTCCTTTGTAAAATCTATAGATTTTCATTCTCCATAGTTAGAGTTGGATTAGTACATAGTAATCAAGAACTCTAATCAATAAATTGTCTTCATTTCTTTAGGTGGGGTTTTCTAGTCTAATATCAATATGATATTAGGATTTTCCGGCCTTCCGATTCTTGGTGTGTTAACTATTTTACATTTTGCAATCTTTTTCATTGATTATTTTAGAATCTTTAAAGATAGAGTATTTGCTCTAACAACATCAGCATACAAAAGACAACTTCATTTCATCAGCACAACAATGGAGACCAACAACTTACCAAATGATACGCAATCAAGAAGCTCAGACTAATCATAAACTATACTAAAACAATATGTTAATGTGACATGTGTCACTCGTTTCCCGCCAAAAGCACTTCTCTAAAACAATTAGTCAGCGCATTTATCACAATTATTACAATTACCTTCAAATATGTTTATTGTCATATTACAATTACTACACGAATTAGTATTTTGAGAAGTATTCTTGGTTGACTAGCTACAATTATTACAATTGCAGTTTCTTGCTATATTACAATTATTACAATTGCCCACAAATAAATCATCTTACCTGACCAAAATCATGCTTTTTTTCATCATTGTGTATTAATTAAATCTCATATTTGAATTAGATGTTTTCAAACTTTTGAGTATTAATTAAATCTCTTATTCTTAAATTTCTATATATTAACATAACTCATATGACTATCAAAAACACAGTAACCAAACACACTTCATTAGCATAAAACAATGATAAACAATTTTTATTTTTTTAGCAACCAAAAAACAAAAAGATAAAACTGAACTTACATATGATTTTCTGGATCAAAAAGCCAAAGAGTACTTCTTCTTCAAATATATCTTCAAAAGTTTCAATCTTTAGGTTATACAGAGGGCATCTTCAATCAGATTATAAAACATTGAAAAAAAAAAAACAACAATCTTAACTGATTTTGTTGTTTTTAAAAGAAATTGGTTTCACTTAACCGATTAGAATCAAATTAAAGACAAAACCATAGAATAACAAATTTAGAGAGAGATTATGTCAAAAACGGCTGGCAATTGGCATAGAGATGAAGATTTGATTGAGTTATCCCAATTCCCAAATAGACTAGGGCTTTCATTGGGTCTATTATATGATGGCCATGGGCCAAGTTTTCCATAGTTCATTTAGCCCATGCTAAAAAATGAAAAATATAGATAATCAAAATAAAATAATTGTGTATCGTAAATTTTTAAAAATAAAATTCAAATGATATAGTTATGGTGAGACAATTTTTATTGGAATGGTTAAATGTACATTTAAAGTTCTAAAGTGATTAATTATAAATTATAAGTAATCACTCACAATTTAAAGTTTGACACCTCACTTCCTAGAGGATCTTTTTAGTAACAACAACAACAACAGTGTTCATACTCATCATTCAAATAGATTTATTTCGAGTTCGTTAGACCATATAGGTAAGGCTACAAATACTGATGAGGATCAGGGATCTACGGAATCTATGACCATTTTCATTTCTTGAAAGCAAGTTTGTGTAGAACATGAGGGATTCGAATAGTTAGTCACTGCTCCATAAACTGCAAACAATGTATGCTGAAAGTACATTGAAAAAAGATATGATCATTGATCAATAGACTCGGGTGCAGCATTGCACATTAGGCAAACGTACACCCATTTAAACCAATTTATCTCTAGTTCTGCTTGCACATCCACTTACTTAATTGAAGCTTTACAGAGCAGAGCCTCTTCAGAGCCCAACTACCCAACTAACCGTTATGGAAGGGTTGAAGAGCATCCAATCAGCACCATTCGTGTAAACTTCGTGCATCCATTTGATCCATAGGGACTCATGCATTGAACTGATATATCAAGCAAGCTTGCCCACAGACACTAGACTCCATACATCAAGGTTTCGGATCCTTAGGTCAATACTCTTCGATTAGCAGACCTTAGATCAACTGACGTTACCTCCAGAACTTTTGGTAAAATCACCATGCCACAAAAAAGATCGACAAGATATTATTATTATTATTATTATTATTATTATTATTATTATTATTATTATTATTATTATTATTGTTGTTGTTATTTTTTTGGCAAGGTAAATTTGGCAACCCGTTAATATTTTTAAATATCAAATGCTCACAAGTCATAAAATATTATTATATGACATACTCATATAATAGACGAAAAAAATTTAATCGAAAATTAACGGGATATTATAGAAGCAATAGAAGATTTGGACACATATCACTATAATAAGAAAAATTTTCTCTCACAATTTTACTACTTAGTTTATTTCAGTTAATTTTAATTTCAGATTGGATATTTATACGCTAATGGCGATGAGAACACTTGCAAGGTGAAATATATTTTGTAATGATAATTTTGTTATTTATTTTATCTACTTATTTTTATTATAATGTTTTTTTCTTTAATTTTTTTATATTACCGAGCATCATATCGTTGTTATAAAACACTGATTTAAAATTCTTATAAATATATTATACTCCCTCCAATTCACTTGAGTTGTCCCATTTAGTTTTCCACACTTGCCGAGACAACATTTTAGCCCTTCATATCTCAAATTATTGTTAATTAAAAATTATAAAAAGTTGATATTAATAATCTTTGTATTAAGACGAATCAAACAAGATCCCACATGACTATGTTTTAACTTATTGATTAAGAGTAAAATACAAATTAAGAGTGATAAGTGAATAGTGCCCAAAAACAAATGGGACAATTCAAGTGAATTGGAGGGAGTATTTTACAACAATAAGAGATTTAAACACGTGTCACAGCAGTGATAAAAGTTTTTTATCCTAATTCTACTACTTATGTTTTTAATTTTAATTGTAAATTGAATATTCATACGTCAATAGTAATAGGAATATAAATATTTGTTAACTAATTAAGTTTTATTTATTATTACATGATTTATTTGATCTATTTATTTTGATTATAATGTTTTTTATTTTTTTATTTTTTTATTTTTATATTACCGAAAATTATACAATTTCTATAAACCAATAATTTAAAATTCATATAATAATTAATTACATATATAATATTAATAATTGTTTATTTAAATAATTAATAAACCGTGCTTATCACGGGAATCTATCTAGTTAAAAATAAATAAACAAATCAACAGATATGGAGTAAACTCATCTAAAACTCAAAACAAAAAATAAACTAAAAAAGTTCAAATGTTGAATAAGCAAATTAAGTCAATATCAAAGTAAAAAAAGATAAAAGCATACCTTTGAACAGACAGTGATAGTCGATAAGCAAGAATAAGCATGCAGATAAAATCTAGAGAGAGAAAATCGTCGCCAGGAAATAGAGATAGAGTGAAAGAAGAGAGAAGCAGATCGACGATGAAATGAGGGGTGGTAGAAGCAGGAGTTCAGACCGAGATGAAAGGAGAAATTAGTGTGCTAATACAATATTGTGTCTAACATTCGAACTAAGTGGCTTGTGTTGTTCGAGTGCCCGTGCACATCATTTGGCCCAATTAAGAATAAGATTTGACCTAGTGAGACTAGAAAATTCGGAAAAAAAAAATGTTAAATATAGTGTAAAAGGTTGAAATATAGTGTGAATGGTAATTAATGAATTTACCCTGATGTGAATGCATTTAATGTAATTAGGGTTGAACTTGCCTATAAATATGAAAGTTTACCAAATGTAAAAATCACACCAATGAGTAAAAACATCACTATCTTCTAACTTTACTCATTTTACTTCCTCTTTATCTCTCTAAGTTTTAACACGTTATCAGCACCAGCTCTACCCTTAATAATCAAGAATGTAATATTTTTAGAACCTAATTAAATATTCTTTTTATCGGTACCCACAAATGGACCAAAAATCAAATGGTATCAACATCGTCATCCAATGTGTTTCTAACACATTTTTATATTTTATAATTGAGCATAATTCCATACCCTTCACTACAAACCCAGCAAGGACTGATTTAAATTAGCTCCGAAATAATAATCCCAATAATACTAATGGTCCACCATTACCACCAACTCGTAATTCACATATACGACCACCTAATAATCCACTAGTCCCACCGACTAATATTCCACCAGTACAACCAACAAACTATTCATCAACACAACCAACTAACAATGCTCCAACAACATCAACTCAAAATAAACCCTCATCAAGTAATTAAAGAACTAAAGATCATGAGTGAGAAACCAATACTAAACGTAGCAAGACAAATAACCCGAAAAATAATTTATTGGACAATAAGTCACCTTTACGGATGACAAGGACACTTTTTTGCTTTTGTTATTATTTTATTTCATACCGCCTATATGGCTGGTTAACTATTTTTTTTACCGCCTAAATCGACGGTTAGTATTATTTATTTCTTTTGTTATTATCCTATAAACCGCCTATATGGCTGGCTAATTGCTTTTCTTTTACCGCCAGATGGACGGTTAGAATTATTTTTTTTCTCGTATATTAATGTGCATTTTTATTTATTGTATTTGCATTTATATCTATGTGCATTTTTTTTATTTACATTTTACTTTACATATTTTTACATATTTTTAAAGTATACATAAATAATACGGTATATTGTACAATTTGGGATAACCCTCTATAAAACCGGATTACCCCATTTTTTTTACCACATACTCCTTATCCTTTCAACTTTACTCTTTACATCAAAAACCTTCCTTCTCCATCCTCCTTCCATCGACAATGTACTTCCATGACAAAAATAATCTATCTTCTTCCTCTACCCATACTTTTAGATTTGAAGAAAATTTTGTCAAACTCAAATTATATATCTACATAATTATGGGGTTGGTGGCCCTTCTTGTAGCATTAGGAATTATAATAATTATGAACAAGCAATTTATTTTGAAGAAGAAGAAATAATATGCACAAGAGTTTTTTGTCATATTTTTGTTTATTAGTGCATTTTGTATAATAAATTGTACTTGTGTATATGCTATTTTTTTTACCTTATTTAGCATTTGTTGTTTTTAATTTTATCTATTTTTCATTATTCTTATTATTACTATTATTATTTCTCTTGTTCTTGATTTATTCCTAAATATATTATCTACAACAAATTCATAATAATAAACCAAGGGAGAGAATATCATGGAATTAAAACATCATAATTTTTCTTCTGGTTTATTATTATGAAAATAGAAGAATTATTCCATTGTCATATATACTTACAAAACAATTATATATTATGTAGCAAGTATGGCAGAGATTACCAAAAGATTATTCAACATATTAGACTTGACTGGAAAAAAATTCTTAGAATGGAAAGAATATGTCATCATGAACTTAGAAGCTCAAGGACTTGAACATACGGTATTGGACGTAAAAGAAAAGGATCCAACATATGGTATTCAAGCTACCAAAACAAATGTAGCTACAAATCAAGAAAAGGCCAAAGCCTTAGTCCTCTTAAGGCATCATATTCATGATAGCCTTAAATCTAAATATTTGCTTATAAAAGATCCCAAAACATTGTGGGACTCCCATGTTGAAAGATTTGATCACCACAAAAGGGTGCTTCTTCCACAAGCTAGTCATGAGTAGAAGAACTTAAGATTTTCTGTTTTTAAGACTCTTAGTGAGTATAATTCAACATTATACCGAATTGCATCAATGTTGAAATACTGTGAGCACCCGGTGACTGATGCAGAAATGATTGAACTCACATTATCTACTTTTCATCCATCAAATATTATTCTGCAACAACAATATAGGGAAAGAAATTTCAAAAGATATTCAGATCTGAGTGTAGTACTCTCCCTGGCTGAACAACATAATGATCTTGTCTGGAAAAATCATAATATGAGACATATTGGATCTCAAGCTATCCGTGAGACACACTCTATTAAAACACATGTGCCTGAAGCACATGCTGTTGAAAATAAAGGCCATGGAAATTATAATAACCATGGTAGAGGACGCGGAAATTTCCGAGAAAGAGGAAGAAGACGAGGCCAAGGTCGTGGAAATTTTTATGGGCATGGTAGAAAGTTCCATGAATCTGATAGAGGCCATTTTCCCCAAAATTATCAAAATGGTTATTACAAAAATAATTTTCGAAGGGGAAAACAAGTTGGATATTAGAATAAAAATAGCCATCAAGAAGGAAAAGAAAGTATTTGTCACAGATGTGGCATGACAGGGCATTGGGCACGTACATGTCGTACAGCCAAACATTTAATAGATCTATATCTAGCTTCCCAAAAGAAAAAGTGAAAAGGTGTAGAAGCAAACTTTAATGAAGCAAGCACCTCAATGGCTAATGTTGATCCTTATAATAAAGCAAACACGATGGTCACATGTAAGTCTCCTACCAACTAGAAATGTAGTATTTGCAAAATTACTTGCTCAAATCATTCGATTGAGAAATCAATTTCCAAATCATAAAATTAAATGAATAAGGCTTGACAATGCCGGAGAATTTACATCTCAAACTTTTAATGATTATTGTACGTCAATTGGAATTGGCATAGAACATCCAGTAGCTCATGTTCATACTCAAAATGGTCTGACCGAATCATTGATTAAAAGACTCCAATTAATAGCAAGACCATTATTAATGAGGTCAAAATTGCCATCATCTGCGTGGGGCCATGCAATAATACATGCATCATCATTAATAAGATTGAGACCAAGTGCTTATCATAAATATTCACCACAACAATTGGTGAATGGTCAAGAACCAAATATACTTGAAAATATTTGGATGTGCAGTATATGTCCTTATTGCACCACCCCAACGTACAAAAATGGGTCCACAAAGAAGGATGGGAATTTATGTTGGATTTGAATGCCCATCAATTATCAAATATTTAGAACCAATGACTGGTGATTTATTTAATGCTAGATTTTCAGATTGTCATTTTGATGAGACAATATTCCCATCCTTACACTAGTGGAAAAAATGTTATTGGCTGCTAAACATTAGCTGCGGTTTCTAAAAAACGCAGCCTTTAATAGAAGGAAAAAAGGGCGAAAAAAAAATAGGTTAAAGGCTGCGGTTTTTAGTAAAACCGCAGCAAATAAGTTAAAAAAAAAATCAAAACAGGTATTGGCTGCGTTTTGATATTAGACCGCAGCAAATAATGTATTAAAAAACCCTATTTTATGAGGTGGGCCGGGTATTTTATGAGGCGCCCCATATTCTAAACCTAATATGCCTCATTCTCCTCTTCTTTCTAAAAACTAAAACTCCTCACCTTCTTCTTTCTAAAAACTGAAACCTCTCTTCTCTCTTCTTTCTAAAAACTGAAGCCCTCACAAAAGAAGCCTCATTCGAAGAATGCTAGACAAAAGCTCAATCAATGAAACACCCACCAATGACGAAGAATGCTAGACAAAAGCTCAAGAAATTTCGAAGAATGCTAGACAAAAGCTCAAGAAATTTCGAAGAAACGTCGAAGTCAAGGTCCTCCTATGGTTGATTGTAATTTCTTTTATATTTTATTTCGTTCATTGTAATTTGTTGAGTATTTTTGATAGTTGATTGTAATTCTTTAACAGATCTAGATTCTCTAACAGATCTAGACTTCTTTTTCTTCGTTTTTGTTCTTCGTTTTGTTCATCGTTTGTTCATCGTTTTTGTTGAGTATCAATGTCGAAGTCAAGAAATTTCGTTTTTGTTGAGTATTTTTGTTCTTCGTTTTCTGGGTTCTTCAAGATCTATAGTTTGATGTTTTTTGTTCATCGTTTTCTGGGTTGTTTCAGATCTTCGTTTTCAGATCTATAGTTTGATGTTCATCGTTTTCTGGGTTGTTTTATTTGATGTTCAAGATCTATGTGTTCTTCTTTTTTGTTTGATGTTCATCGTTTTCTGGAAATTTTTTTTTATTTTGAAAAATGACTAAAGGGCTGCGGTTGTAAATGTCCGCAGCAAATGTTTTTTTTTTGATTTTGAAAATTGACTAAAGACTGTGGTTGTAAATGTCCGCAGCCATTATGTTTTGTTACTTGCTGCTACCACAAGGGCTTGGGTCCAAAACCGCAGCCTATAGTGGCATTTTAACCGCAGCCAATAGGCATTTTTCCACTAGTGTTAGGGGGAGATAAAGTGAACCCAAATAAAAAGGAAATAGATCTCACATGGAATGCAATGCATTTGAAAATATATGATCCAAAAATCTTCTGAACAAGAAGTTAGAAAAATTGTCCATAACCAATATATTGCAAACAGATTACCTGATGCATTTGTAGAAACAAAGCAAGTGACAAAATCATATATTCTTGCGGCAAATGTTCCGGCACGAATTGAAATTCTCATTGATAACAAAGCTACTGAAAATGAATCTATTGCACGCCGGAAGCGTGGAAGGCCACTTGGTTCAAAGGATTTGAAACAAAGAAAATCCAAAAGGTTGAATCAAATGGCAAATGTTATCAAAATTACATCTTCAATGAATTCTGAAGAAGCAAGTTTTGGAGATGAGGATGAAAATCTCAAAGAAGAAGAAAATAATATAAAAGATAACAATGAATAATTACATTTCAACTAAAATGCAACTTAATCGAAAGAATGTTATTATCAATGATGCATTTGCTTATTCAATGGCCAATGAAATAACACTTGATGAAAATGACATAGAGCCAAGAACGCTACAAGAGTGTCGGCGTAGGAATGATGGGCCAAAATGGAAAGATGAAATTCAAGCAGAATTAAAGTCACTTGAGAAACGAGAAGTTTTTGGACAAATTACCCAAACCCCAAAGGGTATAAAACCAGTCGGTTATAAATGGGTGTTCGTGAGAAAAAGGAATGAGAAAAATGAAGTTGTTAGATGTATGGCACGACTTGTAGCACAAGGTTTTTCCCAAAGACCAGGAATTGATTATGAGGAAACGTATTCTCCAGTAGTAGATGCAACTACAGTAAGATTTTTAATAAGCCTAACGGTCTCAAACAGGTTACAAATCCGACTTATGGATGTTGTGACCGCATATTTATATGGATCACTTGATACAAAAATTTATATGAAAGTCCCTGAAGGACTTCAATTACCAGAAAACCACAAACCAAGAGAAATGTTTTCCATAAAGCTAAAAAGGTCACTTTATGGCCTAAAACAATCTGGAAGAATGTTGTACAACCGTCTAGTGAATATCTCCTGAAAGAAGGATTTAAAAATGATCAAATTAGTCCTTGTGTATTCATTAAACGAACTCAATCAGGATTTTCTATAATCGCAGTTTATGTTGATGATTTAAACATCTTTGGAACCCTCAAAGAGCTTGAAGAAACTGCAAAATACCTGATGAAAGAATTTGAAATGAAAGATCTTGGGAAAACGAAATTTTGCCTTGGATTACAAATAGAGCACATGGTGGAATCTTTGTGCACCAATCCAACTATACAGAAAAGATTCTAAAAAAAATTCATATGGAGTATGGACAAAGCTCATCCGTTGAGCTCCCCAATGATAGTGAGATCATTAAAAACAAAAGATGATCCATTCCAACCTTGTGAAGAAGACGAGGAAATTCTTGGCCCTGAAGTGCCATACTTAAGCACAATTGGAGCTTTGATGTATCTAGCTAATAATACAAGACCTGATATTGCTTTCGCTGTTAATTTATTAGCTAGGTACAACAATTCACCAACAAAGAGACATTGGGACGGGATAAAACATTTGTTGCGCTATCTTCGAGGAACTAAAGATCTCGAGTTATTTTATCGATCAAAGCAAGATGTCACACTTGTTCGATATGCAGATGCTAGATACTTATCAGATCCTCATAAGGCTAAATCACAAAATGGATATATATTCACATATGGAGGTACCGCCATATCCTGGAGATCCACAAAACAGACACTGACAGCTACATCATCAAACCATGCAAAATTGATCCCTCTTTATGAAACAAGTAGAGAATGCGTTTGGTTAAGGTCAGTAATTGGTCATATTCAAGAAGAATGTGGGATAAACTTGATAATAAATTCTCCAACTATAATTTTTGAAGACAATACCGGTTGTATTGAACAAGTTAATGAAGGCTTCATAAAAGGGGATAGAACCAAGCACATAGCACCAAAACTTTTCTTCGCACATGACCTCCAGAAGTAGTAAAAGTCAAACAAATTCAATCAAGCGAAAATCTTGCAGATTTGTTCACAAAGTCCCTTCCATCAAAGAAGTTCGAACAGCTTGTATGTAAAATTGGAATCTGTCATCTACGAGATATTTGTTGAACTCAGGGGGAGAATCATACTCCCTGCACTCTTTTTTCCTTCGTTCAGGTTTTTATCTCATTGGGTTTTTCCTGACAAGGTTTTTAATGAGGCAGTATTCAATAGAAATATTACAATAATATTTTACTCTTTTTGATAATTAGAATGCATTCAAGGGGGAGTGCTAAAGTATAGTGTAAAAGGTTGAAATATAGTGTGAAAGGTAATTAATGAATTTACCCTAATGTGAATGCATTCAATGTAATTAGGGTTAAACTTGCCTATAAATATGGAAGTTCACCAAATGTAAAAATCACACCAATGAGTAAAAACATGACTATCTTCTAACTTTACTCATTCTACTTCCTCTTTATCTCTCTAAGTTTTAACAAAAAAAACTTAGTTATTATAAAAAGAATATTTTGTGAATTACAGTATTACAGTTTATGGCTTGTGCAAATTACAGCTTTAAAGTTTATATTTTACGAACTACAGCCTTCAAAGTATCAAAATCTACGTCATTCAAGACAAGTGACCGTTGACCAATCCAAATAACCTTTGACCGGCCTAAACAATTGTTGATCATTACTAATCACTTTTGACATTTGTTAATCATCCCTAAATACCTTTGACTTTCCAAATTATCAATAGTATCCTTGTGTTTTAGCAATTTAACATTGTTTTATCCATCATAATGATATCTTTTCAAAAAATGAACGCTGCGATTCTTCTTACGGGGTAACCCTTTTAGAAATTTGGTCGAGAGAAATACATATTCCCCTATTTTGCTGCATATAGACTGAAAAAGATATTTAATGTCGTTTTTACTATTATAACGGTATTTTATGAAAATGTAGTGTACTACCTTTGAATTTTCAATTCTTTAACTCATCATGATAATAATGATTTTAAATCACATTTGTTAAATTCCTGAAGGTTTGAAGTGACAAAGAATAAAAACAAAGCAATTAGTAGTAGCTTAGACATCTCATAACACTAACTTTCTATAACTTAGCCACATTACAAAACTTGGGACAACAATTATATAAGCTAATCATGGCCATTAAACATCAACAATGTATCCACAATCAACAAATTCTTCAATGACAACAATTAGCCACCAAATCGACAACAATGATCATATCCATCACCATAAACATTGTAAAATTAACATTTAACTACTAAAGATGACTAAGAACCCTAGCTATTTTAACCATCGGTACCACTATTATTAATTAAAATTAACACATATCAAAAGCTTCTATAAAGCTGTCCAAATACCACAATATTACCAGGGGCGGTTCTGGGCCGTTTCAACGTGCCCGATCACCCAGGTACCCCAAAATAGAGGGGCCTTATATTTTTAAAACTATAATATACCTAATATATACTCCGTAGCACAGTTGGTAAGTAGCTCATCTTTTTGCTGGGGAAGCACGGTTCGAAACTAGGGAAGTGAATCTGAGTTTTAAAATTTTTGTATACAGTAAATCACCTCACTTTCCCATACCAGTATTATTAATTTATTACCAAGACCTACTAGCCTACCAATGCTAAAGTACACCTAGACTTCACTTTTTTCAAAGAACACTTCTTTCCTTTCCCAATGCTACGTATACTACACTACTACTCAATCAAAATAGTCTTCATCATCTTCTTCACCCTTCAAACTTCCATTAAAGTATTTTTGCACTATCTCTAATTCTTGTACCCGTTAGAAATAAAACAATTGGCTTTCGGAATTTCTACAAACATGCAAATAAATTTTATACCTTTAAGAATCGAAAGTAGAAATCTTGATCTTATATATTCTTCAAAAAGAAAAAAGGGAAAAAAGGAAGATTAAGGCGTTAGCAATTATGGTATGGATCTAATTTAATTTTTTAATTTTATCTCCTTTGGCTATTATTTTTCAAATTTAAAGTCATTATTACTTCAGATTTTCTGTTTCTATTTTTAATTATGTTTCTATTATTTGTGGGTGTGCAAGTTAAGTTTTATTGCTGAAAGTTGCATTCTTGGGAACAAAGTGCATAGGATATTCATTCTCTCACCCGGTGCTATTCTCTCCTTCACTCTATTAAGCTATTATTTCTAGTCCTTAATTTGTGTCTAATTATAATATGATTCGTAAACACCAATCTGGAGCTGAAAAGTGTTAAAGGAGATGTTACGGGTTAAATATCTCGTATACTTACATTGTCGAAAATACCCCTAGTCAAAGGTCAAAGTCAATATATAAGTCAATGCATAAACTACCACTTCCAATAACTACCCGCTACTCCCATCTACACAAGCATGGTCATCATGAATTACCATGAATGAGGTAACTACCTCCACAATATTTCTATAAATACTTCATTTATCTACATGAAGAAGGTACACAATTCTACTCATATACAAAAACTTACACTTATTACATCTATGATTCCCGGTCTGACTTAAGCATCGGAGAGCTGTTCCAGGACATCAACCCCCGGTTTAGTTTTCATTGTGGTTGCAGGTATGCCACTCGTAGCAGTCAGATTATCTCACTTCCCTCAATTTGAAGGTACTTCTTATTTAAAGTCTTTTTCATCATTTCGACCGTTTCTTAGCAGAAACAGTTTGGCGCCGTCTGTGGGGATCAAACACAAAAGTTGTGTGTCCCTACCGTAACTACAAATCCAAAATTGTCAATAAAAAAAAATCTAACAAAACCCGTATCTTCTCCTCGGCATCTTTCCTATGCACCCATTAAAATATCATCCTGGGATTATTGTGCATTTCAATAGGTGTTTCATGCAAAATATAATTCCATAATAATTTTATATTAAGGCTGGATGTGAAGTTCTCCAACGTTTAATATACTTGGGCAATAGATTTTAAATTGAATGACGGTTATTTCATAATTTAACAATTGGTTTTAATTTTTATGAGTTTTTGGATTACACTCATAACTTCCTTCCCTCAATTTGAAGAACCTAGCAAACTAGAATAACTGTAATCTAAGGTCGTCTTCTGAATATATAGACGCTATTATCTCTGACTGTGATGCTTGGGCATTCTCCATCAAGAATTAGGATGAAAAAAAAAATTTAATAATAAAGCTAATTTTCATATTTATCTCTCAATGATTCATATACGCATGTTAATAAAAAATGGAGTATATGTATATTTCTTCGTGAACTACACGGTGGACAAGCCGCACGAAATCCTTGGTACTTTAATTCCAACTTTCCAACCCACGTTTGGGTAGTTTGAAACCTTAATCTTGCAATCTTTATGATTAAACGTCTTTGATCAGTTTCAAGACAGTAAGTTCAACCCACGTTTGGGTACTTTAATTCCAACCGTTCCACCAACATTTGACTAGTTCCAACTTTCATGGTATGCTAAATGTATATAAATCAACTACTTAAAGTTTGCGATCATCTATTAGTTCTTTTGACATGGATGGTATAGAGATGCAATTGAGCTTTACAGTGTGTTCAATGCTTTCTCCTGGTCTAGATTTGTTTTTCGACAGATCCTGTCTTGCTTGAAACATTCGTGGGTCTCAATTACTGCAAAATGAGTATAGAGATAGTATTGCTGGGAAAAGAGACAATATAAAAATTAGAATAGAGTGATGACTAATTATCTTATACATATATTGGAATAAATTGAAAGCTGGGTTTTACATGATGAGAATTATTATATTTATTACTCTCCAAACTGAAAATATTTGGGCCAAATCATTTTAAGTTTTTGCATTATTCGAGGATATAAAAGTCGGATTCTATTACTTTTATTCATCCAATATTAAAGGTGGGTTTGATGTACTTTCTGAAGGGTTATTAAATCCGTAGAACGTTTCCAAACCAAATTCAATTGACTAAAAAATTCAGTCTCAAATTTGAAGTTCGATTTGATGTACTATCTAAAGGATTAGATGACCCGTAGAAAGTTTCCAAACTAGCTTCAGCTAAATGGTTTCGGTCTTAAAATATTAGTCCACATATTGCCCAATTCAATGTATTTGCTGGAACCATGTATGATCGGATAATGGTTCAAACTCTCTACATCGGATCCCTGGAAAACAACCTACAGTGACGACTGTATTGGTTGGATCCGGGTACGATCTGATTATGGTTCAAACTGTCTTATCCATATTCATTAAATGCAGACTTACATCTGATCCGAATATTTATCAATGTTTTCGAAGGATTCACCTAGTTTGATTCCTTATCTTAGTCCTAAAGTGGAGAACATGGGGATGAGGGTTTCTACATAACATGGATCCACCAAGGTTTGATTATTTTTCTGCATAAAGTCGATATCTTTATTCGCAAAACTTCACTCTTTATCACCTTTATGCATGGGGCTAATATTATGAGTTAGATGACTCAACCATTGTCAGTCAGTTTTCAGCATTCATTGCGAGTATCACCTAGCTTGATAACTCGATCCCTTGACAAACAGACCTATGTCCGGGGTGCTGTGTTTTCCATTTGAATTCTTAATTATGCTGTAGACCTGTGTCCGAATATTCAAGAATTCTTTTGAACAATTCACCTAGCATCAAAATGACCTGTCATTTACTAGGTCCGAGACTTCTATAAGTCGGACCCCCTCATTGGCCTAAACTGGAGGTTTAGAGCCCAAAATGACCTATGTCATTTACTAGGTCCGATACTTTTATAAGTCGGACCCCCTCATTGATTCTTTAGTTATATTCATGGGTCAGTGATCAAGTATGATATCGACACACATTGGAGGAATATTATATTATTTCTACGTGGGAATTCAATACTTCACCATTATTATTCTTATTATATTGGATCTTACTTATATGTGATTTTCAACGACGAATCTATGAAGTCATCTGAGCTTTCACTTAGAATGAAAGTCATTTTTATTATTGAAGTTCCGGAATGTTGACTTTATTTGTCATGTTATGGAATCATATAAGCTTTCACTTAGTTTGAAAGTCATATTATTATATAAGACCCAAAATGATTGATTTTGGGCAATATTTTCTTAGTATTCATCTTAATTATCAAACTTTCATCTTGTTTGAAAGTGGGATCCTTGTGAGTGTCACCTAGCTTGATAACTCAGACTCTTATTTAGCCCCAAAACGAGTGATTTTGGGCGTAATTTGTCAAAGTGTTTATACCGAGTATCACGTAGTTTGATAACTCGATCACTTATTAATTAAGCGGACCTGTTTCCGATCAGTATTTATCAACGTTTTCGAAAGATTCACCTAGTTTGATTCCTTATCTAAGTCTCGGGTGATTGACGGCTGGGCAATGCGGACCTATGTCCAATCCATATTTATCAATGCGGACCTATGTCCGATCCATATTTATCAATGCGGACCTATGTCCGATCCATATTCATCAATGCGGACCTATGTCCGATCCCTCAAAGTGTTGAGGTCAAATCTGACTAAGTATACCTATGTATACTCTTTATGGTCCGAGACTTCTATAAGTCGGACCCCCCTACTGGCCCTCAAAGTGTTGAGGCCAAATCGGGCTAAGTATACCTATGTATACTCTTTTGGTCCGAGACTTCTATAAGTCGGACCCCTTCTTTGACCCTACAAAGCGTTGGGGCCAAATCTGACTAAGTATACCTATGTATACTCTTTTGGTCCGAGACTTCTATGAGTCGGACCCCCTCTTTATTCAAGGTCCGAGACTTCTATAAGTTCGACCTCCTATTGGCCCTACAGAGTGTTGGGGCCAAATCCAGCCAAGTCTTGATTTAAGGTCCGAGACTTCTATAAGTCGGACCCTCTATTGAACCTACAGAGTGTTGGGGCCAAATTCAAGCTAAAATTTCATCTTATGCCCGAGACATCTGATCTCACAAATCCTGAGACATCCAAATGTCCAAAATCCGAGATATTTTCTCTGCATGACTAATATTTCTTTCCGCATATAGATCAAGATCGTTTCCTCTAATTGGTCGTCATCTCTTCCTCTATATGCGTGGGGCCAATGTTACGGGTTAAATATCTCGTATACTTACATTGTCGAAAATACCCCTAGTCAAAGGTCAAAGTCAATATATAAGTCAACGCATAAACTATCACTTCCAATAACTACCCGCTACTCCCATCTACACAAGCCTGATCATCATGAATTACCATGAATGAGGTAACTACCTCCACAATATTTCTATAAATACTTCATTTATCTACATGAAGAAGGTACACAATTCTACTCATATACAAAAACTTACACTTATTACATCTATGATTCCCGGTCTGACTTAAGCATCGGAGAGCTGTTCCGGGACATCAGCTCCCGGTTTAGTTTTCATTGTGGTTGCAGGTATGCCACTCGTAGCGGTCAGATTATCTCACTTCCCTCAATTTGAAGGTACTTCTTATTTAAAGTCTTTTTTATCAATTCGACCGTTTCTTAGCAGAAACAGGAGAAAAACGAACAAAGGCCAAACAGGCTTGCACTAATAGCAATCGAAAGTGATCCTTTGGAAGATGTTGATATTGAAAATGTTATAGATGAATTTGTTTCAAGACATGTGAAAAGAGCAACACTTTTAACGTGATTTATTTAATTTTTTTTTAATGTTTTGGTTTATATTGAATTAAATATTTTGTTAAGTTAAAAAAATATTTTCTATTATGTTAAAGGGCCCTATTTTTAAAATTAGACAGGGCCTCGGTAATCTTTGCTCCGCCCCTGAATATTACAAAAATACATAAAAGTAGTACATATTATTTTTATTTTCATCTCTAATATAAACCCTAATAACTTATTTAAGTTCAACTCTTAACCATAGCAATTTTTATTAAGAAAGGGGCAGAAGGGCGTAGACGTCGGGCAAGGAAAACTTAAATATTACAAACTAAATTAACAATGGAAGAGGGGAGAAGAAGGGTGTATGGGCAGGGGATCTGGGTGGTTGCTGGCAGCGTGGGACTAATTGCAACAGCCGACGACTGGTTGGGTGTGGTTTGGTGGGTGCTGGTTAAAGGTGTTTTAAAAAACCCGGGTTGCAAAACCCGACCCGGATTATCCAGTATCCGATTATTTGAATCGGATAATGCAAATTGAATAATCCAGCCCGGGTATCCGGTTTAAAAACTGGATACCGGATCTGGGTCACATATGTTTGAAAACGGGTACCCAGTATCCCGTTGTACTTTGATTATTATTTTTTACTTTGTTCTTAAATAAAATGATGATAGTAACTTTCAAGCTAACCTTGAGTTGAATCTTAAAATTGTTTTCTTTTTTTTATGATTATCCTTACTTAAACCAATGAGCAATAATCTTATTCTTTAATTTTCTTTTTAGTTTTTCTTTTATGACTAATTAAGCTATATATTTTTAGAGAGTTAGTATTTGAATTTTATATAAAAAAAATTTCAAAATAAAAATAGAGATAAAAAACACATGATTGAACGAAAAAAGACAAAAAAAAACATTCTAATAAATAGGGTATCCGGGTCGAAACCGGATCACATTATTAGGTATCCGAAAAACCGAATTTCCTGATCCGGGTCGACCCGGTATCCGGTTTTGAACACCCCTAGTGCTGGTTGGGTAGTTTATCTTGGTGAGAAAAGAAGGTTAAGTAAGGAAGAAGAAAGAGAGAAAGAGGGATGTTTCTGCTAAGAAACTGTCAAATTTGTAAAGGGGAACGTTAGGGAGGAAGTACCTTCAAATTAAGGGAAGTGTGATGATCTAACCGCTGCAAATGGTATACCTGCAACCACAAAGAAAGACTATACCGGGGGCTGATGGCCCGAAAAAGCCCTCCGATGCTTAAGTCAGATCAGCGAGGAAGTAGTATGAGTGTATGTGAGTTTCGAGAGTAAGATTGCGTAACCTGATTTCGATAGAGAAATGTTGTCTTTAAAAGAATAGTCTTTGCCGAAGTTATCACTGTTGGGTAGTTATTTCTGTATCATTAACTTCTGGAAACCGTTATGGAGGAAGTGACATAGTGGTCGCACTTTTCCGGGATAGTGGGCAGTTATGTGTGGAAGTGTCTTTAGATGAGAGAAAACTGACTAACTGCTATATAGTTATTCATCTGGACTGGCAGCTGAATAGAGTAGACGTTGACCTATATGTTTGACCTTTGACTCGTTGACTAAGCACATTCTGGGTATCTCGAGTAAGTGGGATTTGTAATCTTCAACAAGGGAGGTTAAGGAAATCAGATTCTTTTGAGAGTGAGGGGAAATGTGGGCATTTTGTTTCTTTTTGTTAGTAAGGGAGATATCTGAGGAAGAAAAATTATAACTTTTACCATAATTTATTTGGGTGTTTCATCTCCAAGACCCTACAAAATTAACCATAACTCATACTTAACTTTATTTTAATAATAATAAGTGACTACTTTAATAAAATGTACATAATTTTAATTAAATCGTAACATATACTAAAAAGTATGTCAAATGTCAAATGTCTAAAACACTTGCCATTTGAATATTTTTATTGACTATTAATATTTAATATTGGCTTACATGGCAAATAAAGTTGATTAATATGTCATTTTTAGCCTCTTTAAAATTAATCATTCTGAGTAACCTATCTTTTTTAAAAACAAAATAAACACAATGATTAATAATTTATATAATAATTTATATAATTATTCTGAATTCCCAAGAAATCTAATAGTTTATAATTGGAAAACAATTAATAATTTATAATTATTAATTGATAATTAATATAATTATTCTAAATTCAATGTTCATCATCATCAATAACTCAATATCCCACTCGAAAATAAGGTCTGAGTGAGAAAATGTGAGGGACAATCTATACTCGTACTCCCTTGAGAGGGAATACTAGAGGAAAGCAGTCAATTCATCCGGCCCTAAGAAGGTGAGAGTCCTGCATAGAGAGAAATTGAATTCTTATTTTTCAAAGCAAAAACAACACTCCCTCCGTTTCAGTTGACTCGTCCCATTTGACTTTTTACGGATTTTAAGGGTTGAGTGGGGTCCATTAAAAAGGTGGTAGTTGGGTATTTTAATTGATTAAATTAATTGTAAAGGTGGTAGTGGAGTATTGAGAATTGGAAAAGTGGGGGTATTTAGGTAAGAAAAGGTTAGCCAAAAAAGGAAATGAGACAAGTAGTATGAAAATGCCAAATAAGGAAATGGGACAAGTAAACTGAAATGGAGGGAGTATCATATTACATAAATAAAATACTCTGTTCGTTCCTTTATGTTCTTCCACCTTACTATAACGGGTAGTTTCAAAAGTTCTTCCACTTTAGAATACTCTCTATTTTTGGAAAGTTTTCATCTCACTTTTACCCCTTAAAACCCCACTTTTTTTACTTCACACTACTATTTAATTATTTTCTCTCTCATACTTCCAATACAATCATTACTCCACACTACTATTTAATTATTTTTTCGTTCATAATTCCAATACAATCATTACTTCCTACTATTATATAATTAAAATAATACCCACTATCACCCAAGATTCCTTTTTCCTTAATATTTGTGAAAAACCCAAAGTGGAAGATCAAAAAGGAACGGAGGGAATACAAGATTATTTTTTGATATACAGCCTTTTAGGTTTTATATATCATTTTCCTTAAAATAATGTAGTTATTTGTTTCCTTTTTTCCATTTTTTATGAACGGACGAACATAAAGAGATATACACTAATTAATAATTTAGTATGACAAACACACCAAGTAGTTATAGTAACAATGATCCTTGTTAAGTTAAGTAGTGCCAACTGCCAAGTAGAGTGGAGAATGGTCTTATAATAGGAGTGTTCACCGGTCCAAACCCGGACCGAAACCGGTTGGACCGGAATCCCAAAAAATCTAAGACCGGAGATCGGACCGTTCCATTCAGTCCGGTCCCGGTCTAACCCGGAATTCTTCCGGTCCGGTCCGGGTTTGGACCGGTTAGACCGGAAATATTTTTTGAGACAAAAAATAAATTGAAAAATAGAATATTTTAAAATAATTTAGCAAATTAATTATTACTACTCCGTCCTGATGAGTTAGTAGCAAAGAGAAAATTGGTGAATATTAAAAAAAGTGGTAATAAATGAGGAAAGAGAATGAATTTGTGGATGAAATTAAAAGAGAGTTAAAATGTATGGATGAGATTAAAAGAAAGTGGTGGGGCATAATCCAAAAATAGAAATGCTGCAATTTAAGTGGGACGGACGAAAATGGAAAATGCTGCAAATTATAAGGGACGGAGGGAGTATAAAATTAACATATTTGAATTAAAAAATTATTTTGTGTTGAAAAATAAATATAAGTCCTTTAAAATAAATATATACATAATAATTGTAAATATTACTCCTCTTCCAAATCACTTTTATGACATCCGGTCTCATCCGGTCCAACCCGGATTTTTCCCGGTCTAGACCGGAAACCCGGAATTGGAAAATAGTAAGACCCGGAGACCGGACCGGATGCACCCGGTCCGGTTCCGGTCCGATCTTAGCCGGTGTCGGTCCGGACCGCCGGTCCAGTCTTATTTTGCACACCCCTACTTATAATAGTTTTATCAAAGGCACATTATATTGTACTCCTATTCATTTTAGATGTCCCATTTACTTTTTGGATGCTATTCATCTATTACTCTTAAATTGAATTTTATTATTAATGTATAAATTGAAACATAGTCATATGAGATTTTGTTTAATTTATGTTAATGTAAAGTTTATTAATATCAACTTTCTATAATTAGAGATATTAAGGATTGAATAAGTGCATTATATTAGATGAAGTGCATAAAGTAAATGAGACACTCAAGATCAACACAAAATTCTTGTATGAGACGGTCTCACTGGAGAGATATTTCATACTTGGGTTAAATAGTCCTATAATAGAATTTTTAGCTTATGGGCCTTTTTTTGAGGTCATTTCACCGTGAGACGATCTCATACAAGACGGGCTAAAAGATGAATAGGAGGGAGTAACACTTTTAAATTTCTAATAATTATGAACACCAATTCGATCATTTATAAGTCAGTAACACCAAATGAAATCACACCTCAACTGATAATCAAGATAAAATAATAGCTCTAAAGTAGCAAAAATTTTCATTAGAAAGCTACGAGTTCTAACTCTTAGTCTCTCACTCGTGCTATTCATAAAATAGTTCTATTATGGTCTAGAGGCTCAATTTAATCACTAGAAAGCAAAAAATTAGAAATTGGGTTCAAGGATAACATTGATTGGGTGGGCTAAGGCTCAATTTAGCATTTTTGTGGAGTATTTTTAGATTCGTGTAAAATCAGTAGAATTATATGATTTTATTTGCGATTCTACGATTCTTTATAATTCCAATGATTCTAATAGCAATTTTAGAATTTGAACGACACATTTTCTTTGTTAAGTTGTATTTGATAGACTACTCTATTAGTTTTTCATGATTTTAATTCATTAGTATATTATCAATAAAAATAATACCAATCCAAACTCTATCAAAGGTCGCAGAGTTCGAGTTGGAACAAAGACCGAATTGGAGTATGCATAATCCGACTCCACATGGAAGTGGACTGAAAAATAAAATCCATTATTTTCCGAAGCAAAATCAAAATCAGTGGGTAGATAACTCAAGTCGAGTCCCACCCATTGTCATCTTAATACTACTCTGTCTCTTTTAAATTGAATCAAAGAGAAAATAGTGTATTTTTAAGAAAGTGGTAATAAATGAGGGGAGATAATGAATTGTGTGGATGATATTAAAAGAGAATTAAAATGTATGGATGAAATTAAAAGAAAGTAGTGGACCACTATCCAAAAATAGAAATGATGCAAATTAAGCGGGACGGACCAAAACGAAAAATGATGCAAATTAAATGGGACGAAGGGAGTAATTAATATGGATAGTTGAAATTATTTTTAACATTTTTTTAATAATAAAAAGTAAAAAATGATGGTAACACGACCTAACTAAAAAAATATAGAGATGATTCGTTGCGACGTCAGATTGATAGCCTCAGAAATCATAACAGTCAATCTTTAGGTAGAAAAGGATGATTATTGATTAACTAATAGGAGTATATTTCTAGGAGGAAAAGATTCAACTCTAATCATCTTCTACTAACAAACTACTTTACCTTTACTAAACTGTCATCTGCTTCACTGTCACTCATAAGGAGAGGACAAAGGAGGAAGACAAAAAGAGAGGAAAGGAAAAGAAATGTGGTTGTTCGGAAGAAAAGGGCCATCTGGGTTTTCAAGATCTTCAACGGCTGAAGAAGTTACTCATGGAATTGATGGTTCGGGTCTTACCGCCATTGTTACAGGTCTATATCTGTAATTTGTTTGTTTTTATTAAGGTTGGCATTTTATTTGTGCCGATATTTGTATTTTTTGTTAATGGGTAATTTTGTTTTCTTGTTTTACTTGATGGGTATGTTTTAATTTGTTCATTAGAGCTGGATATGATTTGTGGGTATTTTCAGTCTTACTATGGATTAACTGCTAATGAATTCAACTTGATGGTAAGTTTATTTATTTGTAAAATACATCACAATTCAAGTTTCGAATGAGGAGTTGAAGTGTTTCTTTGAATGGAAATATATTTATTATTTCATTTTCCTCATATGCATAAAAAAAGCTATGGTTCTTTGCATTTGATTGGTACAACAACAATTCCAAAACTTTCATTAAAAAATACTGGCTCTGTCTCTCATTTTGCACCATTTTATATTTTAATTTGTCTCACTAGTTTTGCACCCTTTCCACTTTTTGGCAATGCTCCACCGCCTTTTAATCTCATCCAAATCTTTACCACTGATTTTTATCCTTCGTTTGATTTTTGTCTCATCCTCAAACTGAAATCCCTTTCCACTAAATTTCACCCATTTTGCTCTAGGTGAATAATGAGAGGGACAAGAGGTGTATATGATTGGCTACATGAACATATATATTCTAAAGATCATACCTTGTTTTGTTGGAGGAGAATCTAGATTTGGGTTTATCTATGCCTGCCATAGTCCAAATTTTATAATTAAAAACCTTATTAGTGTGAATTGTTTAACATATAAAACAGAAAATGTGGTGAGTATGAGTGATGGTGACCTTGACAAATGGTGAGGAAGTTGAGGTTGAAACCAATAGAGAAGTGCATTTGGAGATTCTAAATGATATTGTTTGTAGGCTTTGGGGTGCGAGATCCATATTGAATATTTTCTGTAGTGCATGTGGAGGAAGCCGACATCGCAATGTGGTTGGTGCAAGGTGCAAGGTGCAAGGTGCAAGTCATCAAGAAGGGCGACACGTGGATGATTAACATCATGATGGTTGGTGTGTAAGAATGCAAATGAGAGAATTTGGTCTTGATGAAGAGATTATAATGCCAAGTACCAACACATCTAGAAGAGTAATTTGACGAGCAAAAAGAGAATGTTGAAGTGCTCGAATGAGCATACAAGTGTTTAGGTGAGCTTGTGTAGATCCGATTTAGGTATCATCTAATGATCGTGGCGATGCTCAAGCTAGTAAACTCCACAAAGGTTGGCATGATGCGAGCAAGACCAAGACCAAGTGCTCGGACGAGCATTCATATGATTGGGTGAGTTTCTTGCACGTAAAAGTATAGGGAGCGAAAGATTGATGCTTTGCAGATGGGCAAAGGGGTTTAGTAGAGGCTTGCTCGGTTAGTTTCCGTTACATGCTCAAATGAGTGGAGGTCTCGCTCGGACAATCAAGTTTCATTAGAACTTTGTGCTTTATGTCAAGCAAGGTTTTGACTTTGTGTATTAGAGGAATGATTATTTTGTTCTTTGAGGGCTTTAAGAATGCCTCTTGAAGCTAGAAAATTTGTTGTGAAGTGTGTGGTATGTGCTTATGTCATCTCCAAGAGAAGCTCTAGAGAGAGAGAACAACCATCAAAGAAGGGAGTTTAATATTGAGGGTAGCTGAAAAGATGTCATTGTGAAGCTAAGTTAAGTGCTAGAACTATTGTGAAGGAAGTACCAACGCTAGAGAGTTAGAGAGAGATATAAAAGTGTTTTGTAATCCATTTTGTGAGCAAAACACTATTGAAAGTGTGCGAATTTGTAAGTTAAAACTTATGAGTTTTTAAGTCAATTTTATATTTATGTTGTAATTGTGTATAATAAAACAAATACAAATCCTTCATTGATTTAGGTGATATCAAAGATACCAATAAAACTCATTTCTTTGCTCTATTCTTGTCATTTACTCAAGAAATCCTTGCTTACTTTCATGTTGGTGCAAGTGTGTTCCTGTCAACCTTCTAACCTTGTGTCTCCTTCATGTGATTTCACAACTAATATGTTATCGTTGCAATTTGAACGGTTGTCCACTTCTATATACTTTCTATACAGCAGTTGATAAACATTAATTTCATTCTTTACTTGGGTGAGCAGGTTATTAGCAATTTTAATCTTGTAGTGTATTACTTGTCAGCATGGTGGGTAAGGGAACTCGATAAGAGAACAAATTTTTTAAGCTGGTAACGAGAATAAAAATTGATCTTCCAGTGTTTTTTGTAGCTTCAAGTGCGTTACTGAAACTACCAAATCTCTGAATTTACTAATCACTAACTGAACTCTTATTTTTTGGAGCATAATGGGTAGGATGGTTTTAAATATGTATAAGAAGATTAGAAGTTATGGTCCATTAGAGTAGTTGCTTTCTTTTATACTTATTGAACAGTATTTTCTTTATGTATACAAATTTATGTGGTTAAAACAATTTTTAGCTCTTGTACAAAGTTTTAGTCCTCTCCTTAGAGGGGGCACGAGTATGATATGTCCCCTACCCTCCTCCCTCCGGAGTCCGGACCTAAACTTGCGCGGGATACTGTGTTGATGACTTTGACTCTGACAAAGTTTTACGTGATTTTACTATGGAACAGGAGCATCAAGTGGTATTGGTGCTGAAACCTCACGTGTCCTTGCGTTACGTGGTGTACACGTTGTCATGGGTGTTAGGAATATGGAGGCTGGCAGAGAGGTCAAGGATAAAATAGTTCAGGAAATTCCAAGTGCTAAAGTTGATGCTATGGAGTTGGATTTGAGCTCAATGACGTCTGTAAGAAAATTCGCATCAGAGTATAATTCCTCCAAGCGTCCACTTAACCTTTTAATGTGAGAATCTACTGTCACGAATATCTTTTACTTTTGATTCCTTTATGAGCTTTCAACCTACCTTATTTATATAAGCTACCATCTTATCTTCCACTCTTGCTTGGCCTCCTTATATCTTCTGCTTCCCCACGTATGAGTATGTTGAGTTGACTGGTAATGGTGTGCGTTCGACAATTTGTTAGCCCTTTTTTTTATTTATATTTTCTGCGCCAACTCTTTAAGTGAACTCTAACTTGTGCTTCATTTTAAGTAACAATGCAGGAGTGATGGCCACACCTTTTAAGCTCTCTAAAGACAATATCGAGCTCCAGTTTGCAACAAACCACTTAGGTACATTGAAGTAAAAAGTCGACAGTTATCTTTCAGTTGACTAGGCATTTTAGCGGCTTTATCTTATTCCACATAAAAAATTTCCTTTCTGTGGGGAGGACCATTTCTTACGGGATTGTTTGCACCTTCCGAATCAGTTTTGTTCTCTTTATTCTGTTACTGATGTTTAGCTGTTGGATTTTGATGCGAGTAACATAAACAATTAGCAAATCATTTTAGCAGCATTCTTGCAGACCGCAAAAGGCTTTCTCTGAACCTTTTTATATCCGTTTTACAGGTCATTTTCTTCTGACTCATCTTCTGTTGGATACCATGAAGAGAACAGCTCGTGAAAGTGGTAAAGAGGGAAGGATCGTAAATGTGTCATCAGAAGCTCACCGATTTGCGTATTCTGAAGGAATTCGCTTTGATCAACTCAACGATCCATCAGGGTAATATGTTAATCCCAGACAGTGACGTGTAATCTATCAAATTGGTACCTGTTAATTTGCTTATCTTTATTCTTTACTGTGTGTGAGGGGGCGCGTTGCGGATCATTCAATGATATATAATCTTTTTACTTAGATAAATTGTTAAAAAAACTACATTAATGAAGACACAGATTCTTTGTTACAAAAAAGTGAAAATTGTCTATTATAGTTTAAGTTACTCACAATTTGTTGTTGTGTTAGTTTAGAATTGTAGTGCAATAATGTTGAGCTAAAATTTTTCGTCTTGTTCATTAAAAACTACTGTTGGTAAAATGTGGACAAAGTATTCTAGCACTGCATTTGGATATAAAAGAATCTCGTCAAACATCAAACCTGCAACACTTGTACATTGAGTGTAGTATAATACTATAATTTATACAAAAGCTCAGTGATGTGAAGCCCTTGCCAGCCCCTAACCGTGTTGCCTTTCTGGGATATTTTCCATTGACAGTGTCTGCCTTTCTGGGAGGTCCGATTATATGGTCTTTACCCATCAAAGTTATCCTCGACTCAAGAGGAATTCATAACTTTTGTGTAGGAAATGTATTTCTGCTGATGCAAAAATTCAAAGAACACGAACACTGGTTCCCTATCACGTAGGGATCAGGATAGCTTGGTGTATACCACGTGATCATTTTATACATGTTTATCAGTATCGATTTTCATACTTCGTTATTTTCATGGCTTGTGCAGGTACAGCAGTTGGCGTGCATATGGCCAATCAAAGCTTGCTAACATTTTGCATGCTAACGAGCTGACTAAGCGTTTCAAGGTATTGTTTTGTCCTTTGAAGAAATGTTTTTCAGTAGAATCCTAGTTCTGATCTCGTTGTTCTTGTTTCCCGGTGGACGAGAGAAGGATTGTAGGCATGATTTTGAAAAGCAATAACAAGTTACTTCTCTTTTTGTTGCCTTTGAGATTTGTCAATCAATTAGTTAACGTTGTTAGTGAGTTGCTAATTGCTAATTGCTAATTGCTAAACCCTCATTTTTCGCTTGGATTTCAAAGTCCAATATTGTGTGTAATTAGATTTTAAATCATCAAACTTAACTCAGACATGCATATATAGTATCTAATTCTAAGAAGGGGAAATTGTCAACAGCCTTTGCTTGATAAACCCACTTATTGTTTATTTTTAAATAAACCCACTTGTAAAATATATTTGGTTAATAATAATATTAATCCACCTATTATTTATAACCATATTCAAAGCTTCTATGTGATCAAACAATTAGAAATAAACAATAGTTGGGTTTATTTTCAGTAATTGTACCAAATAGGAGAGTTTATGTAGAAATAATCAATAGTTGAGTTTACTTTCAGCAGATTGACCAAATGTTGATTAGTTTTGACAATTTACGCTCCTGAGAATACCTTTCTAACCTCCTCGATCAAGTTCTTCTTTAGCTGTTTTTTTTCGTGGCGATGTAATCTAAGGGAACTACTGATTTTGCATTCTTTAATCAGGAGGAAGGTGTTCAAATAACAGCAAATTCTCTTCATCCAGGGGCAATTAATACAAACCTTTTTCGCTATAATAGCTGGATGGATGGTATTTCTCAAAAATGGCATTTTATCTTGTAACTTGTTACGTTTTCAACTGTTAAATCGTCGTGAAAATACTAACTATATGGAAGTAACAAGTACTATATGGATACTAAATACTAACTATGGTAGTTTATTTGACAGGTATGACTAAAAAAGTTGGCAAGTTTGTCTTGAAAAGTGTCCCACAGGTAAGTGTTAGCTTGCACATTGTATTTACACCAGCATTTGTTCCATACAATCTACTAGTCTACTAGAGAATAAGGGGGTGGGCAAATGAGGCCCGACCCGACCCGACCCAAAGCCGATTATGGTTGATCCAACTGAATGTAACCTGAGCATAGAAAATGAAACGAATCAACATGGTGACCTCTCATCCAAGACAACGCAACCCAAAATCACCCGATGTGTAACCCAATCCAATGACCTGAACTGCCTATATGGCTGTATCTACGGCTTACTACTTACTAGCTACTACTAGATTGATAAATTACTCGATAGTAATAGTTGTCTCCTTTTTTGTTCTCGTAAAAGAGAAAGGAAAAAAGGAAGGGAAAAAAGGTCTATTTCTAATGTCGAGCTGATTACCGCAGGGAGCTGCAACAACTTGTTATGTTGCTATGCATCCACAGTTGAACCAAATCAGTGGTGAATATTTCAGCGACTGTAACGTTGCCAAGCCTACCTCACTAGCTCGAGATGCTTCTTTGGCTGAAAGACTCTGGGACTTTAGCATGAATCTGATCAAGACTTAACGATTTTTCTTGGCTATACATGATCTTTAATTGAGACATACGAACAAGACCAGGGAAATTGTGTGCTCGTTGTCGAAGCTTGATGAACGAGTTTGAACTTGTGATGTTTAGTTTTCCTACATGTTGAAGATTACTCGGTTCCTGCTATGAACATAATTGTTTTAGTTGAGATGTACGAGTTAGCTCAAATTCTTTGGGTATTGGGATTGTAATGCTCTCAAAGCCTGCAATAATATTTCACTTGTCTGTTCGAATAAACAAAAAATTTAAAATGATCAGCAAATGCTTTACTCCATTGTCCCTTTGAATTTGTTGAATTGTGAATCTCTATATAAGAGACTTTTAACTACAATGGATTCAAATAGACAAAGGAGTACAAATACTTTACTCATGGTTCGCTCATGCCATGTCTTTGCATTTGCCCAAACAATTTTAAACAATTCTCTTTCGTCTTTTCGTCAATATTTGCAGATCCTAAATCCTTATATATGTTTTTTTTCGAGTTATGTCCTTCAAGGTATGCCCACTCATCCATCAGAGCATTTGTATCTCCTGTTTTTATTATGACCCTTTCTAAAAACATAAGATTATGATCCATATACCATATAGTAGCCCTAGTCTAATGATCGTTCAATAAAGCTTTCCCTTTAACTTTAAAGACATACCTCAATCACATAATATTTCAGTAGTCACTTTTTATTTTTTTCCATGTACATTTGATGCAATGGGTCACATCTATTGGATGTTTCCACAACTATAAAATATGGACCTAATATAATTGAAACATCCATTTTAAGCATTTCTTTCTTTTCTAATTTTATAGCATATGTCGTTATCTTATTTGTGCTAAAGTTACACATTTTGTCGTTATCGTTCTAACTTAGCGTTTTCCTTCTTGGTAAGTTTTCATCTTTGTTCAAGTATACTCTGCATCTGAAGTCATTTCTCTTTTTGCTTCTTCAACAACTTTTTCGGAAAAAACTTTAGCATTGTACTCTTTTAATCTACACTATTCAATCTTATGGTCTTCCAGGGCCAACCCTGAGATTTAAAGGGCCTAAGGTAAAAATCAAATTATGGGCCCTCATGATAGATCTTTTCCATTTTATTTTACATTAACTTCTCGAAAAAAAATGTCACAATGAAATATAATTAATAAAAGACGAAAGTTATTCCTTTCGTTCCTTTTTATTTTTCCACTTTACCTTTTGAACGCATTTTTTAGTAAATTTTGAGCCTTAATATCGCTAAGTACGCATCATAAAAAATTATAGAAATTACATATTAAAAAACTTTACATAGGACAAATCTAACAAGATCTTACATGAATATACTTTATCATCAATAAATACTTCAAAAATCTAATTTAAATTTCTCTCTCTACAAGTGGACAAACTTAAAGTGAACAAACAAAAAGGAATTGAGGGAGTAAATATAAAATTAACACAAATAAAAATTAGTCAAATAAACACATAAGCAAAGCAATATAAAAAAGAAAAAAATCGAAAATATAAAAAATTCATATATGAGATTTATAATTGTAGAAAAAGAAAAATCACAAAAATAATAAAAAAGTATTTAATAGGAAAATTAACTAATGTATAATGTTAATACATTCATAACCGGCAATAATATTTCACTTGTCCGTTTGAATAAAAAAATTTGAAATGATGCATCCATGTTTCCGATATATCTCAATCAGCAAATACATCACTCCGTTGTCCCTTTGAATTTGTTGAACTTGAGTCTATATAAGAGACTTTTAACTAAAATGGATTCAATAAGACAAAGGAGTACAAATACTTTAATTCGGCTTGCTAATGCCATGTCTTTGCATTTGCCCAAACAATCTTGAACAATGCTCTTTCATCTTTTCGTCAATATTTGCAGATCCTAAAATCTTTCTTATATTTTCATTTTGAATTTTGTCCCTCAAAGTATGCCCACTCACCCCTCAAAGCATTTGCCTTTAGCTACTTTCCTCTTTTTACTATGACCCTTTCTAAAAACATAGCATTATGATCCATATAGTAGCCCTAGTCTAATGATCATTCGATAAAGCTTTCCCTTTAACTATAACGACACATCTCAATCACATTATATATCGATAGTCGCTCTTCATTTTTTTCCACATACACTTGATGCAATGAGTCACATCTATTGGATATCCCCGCAACTATAAAATATGGACCTATTATAATTGGAACATCCATTTAAAACATTTGTTTCTCTTCTAGCTTTATAGTGTATGTCGTTATCTTATTTGTGCTAAAGTTACACTCCATGCATTTTGTCTTGCGCTGACTTGAATTGAAATCTCATGACTCCACCTCTATTATGATGTCTCCATCGTTCTAACTTAGCATTTTCCTTCTTGGTAAGTTTTCTTCTTTGTCCAAGTATACTTTGCATTTGTAGTCATCTCCCATTTTGCTTCTTCAACAACTTTTTCGGCAAAAACTTTAGCATTATACTCTTTTAATCTACATCATTTAATCCTACGTTCTTCTAGGGCCAACCCTGTGATTTTTAGGGCCCAGAGCGAACCTCAAATTATGGGCCCTTATCATATATCTTTTCCATTTTATTTTACTTGCAACTTTATGATAAAAAAATGTCACAATGAGATATAATTAAAAAAACGAAGCAAGTATAAAATACTGATTGAAAATTATATATCTATTTGATGTACACACAAGTAAATATAAAACTAACGCAAATAAAATTAGCCAGTTAAACACATAAGCAAAGCAATATAAAAAAGAAAACAAATCGAAAATATAAAAAAATTCATGTTTTTATAAGATTTATAATCGTTGAAAAAGAAAACTCACAAAAATAATTAAAACGTATTTACAAGGAAAATTAACTAATGTATAATGATTTAAAGTCCACTTAAGTTTCGTGTATATCTAATTGTGCTGACTATAATATAATTATTGCAATTATATATGTTTAATATCATAATCATTGTATTTAACACAAATATTATGACCTAACTCAATGGTTAATAGTCCTATCTTCACACAATAGGTTTGTGCTCAAAATCCTCTTAAAGTCAAATTACAATTTTTTGACTAGGCTATGACTGTAGGCTCGGGTTGCCCTTGTCCAGGGCTGGCCTTGTGTTCTTCCTTGTCTTACTTGTAATTTTGCTTAAAAGAAAACATCAAGGATAAGAAGTTTGGGTTGAATTAATACTCTCCTAGAATTAGATTACAGTTTAGGAACCTACCTCTATTTATTATCACCATCAAAAAGTAGTCAATTTGCATTGCGTATACTCAAGTTCTAAAAGTCACTAGGTGACTATCTCGCTCTCTTTAAATCATGTGTTTCCAACCAAAAAATTGTATGAGAGTGTAAAATCCTAAATTGACTCACTTTTTGTATTCCTAGTTCCATAGCCAAATCCTTCATGAATGTTTTTGTAGGCATTAGAAATAACCCCTACATGCCCATTTAAATCACCTCCCATATAGAGTATCTCAGTTATTGGTCTGTTTTACACCATATCACCGAGATCATTCCAAGTTTTTTAATTAATTCCTCAATCTCGACTTGCAGGGCATATACACTCATGATGTTCATCTCTTCACCATATACAACTTTCACTCTTATAATCGTATCGTTCGTTCATCTACTACATCCTTTAATGTTCATTCATCCATAGTTACACTCACTCCATAAGATTACAATTATATCATGATCACACAATTTACATCCCTACTTTTCACATACTATCATGTTCGCCCTATCTCTAGCCTCTTACGTCTCTTTTAGATATAAAATGTTAGGTTTTCACATTTCCATGATATCATTCGCTCTAAAAACCTATTAATCAAGCTAAACCCTATGTAACCTTGCTCATTTGACATTGAACTCGAGCCATGTCACATGTTGTTTCTAGACAACATCCTTATGAGTAATATCTCATATTTAGAAATAAAATATATTTGATATATATCTATGAATCAATACATAATTAGCCTTGAGCATTTAGGCAAGAAAAAAAATAAAGAGAAGATGACGGATGTTATTTTTGGTTCCCTTTCTAATACATTAGTATAAATAATAATATAGATAACTCGTAATCTTTAGTAGGAAGCAAAGAGAAAGTAGAAGAAAAAGAATGAAAAACAGGCTCGTGAAAGTGCTAGTTTCATCATATATCACATTATCACTGATGTCAAAGGTAAATTACAGTCTAGATGAGTACATTTCTGTACTTAAATAGTGAATGTACAACAACAGGGTAACAATATTACTACATTATCTTAATATTATGGACAGTTGCATTGGATTAGGTATAAGACATTCCAAAGAGACTAAAATCTCTTGGGTAAGTTTCTAAAATGTGTGATAGCATGGCTGTATATCCAGATTAGGTTCCTGTACAAAATGAACTACACCACTTAAAAAGATCTCAGCTTCGGTATAACTCGTCTGAAATGACCTAGAAAAATGCAGGCCATCCAAAACGTCAAACTTCTCTCCACAACTACAGTGCGTACTGTTTGTTGAGCTGATATTCAGATTCGGTTGAATTATGTTACGTCAGATAGAATAGTTCGAATTTGTGTAAGACATGGCAGCTAACTGTGCGGTGCATCAAAGCCACTTCTCCATGTCTTATTTGAGCTGTTGAGACCCCGAGCTATGATGGTGCCACAAATACAACACTTTCTAGCATTTACAATGTGGCAGTAGACCAAGTTCCATAACTTGAGTCACTGTAAATTTCACCGACTCATGACATGTTATTTTTCCTTTAATGGCTGACAACCAATGCATTAACATTTTCTAGCCAATGAAGGGTGGCTAAAGACCATGGGTTTGACTAGGCAACGTTGAGCGGGGACTGAGTTCCACAGAAGGATTCAGCTTAACATGGTCCCGCAGGAGCTGCTGGGATACACGATCAGCCAATATTGTTCGTCCATTACATGGTCTTTCTCTTTCAACCTGCTTTATATGAAATTCGCTTTCAGAACTCACTAACGTCATTAAAGCACGGGGTCCAGAATGCACCCTAATTTTCGCATTATGATCATGGTAAGATGACCCATTGAGAAAAACATTGTTAGGGGATTTTGGCAAGGCTCCAAAACCATCTTGCATATAAACTGACTGTTGTGAGAGATGAAATGGAATTGCACCCGTACCACCAGTGAGGGGTGTAGAGGAGCCAGATGTGGTTCGAGGGCTGGATATAGGAGAAGGAGACATCATACCATTCAGATGCTGGGGTGACCTTTGATGTAAAATTGGACTACCGATTGGAGAAACAGGACAAGATATGTTCTGTGGGATGTGATAATCACTAAAAATACAAACATGAAATAGGGTCAAAAGTCAGATATCAAACAAGAACAAGGCAAAATTTTCAACTGTATGAACAAAAGTGAAAGAAATAAACCAACAGAAACCTGGAGTGAGGCCGAGCTGGTGAAACTCTAGATGAATGAACAGCAAGTCTTTCAAAGTTCAAAACAGAAAGATTCCTCTCAACTCCAGCCCCCTGGATACATTAAAGGAAAGATGAAAATTAAGGTCATTGTAATCCTTTGTGTATAAAAGCAAACGAAATTCTCCAGCACCCATATTAGTTATAAATATAATCCATTATCTCAAGTGCAAAGTATTCCCATCACAGATTGAAAAGTTGCAGGTGATGCAGCTTGCCCCACATAACTGGGTACTGGGATTTTGATTGTTCTAGAAAATCTGAATAAGCAAAGCTGAAAACCAAAATGATCAGAATAAGCTAAATGAAGACATTGACAGTACCGAAGTCCTCATCCCATCCGTAACACCAGTGGTATCAGAAGGCTCAGGACTTGGCAGAGGCCTCTCCAAAGGAGCAGCATTTTTAACAAATGGGTGCTCAAGTAATTCAGCTGCTGTGCGACGATGATGTGGATTTCGTTGCAAACATAACCTCACAAAATCTTTTCCTTCCTCAGAAAGATGATCAGGAATAGCAGGTAATTCTTTGCCATTACCTATCTTGAACATAGCAGCAACCTGCAAACGTCAACATTACATCATCACATTTACTTGGCAGTAGGTACATAAACCCACGCTGTACTGAAGTTACAACTGTACAAGGATCAAAAAACAGAACAGATTTAGAGACAACAATGTCACAATGAAATATGATAGGAAAAAAAACTTGAATCAACTAAACCTCAACAGAGAATGAAAACTAATACACATGAAATCTAAAATAAACCTTTACTGCAACCATACCATGGGAATTCTGATGAGGTACAGCTTACAAAAAATTTGGAGTACGTAGAAGAGAATTAATTAAGTTTTAGTCATGTTTATGAACATTAAGAAGTCAAAGGATATGGAATGTAATCTTATGATAAAAAGGGTTTGGTTACAAAATATTATCGTTCTTGAAGAACGATCCAGAAAGCCAGAGCATGTCCTAGTCATAGAGGCTTTTATGTCAATTAATGCAGAAAATAAGAAAATAGAACCACCAACAGGAGCAAGCTTATCACACTAGTGTTTTAAGAAAAAGAAAGCAAGAATAGCGCATTTATGTACTTCAAATCACCTGTTGAAGTGTACATTAATTGTAATGGTTGTTTGCACAGAACGGCATTATTCTTATCTTATACTCCCAATTATCCACTTCAACTATCCCATTTGATTTGTCTTTTTTACTTTTCTCAAAGTAAATTTTATTAAGATCAACTTTTATAATTTTTTTGTTATGCACAATTAGAGATATAATGAGGATTGAATTAGAAGCAAAAGGGATACTTAAAGTGGATACAAGGGAGGAAGAAAATCAAACTCTGGATAACAAGGCACTAACCCATTCATATTGGCTCCATGGTGGTTTGGTTGTGGCCATTTCTACAACAGTACAACCAAGGCTCCATATATCAACAGCAGGGTTGGAACCATGTGAACTTTTTATAACCTACAATTGAAAGAGAAAACTGAGAATGCCACAAGGAAAAACACAACTAAAGGCACATGAAAAACAAGATTCACATTCTTACCTCTGGTGCCATCCAATAAGGGCTTCCCTTCAATGACAATGGACACGAGTGTCCTGTAACCTACAAATATTATCATAAACCATCAAGGAGGGTTTCTTCAATCAACAGTTGCATGAAAACAAGATAAATCTATTTGCTTCGGAGTTCGGACACAAACTGATATCAAACGCATTTTAGGTCATAGGAAAAAGCATCTAGAAAGTAGACAAGCCGCTTACATGCTTTGCCATCCCAAAATCTGCCAGTTTAACACGTCCGTTAGGATCAACAAGTAGATTAGCGCCTTTTATATCCCTGCATAGAAAAGCTCTAAGAAAATTAAAACTATAATCTTCTCTGTGATGAAAGTTATCAGCCTGCACTAAATAGTACTCTCTCCGAAACTTAAAGAAATTAACATTTGTTATCTTGAGGTGTTCCATTTGACATTTTTACAATCTTTATGGTCCCCACATGTTTCCCACTAACTTTATAAAAATATTTTTTTGTTAGTTGTGGTCCCCATATTTTTTCCACTAACTTTCTTTTAATATTTTTAAATGTTTATAGTCCTCATTTTTCAACCATCAAAATATAGTATTCAATAAAATATATATCCATTATCTAAAAGATTATAGTTTTCTTAATTCCCGTGAACATTCCTTATGGAAACTTCATTAAGGAATGAAGGGAGTAGTACCCTTGAAACAAAAATATAAAAAGCAGTTAACAATAGTCACCTATGAATAGTGTTTTTTCCATGGAGGTATGCAAGCCCAGAAAGTATTTGTTGGGTATAGATACGTATTGCAAGTTCACCAAGCTGTCCATACTCTTGAAGAAGCTTATAGATAGACCCACCAGACACATATTCCAAGTATATATAAAGTCTATCACCAACCTTCACAAAAAATGTAATAGGTTATGTTTTAGTGAGTGAGAAGCAAAAAGGAAAAGAAAAGATTAATAGCGTCTGATTTTCTAAAATTTTCATTATAAACCTAAGACAGCCCGTGAAACATAAATCAGCATTGAAAGAATTTGGCGATCATCCACAACGAATTCCCAAATAAAGGGAGAAAAATTGACCACTTCAACTCCAATAGTATCCAAGAATAATATAAATAATCCAAAGTAAATTAGACTTACAGTTTCTGAACCATAATACTGTACAATGTTTGGATGTCGTAGGCGGCTCAACAAAGAAATTTCCTGCATAAATGTAAAATAATTAACTTAAAAAGATACACACTAGGCTTGTTAGATGCACAGCATAAATTTAGAATGAATCAAGCAATGCTAGCATAGTGGTCATAGAAACACAGGGATACCACTTTATTGGTAAATTTCAATACTTGACACATGACTAAAATAACAGGTTAGCATCAGTCCACAGTAACAACAGGTCGTTTCTTACATAACTAAGCATTTTGTCATAGTTCTTTCCTATAAGATCAGGTTTAAAATTTTTGGTGCCATTAAGTGCATTTATAATGTGCCAGTGTGTCGAAATTACTTTCCTGCTCTAAAAGTTGGTTACCATAAGTGCACCCCAGGTGCTAGAAGTTTTTATTGAGAATCAAACCAAAACTGTTGGACACCCAATACAAAGAAAAAAATTGCTAATGTACCACTAGACATTAAAGCTAAGGGGGAGAATAAAAAGAAAAATTGTCTCTTCCTTAAATGCAATGCAGACTGAGCAATACAATTAGAGAGACCATCACCGTTTGAAGCTGCTTAGCACTTTCCTTGGACTTTGAATCATCAGAAAACATTGTAACCTCCTTCATCGCACACATTTCACCTGTTTCACTAAGTCGATGATAAAAAGACTCAGTCAATAAATTGTCTCGGTTATTCTGTTCAAGTAGGCAGTCAATTAAACAGGAGCATTTGAAATATAATCACCTATTAAACCCCAGATAAACATGTCCAAAAGTTCCACTACCAAGCAATTTTCCTTTTTTCCACCTGGAGGTGGGGCTTGGAAGATTGTCCCCTCTCGCTGGGCTTCTCGGAACAGAGGGAGATGTGGCTGCTGAATTTCCATGAGAGAGCGGAGTAGGAATGACTACAGGAGGAAGAGGCAAACGATGACTCTGTTGTTTTCCGTCATCACCCCAGCTTGTATGCGTCTCAAAACCTGAGCCTGCAGCTCTAGGGTGAATAGGAGTAACAGCACCACTCTGAACTCTAGAGCTTGGCCCCGGACTCGTCATTCTTGGACTAGGTATTGGAGAATACTCTGGGCTACCTCTACTTGGTTGCTGCCAAAATAACTGTCCTGTTATATCACCTCCCATAGAATTGTGACCAGAGTTGTGGCCCGAGCCTGGACTAGAGCCGTGACCAGATCCAAGTAAAGTCAGATCAGGATAAGGTTTACTAGCCCAGAAAGCAGCATTCAGAACCTGCTCATTGTTAGGTGTTCTTAAAGGGCTTTTTGAGGGACTGGACATCGAGCTGTCAGGAGCACTGTAATAAGCACCGTATGCAGGAAGCTGTAAATTTGGCACATGATTCCTCAAAGGCCGTCTTCTATTAGAAGTGTTAATATTTTGATTACTCAACAGAATAGTCCCAGGTCTTGGAGCTTCTATAGATTCATTTTCGGCAGCTTTCGGTGAATAATCCTTCAGCGTGACACTTGCAAAAAGAAATTTGAAGTTACTGTTCAATTTAAAGTTGCAACTTGCATGCTCCCGATTCTTCAAATAGGAACTTTGCATATTAAAAGAAAAGGGAAAAGAAAGCAATAGCTATTAAACATTCATTATAAATATCAAAGAAAGGAACAAATTAATTTATCATTACCTAGAAGGGCTTCCAACAGCAGTTCTTGGCCCAATATCAAGATCAAATGCTTGAGGACTGCGCAGCCGAGACTCAGTTAGATCATCACTTTCTACAGAGATGTCGCTAGAAACAGAAGCGGTGACCAAATCATTATCCAACTCTTGAGGTTCTGCCCTGCTCCTGATGCAAGAAGGTCTAGGAAGGGGACGGAATATCGATGACTTGGATCTCTTTTGTATTCTCGGCTTTAACGGCAAACTGATTCCAGAATCAGTACGACTTACATAGGCAGGATGCAAGCCAGGAAGTGGAAGTGGCTGGGCATGAGGCCTTTCAGAGAAACTTTGACACCTCCCGACAAGCTTAGATTTCTTGGAGGGAGAAGGAGATCTAGATTCTGCCCTAGACTGAACACCCCTCTCCGAAATAGAGTCAATGCAATGCCTTCGAGATGCTCCTCCGCTACTATCTAACTTTACGTTAGATGGACTTCTGAATTTTTTTCGCAATGTGTCAAGGATGGTCTCATCACGTGTTTTTTTCTTTGCTTCGTTAGATGATGACTTCCTCCACCATGAACGCATAGTCTTCTTTCAATTACTTTACTAGACCAAGTCAAAGGCAGATTCATACAGGTTTTACATATGTTATCATAGTATGACAGCAGGTATCATACCGAGCAGCAGCCTAAAACTCCATAAACACTCCACCAAAGTGCATCGGCATCTATCGTACAAATATTAACTGGATTTGAGCACACAAAATAAACAATTTCAGAAGGAACTCACCTGAAGCTGAAATAGAAAATAAATGAAAAATAAAAGATAATGAATTCAAACAGATTTTCTTCGAAACTGAGGATATACACATTCTACAGTAACCATGCACCATGCATTAAATTTAAGCCAGAAAATTCAAGAGCAAGCAAAACACGTACACCTAAAACAAATAAATCTGTTATGTTAATGGAAAAGAAAATCATTACTGCAGAGAAAGAAATTTACCAATATTTACTTCAAAATATCAAAATATTTACTGAAGAGAAAGAAATTTAAAAATATTTACCTCAAAAACATTCAAAATATTTAAATGTAAGGAAAGTGATGTAAAAAATGATTAAAAAAAAAGAGTGATGTACCTAATACCCCTAAACTATCCAAAACATAGCTTCCTAGATAAGGTACCCATACTTCATAGCTAATATTAGATACACTTCAATTAGATACAGTGATAATATTTGGTTAACACAATCTATTCAAATACCCAAAAAAATCAGGAGTGCATTTCATAAATCTTTTTGCCACATATAACTCAAAACTTGTTCATCTATTCCATTCTCCAACAAGGGAAAAGCCAATTAACTGCTGCTCTCACAGAGACCCTTCAGTTCCACATGTAAACTCCTCAATATTTCCTTGCACCAATCTTTGCTAGTCTGAATCATTGATACATAACATAAGTAATGATTGTCATAATGCTAACATTCCATCACCTCAGAAAGAATTTTTGTTATTTGTTTTCGCGTATGATTTCGTATGTAAGGAAGGTTCAATAAACTCCAAGTCATTGTAATCCCATCTCCAAGAATGATCTCAAGTATCAACCCTCAAGACTAAACTCAGCAAGAATTTTTCTCTCAAAACGCCTCCGATTTAACCAGTGAGGTTCTGAACCCTACCTACCCACCCCAATAAAAAAACTAAAATATAGCAACTACAATGTCAAAATCCTAATCCCAAAAGATAGTGTTGGCAACACCAACCATAGAAAAACTTCACCTCAGGATATTATCAACAGAAATCCCTTTTCCAACTATTTCTCCTTAGGACAAAAATAGCTGCAAGCCGCTCACATAGTCACATCCATCGCACACTAATGAACACCTCTTGTAGCTTACCAAAACCCCGAAAGACGTAGCGGGGAGGAGGCTTTTTCAAGTCTCTATTTGACCATATGTATATGTTTCAATCAAAATCCAAATCGATTAAATTCTTCCATTATCCATCACATCTAGATAAAAACCTCTCTCAACCCATCAAAATCCAGATAGACAAAGTGGACAACAAGCATTTTCCACTCTCCATCATGAATCATATTATATGTTGCTTTGAAACTCTAAACTTGATTAATTCCTTCCATTATCCATCACACCTCGATGAACACCTCTCGTAACCAACAAAAAACCTCGATAGATGGAACAAACAACTGTAAAGGTGTTCAAACCCGGACCGACTCAATGGACCTGCCCGAACTGAACTATGTGCGACACACATAGGTACCGAGAAAAAATCTCTTAAAATCGGACACCTCTCGAATCGAAGGCTAACCGAAACCAAAATCAACCAATTCATTATCAAAAATCAGAACTCAAATCAAACCGACATTAATTCAATAATCGTAACATACCCTCCTAAAGTGACTAGTAACTAAAGTTAACCAGAACCGATACGAGCCAATCAATCACCCGAAGATAACCGATCAAGATTTGATATTTGGTTTACCAAACCAGATCATCAACCATTTGAGATGAAACTGAACTAGTATATTGATGGAACCATAGATAAACAAGAGTTTAAAAACAATACTTGAATCAAATTTGGACAAACACTAATTGTATTGCCTATAACCTAAATTTATGTTTTGCAAATCTATAATGAGGAAAGTGACAATAACTAAGATTTCATGTATTACAAACTAAAATACATCTTATAGAACTTAAAGTAACTCAAGATTGAATCATTGACAGTATTGAAATTGACCCCAATCAATTTTATCAATCATAACCGACTTCATCCAATCGAAATTAACCTGTGATAGAAATTTCTCCGAATTCAAACTAACCCGCCACCAAAGATCAACAACCCAAAATGAATCTAACCATTCATATATTTAATTCAACTGTCGTTTAATGATCATTGTCTAATTAACCGACCCTAAACCAATATCAACACGACTTAATTTGTAACTTAATAATATCGAAACAGAACAAGATTCGAATAAAACTGGAGGTGAAGCGAGTGAGAATATTAACCGTTCTAGAATCAACTCGAATTTCACCTGAACTAATTTTTATCGTCCAAAAACTTATTCGAACACACGTTTGGACACCTTTAGGCAACAAGCCTTTTCAAGTCTTCGGCCAACACGGCGTGGTAATTATAAGTACTTGTTAGTGGATAAATAAGTTTAAAATATTTTTAAAAAATGTCCTTGTTTGGTATCGTAGCATTTGGTGGTGTTAGTTGTTTTTCTCAAAAAGTTGTATCCCAAGAACTGCAATACACATTACTTTCGCCAAACAATATTAATTTACACAATTCTACGGCTACAATTAATTAGATGGGTAACAACTACCTGCACAACTACATTGTCTAGCCCTCCATATGATCATACGAATATGCTTCTATCAAACTCCAAATTTGATTTATTTCCTCCATTATCAAATCACCAAATTCTAAATTTAGCCAATAGTTCAACTTTGTCAACTCAATTGTCACAATTGTCAACTCCAACAAAACAATCCTTTTACTATTTCTCAACATAGAACAAGTCACAACAGAAATTTCTAAAAATAGTTCATATAAATATTCCTTCAATCATTATATCGATCTCATCCTCCTAAAATGGAAAAAATTAATACCTAATTCTACTACTAGTCTACAACTTATCTTAATTTCCTAATCCGATAAAAATTAGCATACATAAATAAATACAAAAAACAAATTTAGCATAAAATTATTATAATCTTATAATGAAACCATCAAATTACACCATTTTGTGGCCATCTAAAAACTTAAAAAAGCAGCAGATCCAAAATTAAATAGCAATTAAAAAAACTCACCTCAAATTGTCAACACCAAATCTTCGGCTAAAAATCACGAATCTTTGTTTAAGAATTTTCTTCAACAAACACTAAAACTAACTGACTACAATAATAAAATCAAAACTGTAGCAAAAGTACCCGCCATTGAAGATTCAAGATACCAAAATTAATAAATTATAATCAAGCAGTTGAATTGCTTCATCTTAACAAGTGTAAATAAACTGGAAATTCGAAAAAAAAAAAAAGAAACCCTAATAACTTGGAATAAAAAAAAGGAGAAAATAGTATTTAGAGATAGAAATAAAAGGTAGAGAAATGGAATTTGATTAGAAAATGGTTGTTGAGGTCTATAAGTGTGTCTTCTTGGTTTAGCAACGGAAATCGTGTCTTGTTTGAGCGTTTATTTTCCGCATATTTTGTTTCTCTTTTTTTCTTTGGGTTACAAAAAATATTAGTTAAATAAAAAATCATTTATAAATTTAAAATTAAATTGTAAGTTATTTATAAGTTTGGAGAAATTATGATGAAAAATATAATATTTTACTATTTTTTAAAAAATAATAACAAGAAATGTACACTAAATTTCATGATCTACAACATTTTAGTTGAGAATGTCTATTATAATATACAATCAAAAAAGTAAAAATCGTAACTTCTAAAGATCAAATTGCTATTGTTGTGCAGAAAATGCATCAAAACAATGGTGATAGATATTCAAAAGAGATCTTGGATTAGTGTCTTGAAGAATAGCCAGGAGAATACACACTTTTATGTTAAGTAGCATCATAATCACCTCAAAAAAACCTTGATCTTTTGTCTACACAAACAGTAAAAATCGTAACTTCTAAAGCTTAAACTGCTATTGTTTTGCAGAAAATGCATCAAAACAAGGGTGACACACATTCAAAAGAGATCTTGGATTATTGTCCTGAAGAATAGCCATGAGAATACACACTTTTATGTTAAGTAGCATCATAATCACTTCAAAAAAGCCTTGACCTTTTTGTCTACCCAAACTTCATGCATCATTTATGAAAATCTGCCAAAAAAATAACAAAACATCATAAGAATTTTTATTAATATAGCTTGCTAACAAGAAAGAATGAATAATATTTAACAACTAAACTAAGAAGGATTAGAGTAAAGCCAAATTTCTGAATATGAAATCAACCTAAACCATTATATAGACAAACTACATGCAACTACAAATCACACAACAAATACAACACATTCAATAAATCAAACCAAACAACAACTACAAAGACCAAGTAATTTAAAACTTCAAGTGTTTAGTCTAGTTCCCTCTTTCTTTTCTAGTACTTAAATTTCATAAGTGCTTCTTTTGAAAACTAATGTAGACCTACTTTATGTATGTTTATATGATAAATATGTATATGATATTGATATATGGAATGGAATGGAATTTTGGGTATAATATAAGCTTAATGCTAAATAAATAGTATATAGTATGACAAAAGAAAATAAGCTTTTCCTTTTCATTACATTGCAGTTTCTTTATATCAACACATCCAATAACTATTTAACTTAACATAAATATTATAAGGACAAACCAAATAATATACAAGTTACAACAAGCACAATACTTTTTTGCCTTTACATGGTTAACAAGTTTCACTTTCAACATAAATTTACTTTCCTTCAACTTTGCATTCTTAACCTTCAATTACAATATTTTTTATTGTCCTCTTCTAAACAAACAGATCTTTCAGTTGAATAATTTGCATGCTTCTTAAAAAAACAATTTTGTGCCTACAAATAGAAGTAAGTCATAAAACCCTAAACTTAAATTAATTAAAGATCTAAAGACTGGGATCCTTGTTAGCCAAGAATAAGATGCACATTCCCAACCCTTGTTCCATTTTTAGTAACTTGTAATTTAGCAGTAACACCATGATCTCATCGCGGACTTCTTTTTGTAATTGAACTTCTAAACTGAGAAACTTGTAATTCATGGTAAGGAATGGGTTTTCAATGGAGATGACGTAGAGGGAAAAAAGGGACAAAGAAAGAGAAATTTTTAATGAAAGATATAGAGGGTAAATACTAAATAGAATGAAGATTTACTAGTTTTTAATGGGTGAACAAAGAAATTAAATGGGGAAGATCACCTTGACGAGTAACGATTTTTTTTCGACATGTTGCCTCAAAATAGATTTGGCTCGAAAATTAATTTTGAAACCTGACCAAAAACTGGTTTGAAACTCAGAAATTTGGATTCGATCTCGATAAATGATCAAACCCGAGAAACCCGTTAAAAATACGGGTCGATTGGGTTAGGGTTGAGTTGGAACCTTGTTAGAAATGTGACTTTATGGTTATACATCAAACATATAAAATAAAGTTACAAATTTGTAGTAGAAAACAAAATACATATGACAAGTTCAAACCTTTGCTTAACATACACCAAATGTAGATTACATCATCGGGAATCACCATATATCGAACAAAGTAACAAGAAGATTTTGTTGGATCTTGATATAAATTCTAGGCGAGATGCTCTTTCCTAAAACATCATTTCCTCCCTACTACGGTGCTTGGGAATAAACCAGAAATATATTTTGAGATACAAAGAATTACACCAATTTCCTAGCACAAGGATATTGGAATAACATAAAAGTAACTTAAATGGTAAGAAATATGGAAATACACAATCAAGAATTGCAAGTTCTTGATTGAAATGCTATAAGAAGAGAAGAAATCAGAAATATGGATGTCTTATGGATGTGTTAAACAACACAAAAGCATTCTATATTTATAGAATAGCTCACACAACTTCATGAAACAAAGTATTGAACCATGAAGCACTAGGTTGATCCGTGAAACACGAGATCGATTCACGAACCGATATCGCTTTTCACTCAAACTATACAACCCAAGAAACACGGCTAAAAATAACTAAATTAACCGTAGGAAGTTACATTGTAACCACCAAAACGAAACAGAACGTCGCAAGAAAAAATCCAGAAATTTCAGATTTTCGCGGGTCGCGAAAATAGTCACTGGTCGCGAGTTTCATTTTCACAAAACAGAAACTTTCTGCCTGCATTTCGCGATCCGCAAATTCGTTCGCCACTAGTGATTTTTAATTTCCTAAAATCACTTGTTCCTTGTATCCTTGGGATATGCTTAATTAATTTAATCAAATTATATATTTTATTTAATTAATTAAATCATTTTCGATGTCCACTATACACTCTAAATTCCAACACCATTGAGTTGTGCACCGTTGAAAAAAAGAAACAAAAAAAATAAGTTTCTTTATTTAACATGTTCTTTACTTTTATACTCTTAATATTTTGTTGCATAATACTTTGCAACGATACCACTATAATTGATGAAAATTGTGTATTTTGATGTAGTTTTTTATGGTATTATGTAATAGAACAATTAAGAGAAATATTTCAATCACCATAAATTTTTATTTGATTAGTCATTTTAGATTCAACATTCATATTAGAAAAAATGGCTAATATTTAACTTTAAGAATTACAAAGTTGATGAACAAGTAATAACAAAATGGATATGAAGAACAAGGAGGAATAAATTGAGAAAAAAATATTAGGACTTTGATTTGGAAGGAAAAAAATGAGGTTAGAGAATGAGAAGAGTAGAGTTATTATTATTGTTAAAGCTTGAAAATTGGAGTAAGATTAAAGATGAGAAGGTGATAGGGCATTTTGAGCTTATGAAATGTACATTTTGAGCTTATAAAATGCGTCTTTTGAATTATTTATTACTATTTGTAATGCACCCTTTGAACTTTACAATGTCAATAATTTGAATGAAAATAAAAGGGAAATTATCATTGGTGCTCCTGAGGTATGCGTTTTTATCAATGGTGTATAAACTTATTTTTTTATTCCAATGGCACCCCTGAGGTTTAATGGTGATAACAACCGTGAACTTTTGTACTTTTTCCGTTAACTAACCGTTAACTTTGATTTTATTATATATGGAAATTATCATTGGTGCCCCTGAGGTTTAAGGGAAATTATCATTTGTACCCCTGAGGTATGCATTTTTATTTCAAACTTAACGGTTAGTTAACGGAAAAAGTACAAAAGTGTCACGGTTGTTATTACCATTAAACCTCAGAGGTGTCATTGGAATAAAAAAATAAGTTTATATACCATTGATAAAAACGCATACCTCAGGGGCACCAATGATAATTTCCCAAAATAAAATTGTTACCACATTTAAGGGTATTGAAAAATAATTGGTGAATTAAAAATTAGAATGGTGAATTAAATTTTTGAGAGCAAAAATTGGATGCTACCATTAGAGGTGTTCATTCGGGTGATCGGGTCGGATTCGGACGGGTGTCATTCGGTTCGGTTGTATTTCGGATCGGTTATGTTTCGGCTGTTTGTTATGACGGGTCACACTCGGGTCGGGTCGGTTAGTCATGGTTCGGTTAAAGATCGGTTAGCTATCAGGTCAGCAGCGGTTCGGTGTCGGTTGAACTTCGGGTCAAGTGTTAATCGGTGTCGGGTTGTTATCGGTTAATAATTGGTTCGGTTTTTTCGGGTACAGATCGGGTTCGGTTTTTTTAGAGAACCAAAATTCGGCTACGTATTACTAATTACTATCGATCAAGTTAATATCAAAATAGGTTTTTAGTGAATTTTTAATTGATGACAAGATTTCTTTTACTTAACGCAAAATAGTTAAAATGCAAATCAATTAGTGATCATTATTACTTTGTTACCTTTACCTGTTTGACCGGAAATTAAAAATATAAAGTTCTATCAATTTTCATCTAATACGATTAAAAGTAGTTAAATAAACATTGACCATTGATTATTAACTCTAAATATATGAAATCATGTATGTATAAAATTTAATTTATTAAAATATCTATAATTTTATTAGATTAACTAATAAGATGATTGAATATAATTATATCATACTTCTATGTTAAAAAGTGGTTCAGTTTTAAAGCCATTTGATCTAAAACTCGTTCGGGTTAAGTCGGTTTTAGCCGGATCGAGTTCGGTTTCGACCATGATTCGGGTCGAATATGACTCGGGTCGGTCATTTTTAGGTTCGGATAATCTCGGTTAACGGTTATGCGTCGGTTATAAAATTCGGTTACAATTCGGGTTTAGTTTTCCCTTTTTCGGTTGTCAACCGGTTCGGGTACAACATCGGTTCGGGTATTATCGGTTCGATAAACCTAAAAAACGAAGATATTTTCGGGTCAGTTTACTTTCGGTTTCGGGTCGGGTTTTCGGGTCGGGTTACTTTTGAACAGCTCTAGCTACCATATAGAAAAATCTTATAAAATGATGAATTAAACAGAATTTAACAAGAATTTAAGGAAAAATGCTACGTTAGTTAGATAGCGCATAAAATAGATGTTATCATACGGAAAAATCTTACAAAAGTGCTACCACAAGCGTTTCATGAAAACTGGATGTTACCATGTGGAATTTCAAAAAAAAAAAATCGTGGTGGGGGACGGGGGGTGGGTAGGGATAGGGCAGGGTGGGGAGTTAATTTTCTTACTTTTTTTTTATTGCATTTTTTATTTATATTTATATTTTATTTTTCTTATTTTTTTGGCAAGTTAACCTACAATTGTAGGTTACCAACATGTTAAAGATGCTAGAGAGAAATCAACATCAAAGTTTGTATTATTCAGGGTCAATCAAAAGTTCGTATTATTGTAGAGAAATCAGTAAAAGTTAGCATAATTCACTGTAATTTTTCCTATAATTTATTAATGATTCAATCAAAAATGTTAAACACACTTCCTCGTTTCACATTAAAGGTTATCTTTGCAATATTTTATATAAAGGACAAAAATTTATTTATGATTTTTTATGGATAATATAATGTTAAAATATATACATATGAGATCTTTTAAAATTTACCTTATTGTATAGAATTTTAATGTATATATTTTTATTATTTCTTTCGAAACATTATTAGTTTTAAGAAGAGCCAATGGTAGCAAATCTTAAAAAAATTTCACTGCGTAACATTGTACTGTTGTAGTCAAAGTTACCGTAACATTACTACTCAAAATCATAAGTTTTTCCGTAAAATTATGAAATTACTCATTTGGCCTTGTCTTTTTTCTTTAAATCAACACTCACCATCTTCATTTTCATTTCGGTTTCTTTAAATTACTTAGGTCTTGGAAAGAATTTGGAGATGTGTGTGTAGTGTTGGTGACAAATTTGCCACAAAGAAAATTTCTAGTTGCTTAATCTATAATCTCTTTTTTATATACATAATATTTTTGGTCATATGAATGGCAGATGCTAGCTCTTCATTGATGGGGATAGGAATTGTTACTGGTATATTTCTTGTTAATCTCAAATTCTAATGGGTTTAATGAGGTAATTATCAATTATTGCAAATTTAATTTCTTTATAAATAGTATTCTGTTCAAACTAAAGTAACAGTCTTTTCAAAGGTTTAGAGATAGAGATTAAGTGTATTGTTTTAGATTTCCCTAAGGATGCGTTTGGAAACACACATTTCATTTCAAATTGTGGATTTCAATTATAAAATCATAATAATGAATTTGAAATGACAAGGATTGGGGTGTCATTCTCAAATCCTCATTTTAATTAACTACTTTTATAATATTGGTGGATTTGACTCAAATCCAAATTTAAATTCTTGTTATTGTCAAACATCAACTTTAAGCCAAATCCATATTTGCAAATGAAATCCTCATTCCCAAACATACCATAAAGCTAATTTTTGTTACCTCTACGTCCTTCTTGTTTGATACCACTCCATTAAATGCCATCCACATAGATTTTTTTGAAATGGTTCTTTATTCTTGTTTGATACAACTCCATTAAAAGCATCCACTCAATTAAATGCTTCAGGATTCAACTACATAAATGAAAATGGTGAGTGTTGATTTAAAGAAAGAAAACAACGACACGATAGCTTTAAGTACAATCGCTGTAGAATTTTTTTTAAGATTTGCTACCACTTACGTTTCTTAAAACTACGAACCTACCATACAGAATTTAAAGTCGTTTTAAAACATAAGTTTAAAGTATTACAACTAAGAGAATAACACATACTATTTTCTCAAAACATAATAAAAGTACATTTCAAGACTCGATTTTAAGTTCCTCGGTTCTTGTTTTTCATTTTCGATTCTCGAATACTTCCAACAATTTTTCACATTCATCACACATGAATGTAAATAATATATTTGCTACAGCCTACAGTCACCTACACTTGGTAACTACAAGGTTTACCCAATTTTTGATCTACTTAGACCCAAAATAACATTTGCACAAACACACATAATAATGATTTTTCGGACCGGGTACCCAGTTTATAAACCGGGTATTCAGATCGGATCCGGGTAGCATTTTATGTGAAACCGGGTACTCAGTACCCGATATCCGGTTTTGTGTTTTTTATTTTTTTATTTTTTTATTGTATTGTGGTTCTTTTGTTTTTACAAACAAATTTTCAGCTATTATGCAATTCTAGATGTGTTTAGTAGATTTTTTTGATCAATATACGCCTAAAACAACTAGATGGCTTACATTTTCTATGATTGTCATTTAAGTTTTTTTTTAGTTATGATAATTCAGCCATAAAAAAATGTTAAAAGAAATAAGGAAAAAAAATAAATGTTTTACAAATTAAACAAAATTGGTATCTGGTTTTCGACTCGATTTAAATTTCCGGATACCCGATTTAAACCGGGTCGCAATTTTCGAATTCAGGTCGACCCGGTACCCGGTTTTTGAACACCCCTAATTTTAATGGAATGTGAGACTAATTAATTTTACGTAGTTGTTTTGGAACTCATCTCTTAATCTTCTCTAATCCAATACAAATTATTAATGAAGAGTTTTATTTGAAATGATTGAAGTTGTAATAAAATAATTTGTGATTACATAAACTCCACAAATTCATGTAATCATGTTAATATTAATATGAATATTAATCTAACCCATAAATTAATATAAGACTAATTAATGTAAGGTGATTATTTTTTAACCCCTCCCTTCATATTACCTAATGCATTATACTATAAAGTGGGAATTTATTAGAGAAGGTGAATAGTTTGAGAAATAAAGTTAGAGAAATACATTAGCGGCCGTTTGGTTAGAGGTATTGAATGATGGTAACGGGAATGATCTATAATGTAAAATTTCATCAAAAGTTTCATATCATTACCATGATAATGAAACTTTGATCACAAAAAAGTTTTTTTGTTTATAAATTTCATTACCACCTAATACCACTTCTCTCAATGATAATGCATTGGAATGAACTTTATGAAAAAAAATGAAATGAGATGATTGAAGTTGGACAAGCATCACTATCAAGGTAGCCAAGAGATTTTTCAACCAAAATTACATTAGTTTTTCATTTTCATTACCACCGTTTATTACCACTTACCAAACGGGTCGTATGAGTAACTCATGCAATCTTATTTTATCTTATAAATTCACAACAAAAGAGTTATCAAAGATATCCATAGTATGTAACGCAAACAAAACACGTATGTAACAAAATCATATGGTATGATTGAATATTTTTCAATTATTACTTTCTTGGTTATCAAGAACATATACGAGTTCACTACTTTTAGTAATCATTTTCGAAAATTAATTCTAGCATTGCATTCAATTTATAAGGGAATATCTAATTATAATATCTATTTAAGTGTATCATTGTGATAACATCATGAGCACTTTATGTATTATAATTACAATTAGTATATAATTGTCTGAGAAGTGGTAAAAGGTACTACATGAGGACTTTGCTAAATTTTATCAAAGGTCCTACATGTTCTGAACCCAAATAATCTGTAAAAAAACAAAGGTGAATTTTAACAGGGCATGGCACGGGCATAATCCTAGTATCTTTTAAATAATTAACCAAATTTAGCTTCAAATTAATTTAGAAAAATTTAGTGACATGTAATCATACATCATACTAAAAAGCTTGCAAAATTCCAAGTATCACAATAAAAGAGAGTTATTTCATTAATTGACACATAATAATGTCTAACCATATTGTAATGATGATATTTAATAATTTTATTGTAAAATGACAAATAACAGCTTATGAGAGCTTTGACAAATGTCATATTTTTTATTAAAAAAAATGACATTTGTCAAAGCTCTCATAAGCTGTTATTTTCCATTTTACAATAAAATTATTAAATAGTATGATGATTACATATTATTAATACATATTTTCACCAAATATTATGATATCAATTCAAAATACACATATGGATATAATTAATGCTTTATTTTTTACCAAATATTTAAGTATAGTTTTAAGTTCTCATATAAAATCTTATTAGTTATATATCATTAGATCATTGCCCTTGAATTATTGAGACAATTTATTGGAAATTATATAAGAAAATAGCTTGAAACGCGCCAATTTCCTAATAGTTACGTACGTAAATTGTTTAATCGTAAAAAAAGACTCATTAGTAGAAAACAATATATGCTATGGTTTTTTATGATCACCATTGATGAACACAATTTTTTAACAATCTTCACATGCATCTTGTATATCATTTTGGCCATTATTGGTTCAAGTCTAAAATATATTTAACAAATATCACTCTGAATGCATAAACAACAAAATTTCATTTTGAGAAATGACACTACCGCCTTTCAAGAAAAGTACTATTTACAAATTTAAAAAAACTAAAATCTTTTTAAATAATTACAGATTAATTATTCTAATTCCAAATCAATACTAACAAAAAACTGAACTTGAATCATCTATTTATAAATCAATTTCGTTGGTAAAACAAAAACCTAAGTTAGAGAAAAACTATGCAATTAACCTCTTATCAAAAGCAAACCTATAGCAGTGACAATAAGCGTGGATGGAAGTCCAAATTTAAAGTGTCTCCAGAAAGTGAGATTGTAGGCCAAAGATGGGGTCGGGGCGTGTCGAGCCTGTTCACACACGATTAAGTTGGCTGCTGATCCAAGAAGCGTTAGGTTTCCAGCCACTGTGCTAACCCAAGCTAAGATCATCCATGCTTTTGTCACTTTCGATGTAGATATTGTCGCAGCTGATGCAGCTACTTGCCCTCCCAACAACAAAACTATAAAACAATCATCATAAAAATATTATTTAGGCAACATTGATTGGGCAACAATTGTATTTGACTATGTTATTGATAGGAAAAAACAACAAATACTATAAATGTATTGTGAATGGGCTAAGACTTTGATGAAGAAACAATAGCAAAAACAAGTGCAAAATGAACAACCAAAACAGAGCACAACAATGGAGAAGCAAAAACACACAAATATATGAGCTAGGTATCTAATGATACCTCCCCCTCAAATAAAGTTTCTTATCATTAACATAAACAATATTACATCAATGACTCACCTCACAAGCTTTAGAACAATCTTCCAAAGTAAAGATTGAAGCTTTACTTCAATCTCCCACACAAAGCCCTAATACAAAGGAGAGAACTTTCTTGGTGATAAACCCTAGTAATCTCTATGTATTTAGCTCTCACACTTGCCCTAATGATCTCCCAAGACCCCTTTTATAGTTCTAAGACACATTTGAGAACACTAGGACAAAGCCGTAAAAGGCCTACAAAAAACCGAGGCTAAAACAGAATGGGAATGTTTTAGCGTGCTGCATCACGCTCGGGCAAGCAGACCAGCTCGTGTGATCGAGCGGCACATTTGAGGTCGCTGGATTGTTGCTGCGTTAAGGCTCGATCGAGCCCCACAAGCTCGACTGGTCGAGCCATCTTCCAACACCCATGAAACTCGAATCTTGGCTTCCTTAAAGCATTCCAAACCATCACCATTCATCACTTGATCAAGTGTCCCAAAACATATGTGTTCATAACCCATAACTCTCTCATCTTCATTCTCGATAGTGCAAGATAGGGCGTGCTTGATCAAGTGATCGAACCTATCACTTTGGTCACGCGAATTGGGTCTTTACTCAACAAAATGGGATACACACAAACATATGGCACACAAACACAAATATTTATAATTTTAAGTGAAAGAACTCTTTCGCTTTTATATTATTATCAACGACAAATAATACAAGACATCATTTGAGAACTCTCAAACACTCGCTTAATTAAGGAAAACACTAATTAATCTCACATAGGCTCTCTCACTCTCAAATTTGGGTCACATAATGAGCAACCTTATACCCATTTTTATAGAAGTCTACCAAAAACCCTAAACTTATAAATTTAGGAAACAAAATATTACTAGGACACTTTAAAAAAACTACATAATTAAGATAACTATATTTTCCTAATTATATTTGATCTTCAATTTCCTAATTATCATTAAATAACAATAGGAAGTCTATCCAATAAAATAATATTGGGTTTACTTCTTAACAAACCTTCCATTAAACCCAACATAACTACCAACTCAAATTACTGAATCACTAAAAGCTCCATTTTGACAAACTTGTCCCAACGACGCCTTCCCTTGAACGCAAATCTCTCTACCATGCTCATAAACATAGAGATTTTTCTCATTTCTTTGACCAACCATAACCACCGAGAGCCCACTAGTGATCATAATCCACCCATCAATCGTATGGATATGATACCCCAATTTCTCCACTCTCCCTTAAGAGATTAATTTTTTTTTCCTAATTAGGAACATAGCTTACCTGACCTAGAGTTACTACTTGGCCGTTGTAAAGCAAAATCTCCACCTTTTCGACCCTTGCAACTTCCATTTCTTCTCCATTGGGTAAAGTCACATTTTTATCTTCACACCTCTTTAAAGAAGAAAAACTTTCCTTCCTCCCACATAAGTGATTAGAACAACCCGAGTAAAAGATCCATTCATCCTTCATTGACTCGTGTATAAGAAGAAGGTCATCACCTTCACCTTACATTGTAGCAATAATTCCCTTTTCTTTGGCCTCTTTTAGCTCCTTCATGTCCTCCTTTTATTTTGGACAAGTATATTGAATATGGTCAAGTTAGCTCTGTTTTTCCCACAAATAAAGAAGTAATCACATTATTATACTTCGTTGGTAAAGACACCAAAAGGAGAATGGCTTTGTCTTCATCCTTGAACTACTTATCTAAATTGTTTAGTTGGGTGATCAATCCACTAAAACGATTAAGATGATCTCTTAAGTGTCCATCTTATTCCATAGTTAGCCCAAACAAGTCCTTTAGAAATAACTTTTAGCCAAAGACTTTGACTGATAAGTCTCTGCTAATTGTTCCCATAAAATATCGGGGCTATTCAGCTCAAGAACATTATATTTGATCTTTGGTGCAAGTGCTAATCTGATAGTTACATATAACCCTTCATTATACTTTGATTCTTCAATGTCCGTGGCCTTCTTATCTACAAGAGTTACATATAGCCCTTGTTGAATTAACAAATCCGTCACCGTGTTTTGCCATAATGTAAAATTATCCTTATCATTAAATGGCTCGAATAGAAATCTTCAACATATTAATTTTTCTATTACTACTACCACAAACCTTGGCTCTTGATACCACTTTGAGAGGAAAAAACAAATACTTCAAATGAGATACACACAAAAATATGGCACGCAAACACAAAGATCTATAATTTTAAGTGAAAGAACTATTTCACGCTCATATTATTATTATCAACGACGAATAATATAAGACTCTGTTTGAGAACTCTCAAACACTCCAACAATTAATGAGAACAATCTTTAATTTCACAAAGGCTCTCTCAAATTTGGGGATACAAAATGAGCAACCTCACACCCATATTTAAAAGAGTCTACCAAAAACCTTAAACTCATAAATTTAGGAAACAAAATATTACTAGGACACTTTAGGAAACTACATAATTAAGAAAACTATATTATTCTAATTATATTTGATCTCTAATCTTAAAAATAAACTTTTTAGAACAATATGATGAGAAAAAAATCTTTTATTGCAATCACTTTTATTCTTGTTATAATATCAAAATACAATTTTAGGCATGATAATTCACATGATATTTTAAATTAGGAAAAATTACTGTGAATAATACGAATTTTCACTGATTTGCCTACAATAATACGAACTTTCGATTAACCCTGAATACTACCAACTTGATATGGATTTCCCTATAACATCCTTAACATGTTGGTAACCTACAATAGTAGCTCAACTTGACAAAAAAAAAAGGAAAAAACAAAAAAAAAGTTAAAAATGCAATAAAAAAGTAAGAAAAAGTAAAAATGCAATAAAATCCACCAAAAAATAGGGAAAATTCCACGTAGTAGCATCCAATTTTCATGAAACGCAGTGGTAGCACTTTTATAAGATTTTTCCATATGCTAGCATCCCATTTTTGTTCTCAAATGTTTAATTCACGATTTTAACTTTTAATTCACCGTTTGATTTATCATCAACGCTCTTAAGTTTTGTAACAATTAAGTAGATATGTATTAGTGCTTGGAATGCACCTATTGAACTTATGAAATGAACATTTTAAGCTTATAAAACACGCCTTTTGAATTATTTATTACTATTTGTAATGCACCATTTGAACTTTATAATGCCAATAATTTGAATGAAAATAAAATTCTTACGACATTTAAGGGCGTTGACAAATTATTGGTGAATTAAAAGTTAAAATGGTGAATTAAACATTTGAGAGCAAAAATTAAATGCTACTATGTGAAAAAATCTTATAAATTGATGAATTAAACAGAATTTAACAAGAATTTAAGGAAAAAATGCTATGTTAGTTAGATAGTGCATAAACTGGATGTTATCATATGGAAAAATCTTACAAAAAAGTGCTACCATTGGCGTTTCATGAAACCTGGATGCTACCACGTAGAATTTCCCAAAAAAAAAATAGTGGTGGGGGACGAGGGCTAGGTAGGGATAGGGGAGGGTGGGGAATTAATTTTTCTTACTTTTTTTCTTTTTATTTTTTTTTTTTGCATTTTAAATTTTTTTTGTACTTTTTTTTTTTTTTTTGGCAAATCAAAATGTTTATCTATGGCTGCTAAACTAGTACTCATCCCTAGATTTTTAAGTGATCTTGTAGACTAAGTCCATGTTTATCTATCACCATTAAAGGAGCATTCATCTTGCTCAAAGATTCACTTAAAAATGCAAGAGCAAAGAAAAAAACACAACAAATTAGGAGGTAGGAATAATCCCAAGATCAAAATGTTTTTGAACTATAAAACTCTAACAAATAGTGTCACTTACAATTAAATGCTTATCTATGGCTGCTAAACTAGTACTCATCCCATCCTCCACATTTATGATGCTTTTTTCGTATATGTCTGAAATGGACTTAGTCTACAATATGTTTAGCGTGCACCCTTTCCTAATCTTCCAATCACAAGTCTACGCTAGCTTCTCACTCTCCGCTCCGATTAAATTACACTCTCTAAGACTCTAACTCTCACTCCTCAAATTTAAGGTTTTTGCATACTATTTAGTCTACCATAAGGAACCTAAGGAATATGTTAGTCATGTATTATTCAAAAGAATCCAGCTTTCTACATGCATTAGACACATTTTAATCTGAGCATGTTCAGTTTCCTTAAAAGACAGTACACCATAAAGTGACTATGTTAGGAGTATCTATTTTGAGCACGAGTTCTGCAACTTCACATAAATGAAACACAAGTAGAATTCATACCAGTTGGAACATTTGATATGACGTTGGAGAGGACGATAATAACTAGCGACAGCATTGCTATTCCGCCAACATGATCGATCCGTGAATAGGGCTCCATGATATCCCAAAGTTTGTTAGGAACACCAGTTCTATTGAATCCATCAACCGTGATGAACATTCCACAAAAGAATATCAAAATTGAATAAGAGACCTGGTTCAGAACATGAAAACCCATCAAGCATTTCATACTACAATCTATGTGCACAAACTTGTACTCCCTCCTGTTCATCGAATGTGCCTCATTTGACTTTTCATCATTTTGTAGGCGGTTAAATGGTACCACATGCGAAAGAGAAAAGTATAGTGTTTTGAAATTTTAATAGGGTAAATTGGGGTTAATATGTGTAAAGGTTTGAAAAAGTTCAATTTAGTTAGGGTAAATTGATAAAGTTAATATACCCAAAATAGAACTGACACATTTAGAATGACTTGACTAAATAAAGAAATGGGACACTTAGGGTAAATAGGAGGGAGTATTAAGTAACTACGACTCTATTGTTAGGATGGTTTATCTCAAATCGATGAATACTTTATAAGTCATTGCAGTCCTTCCTCCCATTACCATATGGTTTTGAAAAGTTTCTATTTAGCAGAGCCGTCTTAAAAAATTTGGGAGCCCTATGCAAAACTTTAATTTTGTACCTTATAATAAATAAATGTATATATATATATATATATATATATATATATATATATATATATATATATATATATATATATATATATATATATATATATATATATATATATATATATATATATATATATATATATATATTATTAATAGACTTAACGTATCTCTTATTTTAATTAACTTTTTTATATACGGGAGAAAGAGGGTTCTTGTGCGGTCGATCACCTCGCACACCCTCAAAGACCGCTCCACTCTTTGCTCTTTGGCTTATGAAGTGTGTGCACCTTGACTTTCCCCGATAATATGCTGGTGTTCACAATAAGTCCAACTAGATTTAACATCTATTACCTTCTCTAATGAAGGGCGAGCATCCTTGAAATCAAGAACTACAAGAGCTAATGCAGCAGTGATTGCAGTCCATGACATGTTTAAACCTAAAACCAGAGCAATTAGCATGACCATAGTTATAGTATATACACATATTTTCCAATTTATGTGCTTCCACTTTTCACTCACTTCCTTCCCAGCTAAGACCAGTTTCAGCTGTGTAATAAACTCTCTCTTTGTGGTTTCAAGTCCCTCAAGAGTCCCCGTTTCTTCCTTCTGCTGAAACGACTCGTCTACATCTTCCACGACACCTTTAGACACATCTGATTTATTGGAAGACTCGAGAATCTCAGTTTCTTCCTTGTGCTTATATGATTCATTTAGATCTACCACCACATCTCCAGATGCATCTGATCTTCTAGAACACTCAATTGTTTCAGGTTCTTCCGTGTGCTGAAAAGATTCGTCCAGATTTAAAACAACATCGGTAGAGGCATCTGCTCTTTCAGGAGACTCATGGTTATCTGTTACATGATGTGATGTTGTAGGTGAAACTTGATGAGAAGTGATTTTGTCTGAAGCAGCGATCTCTGCATCGACATGTTCCGAATCCTTTTTAGTCGACAATAACTTCCAAAATGTGCCTATTATGATCAATGCGTTAACTAAAATGCCAACAAGCACAGCTGGGAGGAGTCCGACTAAGAACTTTCCAAACGAAATCTTACTCTGGACGGCTATAACTAGATTTTGTGGGTTTCCAATAGGTGTTGCCGAAGATCCAATATTTGCGCTAGTAGCGAGAGCGAGTAAAAAGGGGTATGGAGGAAGATTGTGTTGCCTAGCAATGTTTAAGACAAACTCAGTTAAGACAACACAAGCGGTATCATTTGTGAAGAAAGCACTACAAAGGGCGGATATTAGGCAGACTCGGAATATCAAGTCCTTGGCTCCTCTGCTTTTCCAAGCAAGCAACTTACCTAAGTATTTGAACAAATCAGCTCTTTCAAGATAAACACTAACTACCATTGTGCCGAAAAGAAGACCGAGTATTGGAAGATCAATTGCCTCATATGCTTGCTCTGGCGACATGACACCGAAAAGCACCATTAGCATGGCTCCTAGGAGTGATCCTGCAGTACTTCCAATGGGTAGAAATGGGACAGCAGGGAAAACTACCAATACCCAAAAGACTGCAAAGGCAACTGATCCTAAAATAACTTTGATTGTAGGAGCCATGGCCATTTTCGTTACCTTCACTGATCGAACAAACTATTGGTCTTTATCTTATTCCCAAATAGGCGAGGCGTGCATGATGGGCACACTTCACACTTCTCAGTTACTGATAAAATCTGAAAGCAGCAAACAAAAGCTCATATTGTAATAAATCCCATATGTTGTAGAAAATAATACTTGATATCCAACTTAATTAAACACTCGATGTGATTGTTCTGCAATAATTGCAACTGATAGTGACATGATCAATGGATAAACGTGACTATTAGTAGCAAGTATACTGAAACGGAGGAAGTATTATGTACTATGGACTACGATTCAAAAGAGTGTGAGGTGCAACAATAGTCATAAACAAAAAACATATGAAAGGCCACATTTACTATCTAGTAAATCCAACCCACATTGTAACATAATCTATGCTAACAATAATTAAAGGTTATATAAGTTCCTTTAATTTGAAACATCACACTATGATGGATTACACAAGTAATAGGGGAAGAACAGCAAGAAACTATTAATACAAAAATTATCAAACCCAAATCATGTTTAGAACACGGAAATATTCAATATCAGAGATCGGCACTATAGTGCAAAAAGTATAGCCACATGTATCGGCCTTTTACAACCATTAATTTTGATTTTTGGACATGGGGCCTTGGGCGACGGCTCCTCTTCCCCACCCTTAGGGCCGGCCCTGTATCAATGACTCTTTCTAAAATTGAGTTACTTATTTTCAATCCTCAAAACCCACATTGCTTCAAATTGCACCTTCAAAAATAATCACAAGAAATCAAATACAAAAAAACAAATAAAAAAATTTAATCTTAAAGACAAACAATGAATGAATGTATAAAATCATCAAAAAAAAAAAAAAAAAAAAAAAAAATCATCACAAAATCTTACCTGCAACCAAGCAGCAATAAACTGAATTTACTCAAGAGGACCAAACACTTTTTTAGAAAGAATGAAGCTCTATCTTATAGCATCTCATCAAATTACATATCTGATTACAATGGGTAATTGAAAAAAAGTTGCAAATCTTAGATGGGTTTAAAAAAATTACTGTGTGGTGGTGCAAGATACAAGGTAAAAAGAAGGATTCTTCACATACATGACACATGTTTAATCAAAAATTACTCCTAACAATTAGGTACTCAACATAGTAAATGCCACTGAAAATAAGAAAATGCAGGACAGGGGAAATGGGATAATTATACTGTTCTGTCTCACAAAGATTATGTTTTGATAGATCAAGTTCTTCCTCCAGATTGCATTCTTGCAACCCACCTCCATTTTTCAGTGATTTTTTTTCTTTTATTCAAATAATGAAGATGGGTGATTTATAATTTTCGGATTGGCAAGAAATTTGGGTGCATATATGATATTGTAATAGTTGTAGGATATGTTAGAGCTTAAGCTTTTGGTTGAGTTGGTTCCTTTGGTATTAGAAGCCAATATGACAAGAGGTCACGGGTTCGATTCTCAACCACCCCTCATTTAAGCGAAATATTTAGCACCCCAAGGGGCTCTCGTTTGAGAGGGCATATTAGAGTATATTACATATTTTGAGGTCTCAAACCATCAGCTTAAGCTCATAAACTGTGACTTTTATGGTGGAGAGTGAAGAAGGATGGAGTATGCATTGGAGTATTTCTTCTGCAAATTTCCCATGGATTTCTCAATTTTCTATTTTTGGTAAATGATTTGTAATTTATCAATGGAAAAGAATAATCTAATATTTTCATAATTTTCATACAATAGTTTCATTTTTCTATGAATAATCCTAATTTTATGGGGTATTTGTCGGGTAGCCGAATGACCCGCTATTAGGGGTGTGCATAAAACCAGATCCGAAATATCCAATCCGGAGTATCCGGTTTTAAATCGGATAATTTACCTGATTTTCGCAAAGCAGATAGTCCGAATCAGATACCTAGTTTTAAAACAGGATTCGGATCCTAGTCCCTTATTAACTTTTACAAATCTATCAAAAAAATGCAATTAAAATCATAGTTAATAAGTACGAAATTTTATTTGACTAATAATCTCAATATTTATTTTCATACTATTAACTTTTACATAAGTCAAAATTAAGGTAATAAAAATTGAAATGATACATTGATATGTTTGAGAACAAAAGTAAAGCATTGAATCATATGGTACAAAGCTTAAAAGTTAAAGAGTTTTGTACGTAGAAATGATCATATAACTTTGTAGTCCAAGATAATTAAAAGTATAATCTTTACAAAGCTTTGAGAACTAAAACTATTATATATTTTGGCTGGATAATATTTTACAAAACATATTCTACATAATCTTTTACAAATCATGGAGTCGTAAATCATTATACAATTCTTCAATGCATATAAAAAGATTGGTGGGTGATTATAAAACACCAAGTTGTAGTCAACCTCTTATCAATAGCATGCCAATAGCTGTGACAATAAGAGTTGATGGAACTCCAAATTTAAGATGTCTCCAAAAAGTGAGATTGTATCCTAATAATGGGGAGTGTCGAGCCTGTTCGCACACGATTAAGTTGGCTGCTGATCCGAGCAGTGATAAGTTTCCGGCTACAGTGCTAACCCAAGCTAGAATTAACCACGCTTTTCTCTCTTGTGATGCTGAAATTGCTGCTGCGGATGCAGCTACTTGCCCACCCAGTAACAAAACTATAACATATGTACAGTAAATTAAGTATTTAAAATATATTTTTATATTAATTCTTTATATCTAATCAAAAGTCTTATACGTAAGTAAGAAACTATTTCAAAAAAAAGAAACTATTTTTTAAAAATATTAGTTAAATTATCATCATAATCATAAATAATAACAAAATACAAATTATTTTAATTATTTACATAAATTAATATATCAGTTTCAATTTCACGTGAGAAAAGTATGTAAATTTGAAAAACGTAGACTAGTAAAGATTCAAAATCATACCAGTAGGAACATTTGATACCAAGTTAGAAAGGACCAAAATGACGAGAGCAAGGATAAGTAGTCCAGCAACATGATCAACCTGTGAATATGGGCCCATGATGTCCCACAGTTTACCAGGAATGCCTGTCTTATTGAATCCATCTACCGTGATGAACATTCCACAAAAGAATATCAGAAGTGAATATGAAACCTGCTCCACAACAAACAACATAAAGTTTATTATTATATAGAATAGAATATGATACATCAACATGTATTATTGTTAACTTTTGGGAATTTATGGGGAACCTCCTTCATCTTTAGTTTAAAACTGAAAATGCAGTGAGATTCAAAGTCATAACCTTTTGGATGCATGCATTCTGATGTTTAGATTAAAAACCGCTCAGCCAAAAGTTTAAGCTTATGTATAGAACTTTAAAAATGTTATGTACTCTATATTGAGACAATGTATATAACATATCTTGGAAACACAACTATTAGCTTAGACTTTTGGTATTGAGACGATGATCATTTGACATGGTATCAAAAGCTAATATTACAGAATCTCATGAGTTCAAATCAATTCTAACCCAAAAAACTCTCATATATAAAGATATGTAAAAGCATATAATATTTCTTATAGTGCTGCGGCCAACAACTTAATCTTTTGATTCGACAAAAAATAATATTTTTTACATCTTATTTTATCATACTTCCTATAATCTTTACCATTTTTCTGACTAAATGATAGATTTATACTGTTAGAGTATATAATATATCATGGGACCTCAATCATAAACTTAAGCTTTTGATTGAGTTGGTTCCTTGACATGGTATAATAAGCCAACATGACAAGAGTTTATGGTTTCGAATCTCAACCACCCCTCATTTAAAGTTGAATACGTATATATATGCGCATCCACACTTCTAGCTTAATAGGCTCTCGTGTGAGGGCGAGTGCTAGAGTATATAATGTATTCTGGGGCCTTAACCATAAGGTTAAGCTTTTGGTTGAGTTGGTTCCTTGACACATACCGTTAGAGTATATAACATATTTTAGACCCTTATCATAAGCTTAAGCTTTTAGTTTAGTTGGTTCCTTGACACATATTTGATATTACAAGTATATTGAATTCATATCTAAAGTATATTTCAATATGCTCTCGTGTGAGGGCGAGTGCTAGAGTATATAACATAGTTTAGGGCGTTAACCATTACCTTCTCTAACGAGGGTCGAGCATCCTTGAAATCGAGCACAATAAGAGCAAGTGCAGCAGTGATTGCAGTCCAAGACATATTCAAGCCCAATAACAGAGCAACTAACATTCCTATGGTTATAACATACACACACATCTTCCATACAACATGCTTCCACTTTTCATTAATTTCTTTCCTACCTAACAATAGCTTCAACTGTGTAATGAACTCTCCTTGAAAAGTTTCAACTGATCTTTCAGTACTTCTATCTCGATCTCTATCTCGACTTCCTTCCTTTCGGTGTAAAGAATATTCAGCTGATTTTCTCGAATAACTCACACTATAAATCTCGGTATCAGACACATTAAGCCGGTTTCTTAAAGTCTCTATATGATCAGAAAACCCATTTGCACCAGCAAGAATATGAGAACTATGAGATAAAAATGAACTAGATGGAGATAAATTATGTGACATTGTCGCAGGCGAAAATCTATGAGAAGTAATTTCAACCGATTCTGAACCCAAATCTTCCTGATCGTCCTTAGGAATCGACAACAACTTCCAATACATGAGTATTATGATCAACGCGTTTACAACAACACCCACAACCATTGCAGGAAGAATCCCGACTAAGAATTCCCCAAATGATATTTTACTTAACACCGCGATTACAAGATTCTGAGGGTTGCCAATCGGTGTTGCTGATGATCCAATATTCGCGCTAGAAGCAAGAGCGAGCAAAAAGGGATGAGGGGGCAAATTGTGTTGTCTAGCAATCTTAAGGACAAATTCAGTTAATACAACACAAGAAGTGTCATTTGTGAAAAATGCACTAGAAAGTGCAGAAATTATGCAGATTCTGAAAATCAAATCTTTAGGTCCTTGACTCTTCCAGGCTAGTAATTTACCCAAATATGTGAACATATCAGCTCTTTCAAGGTATACACTAACTACCATTGTTCCGAAAAGAAGACCGAGTATTGGAAGATCGATTGAAGTGTAGGCTTGATCAGGGGATATAATGCCGAATATTACCATAAGCATGCCTCCTAAGAGTGATCCTGCTGTTCTGCCAATAGGCAGAAAAGGGACAGCAGGGAAAACTGCTAATACCCAGAAAACTGCAAAGGCTGTTGACCCTAAAATAATCTTAACTGTTGGTGCTAAAGTCATTTTTATTGTACCTTTATTGATCTAAGAAAACCTGTTGATTCTGTTTTTATGCACAAATTGTGTTCATGGCATCTTGATTATAACTTGTATCAATTGTTAGGAAATCTCAAGTAGATCTACACAACCTGAAATTAGTATAAATACCCATGTTGGTACATATTAGACATACAATATAACAGTCAAAATACAAGTTTGTGACATGCAACTTAGACAACATTAACGGCTTGTTTGGTTAGAGGTACTAAATGGTGGTAATGAGAATGACTTATAATGTAAAATTTCATCAAAAGTTCCTTTTATTCCTATAATAATGAAACTTTGATCACGAAAAAGTTTTTTTTCACAAATTTTCATTACCACCTAATATCACCTCTGCTAATGGTAATGTATTAGAATGAAATTATGAAGAAAAATGAGATGATTGAAGTTGGACAAGGATGGGCATTAAGGTAGCAATAGATTTTTCGACCAAAATTACACTAATTTTCATTTCTATTACCAACATTTAATACCACCTACCAAACGGACCGTAACATTTGATTTGGTTTAGGGCAGTCTCATTTATTTTGGGGCCGCAAAACGAAAGATAAAAAAGGCCAGTAGACATAAGGCGTATAAACAATAAAATATCCCTTTTGTTTTCTATTGTTAATATTTTAAATATTTTATAAAAAAACCCTAATAACTCCTATTGCATAGCAAAAAAAAGTTAATTATACTAAAACTTAATTCAAGTTAATGTCAACCTTATATATGAAAAAATATTTTTGGGCACTAAAAAATTTGAGGTCAAGGCGATAGTTCACTTTACCCTTGCTAATCGACTGTCATGGTTTGATTTGGTTAATAGTATTATGCTACTTTTATAACATGAAAATTGTCAAAAACTATTTAATATGTAGAGTTTTTTTTTTTTGGTAAAAACCTACCTCTTTAGGGATGGTGTGAGTTGAATTTCCACTTTTGATTAAACATGTGCTACTCACATATATTACTTATATGCTTCTTCTGATAAACTAATATATTAAGTTGATTTTTGCCGTATTTTGGTGATAATATTCACTCATTCCTGAAATTAGTAAGTTGCCTTGTCAATAATTATTCTCTTTTATTGTCCAATGAATTAATTTTTCAGATGCTTCTCCATTTTTCAATTTTCTACATTTTTCCGAAAAAACTTAAATTTAAATATATGCTACCTAGACAACTAAATTTTGAACGGCTATAATTGTACAGCTACAGTTTCACAACTAAAACTATTTAGACCGCTATTGATGTAAGTTTGCTAAAAATTTTACTTAATTGACAAAGGTTGTAGCTAGTGCCTAGTCTTGCTCGTGCTATTAGAAGTTTCAGTTGAGTTGATTTATTGACAATTAGGTGGTAACAAAAAGTTATAAAAAAAAAATATATTGAAGGATGAAACATTCATTACCATAGAAATAACAAACCACATCGATTAAAACTCGTTGTTATCACAAATATTTAATACTCTTAACCAAAGGACAAGGAATGAATATATGTACTTATAATTATAGGAGCAAAAAATTGCAAAAAAATGCGGATCAATTAATTTTTTTTTTAAGTTATCAAAATAACCAATTTTAGCTTCAATTTTTTTGATTTTATTTAGAAATAACCTCTATAATTATTATCACTAATAAAGTTACAACAAGTGTATATATTAAGTATCGCAAACGTTAGAAATAACCTCACTAAAATTCTTTAAATTAGCTTCAATTTTTATTTAGAAATAACCTCTATAAACGTTAGAAATAATCTCACTAAAATTCTTTAAATTGTTAAGGAATCATCTCAACCAAAAGCTTAAGCTGATGGTTAAGGCCCTAGAATATGTTATATACTCTAACACGCCCCTCACACGAGAGCCCTTTGGGCTAAAAGTGTGGATGCAATACAGACTCTCTTCATACCCGGTGATTAATATTCCACTTTAGATGAGGGGTGGTTGAGATTCGAACCCGTGACCTCTTGTCACACTGGCTTCTGATACCATGTTAAGGAACCATCTTAACCAAAAGCTTAAGCTGATAGTTAAGGCCCCAGAATATGTTATATACTCAACCAAAAGCTTAAGCTGATGGTTGAGGCCTCAAGATACGTTATATACTCTAACATAAATCAAAGAATAACAAAAACTTATGAATTATGATCGAGTGAACAGGTAATTAAATAATCCATACTACAACAACATAAGAAAGCTTACGTATAATTTTATGCAACTGATCACTGACCGATTATGTTTCTGATCAATTCAGCAGCAATATATAAACCCTTCAGGCTTCAACTAGCTGCAAAATAAACACACACGCAAAAAAAACCCTTAATTTGACCTAATTATATATCTTTAGTTTTTATGATTTAAGAAAGTTTCAAACTTTATAACATTAGTCACTAAGCTTGATTTAATGTGATAGCTCATTTATAATGGGGCTGGGGCCATAAGTGAAGAGAGAGAGAGACGTCTCGTACATATAAGCCACATGATAAACCAGACAATTCAGATACAATTTATTACTATTCAACAGAGTCGTTTCTGACCATAGGTAAGATACATATTTGTTTAGGGCCCAGAGTTAAAAAAAGGCCCTAAAATTAGAAAATGACAGTTAATGAGAGTACATACATAAAAATTTGCAGTTTATGAGTAGTTCATTTTTCAGTTAAGAATTATATGATACGTCTACATTTTTAATACTAATGATAATATATAATGTTCATCTTTTTTATTTTTTCAAACACCCGTTTAAGTTTAGAATTGACCCTCCATAGACCATAAAGAGGGCCCACTTTTCTCAATTTGCCTAGGGCCCATACAATGCCAGGAACGGCACTGCTATTGAACTACTTTATTTTCAATGCATTTTTAGACATAAAAGTGTATAAGTTTTGGAATATGGATTATGTTTCTTGTTCTTAATTCCTTGGGACTGTTGTCAAGTGCAGATCAAGTTTCCACATTTTCGGCTGTTTATCGGTGTTGCTTGGAAACTCTGCATGCAGAAAAACAATTTGGGAATCCGACCCTAATACTTTCTAAGAGTTGATGCCCGCTGGGCCGTTCTTAAGTTATTTTGAGGTGCAACCGTTTAAGGCCCAACATATGAAGGGGTCTAAATTTAGTTAATCCTATAATTAGTATTTGCATAACAGCTAGTGTCTTGAGAGACTGTCTCTTTGAGATACGTATTTAAACCGAATCTATTAAAGATTAATACCTACTTACCGTATTCTTAATACCTATTAGTGTCTATTTTCAATATCTTAAATATTTACAATATTTTTAAAAATATATAATGGTCGGCCCAAGTAAAGAATGTACGTCTCTCAAAGCTAAGAGAACGTCGTCTCTCACAAGAATTTATGAATTTATGTTTGCATTATAAGCAGCTTCTAGTATGGATCAAACTTGCAACATTAGGTTCTCAGTTAAACGTGTGACTACTAAACTATATACTTGGAGAAAAAATCAAAACTTTATTTATACAAAGACCCTTTTTATTTTTCACCTAGGAACGGCACTGGAACCCGTTAGGCTTCTCATACGATGTTAAACAACTAATTTAATAAAATATTTCAGATAATAATTAAGTTGCAAATTGAGATGGTATGTAGGATAAGAAAATTTATGTGAGCGATCATTAAAACTTCACGAATCTTTTGAGTTAAAAACTCCAACATTGTTATTAGTTTTAGCAATAAGTTTTGAGTTTATTTGTATGGTGATGAGATCTTTGTGGGTCTATTGTGGTATTTCGTTTATGGATTTGACATGATTTAGACTTCTACGATAGCAAAATGATAGAGTTTTCACACCATTCTACAAAAGTTAGGTAGTTCTTAGGGTTGAGGATTTTATAAAGCATATTTAGTTTATGGAATATTGATTGACACTCCTATAGACTCTTTGGAATAACACAAATAATAATTCCAATGCCATAGACTAAAAAAATTAAATAGCCCAAAGCCCCAAATCATGATTTACCAGTTTTTTTTTTTTGAATGAATCATGATTTACCTTTTTGTATAAAGCAATTTGTCAAATACAACTGTCTCTTCCGCTATCTTGTGCGTTATTATTTATTTTTAGTGTTAATTAATTTTGTGCAACAAACTAATGTGTGTTAAAGTGTCTTTAGATCGTAGAGTTAATTTTGATGAAATGTTTCCATGGTAATAGATGTGTCTCAAGTTCAAGCATATTTCTCACACACATATATATACATACATATATATATATACTAGTATAAAACCCGTGCAATGCACGAAGTTGTTAGTATAAAGATATATTCTATTGATTTATTTTCAAAAACTACTAATAGTAGTGATAGCATCATTCTAATTAAATTTATTTAATTTAAAAAATCCTTTAATCATGAATAATGTCATTTATCAAGTCATAAATTATGTTTTGATATTTATTACATGAATAAAATTGAATTTAATAAAAGATATTCTATAATAAACTTTTTAAATAAACTACCATTTTTAGATGTAATTTAAAATAAGAATCCACTTCAAAATTTAACATCCAATAATATTGATTAATTTGGCAAATGGCTATGAGATTGCCATTTGTCATTTTACACCAAAATTATTAAATTGTATGATGATATGGGAGGGATCCAATGAGAAATGTGTTGAAAATAAGAAGGATGAGAATGATTCTACACCCTTGATTTCGCTAAGATAAAAAAATCTATGGTTAAGATTGAGCCAAAAATTATAAAAGTAACTATAACAAAATTTTTAAAATGTTCTTATTTTATAATATGATATCATTTTTTGTATATATATAATAACTAAACAAAAACAAATAAAAATTCTTCTCATCCTTCTCATTTTAAAATCATTCTTATTTGATCATATATATATATATATATATATATATATATATATATATATATATATATATATATATATATATATATATATATATATATATATATATATATAAAGTTTGTATAAATTATCATAAGGAAAATCTTATTTAATATTTTGTCTTATGAAAATTTCTCCGGCTATATATTCACTTATTTTTATTTTTGGACATTATCTATATCTTTGGGGAAAATTGGTGGAAAAAAATAGCATTGTGTATCAATGTTGAGGGTAGTACAAGTTGTAATAATTAAGTATAACTCGCATTAAGAAAGGGAATTAGTAATGAGGATGGTCCATACTCCATGCCATCTGAAGTTATAGAAAAGAAAAAGGTAATAGTCGCTGGATGATAATCCGACAAAACTCACTATCCAAATGTAGCCTCATTACTGAGTGAAAACGGCAGTATCATCCAATTCCTAACTAACCCCTTTTTGTTGATTTAGTGGATCAACATCTACAGTCAAGGGGTGTTCTAAACTATTCCACGACCCAACTTTTTAATCCCACCTATAAACATATGCTCCCACTATTCCTCTTAAATTGTGCTATGAAGTAATATTAATGAAATTTAGTAGCTAAAAAAATGATTTATGTTAAAGTATATAATATATCTTGGGGCTGAGCTCTCGTGTGAGGAGGCGTGTTAGAGTATATAATATATTTTAGGGCCTCGACCATTAGCTTAAGCTTTTGGTTGGGATGGTTCCTTAGCAATTTGGAGTATAACACAAAACAACGGTATATAATAAAAATAAATGGTTAAGATCATAGATATAAAATAAATTTGTGTATAAGCTCAAAAGGAAAAAAGTTAGACCATTGCAAAAAACTCAATACGACAAACCAAAATTGAAAGTTGTACAAATCAAGCCATCTATTTTACCAATTTTCCCCACAGGCAAAATTGAATAAAGTGAGATTTATGAGGAATTACGAAAAATATGAAAATGAGAAAAAAAAGTTTAATACTTAAATAAGATAAAAAAAATTAAGTTAAATATATTGACAAAAATTAAAATATTAAAATTTATGACAAAGATAGAGATTAGATAAATTAATAAAGATTAAAACTAAAAAGGACAATAACAAAAATTTCCCCATAGTAGGACTAAGTATAGTAGAATTGTAAGTCCTCCCTTCGTCCCATTTAATTTATAGTATTCTTTATTTTGGATAGTTGCTTTTTGGTAATTATTACTATTAAATTATATTTTATTTTTAATCTATAAATTAAATAGTCAATCTTGGTATGAGACAGTCTTATGATGAGACGACCTCAAAACAAGAAGCATATAAGTTAAAAAATTTTATTATTGGATTATTTAACGCAAGTATGCGGCATATCTCACAATGAGATCGTCTCATACAAGAATTTGTGTAAATTAAAATACACTCAAGTGTAATCTTGTTTGATTAATTTATATCTATGTAAAAATTATTAATATCCACTTTTCATAATGTTGCATTATATATAATAAGAGATATTAAATATTAAATAAGTATATTAAATAGCGTGAAAAAGTAACTAACACATTTTTAGTTGATTGGACGGTGTATATATATGTATAATCACTCTACAAACTATAAAAAGCAAGAAGAACACATTCTATGAATTTTTCCCTCTTAAGGAATAACCAGTTTGAAACCCGTGCCAAGCACGGATAAATTGTTAAAAAATTATTATATAAAATTTAAATAAATTTTAATAATCATTAAAATCATGTTATTTGTAAATGGGTCAAAATGACAATTACAACTTATAATTGACAAAATCTATTACATTTATTATCTTCAAAATAAAATTTATTAAAGTTAATACTCACTAAAATATATATCCAGCATTGTAAAGTCTAATTTTCTTAATTCTATATCCAAAAATTATTTTATATTGATGATCGGTTGGTTTATATTGACCATTTGATGTCCCAACACCAATGTTGGTTATACTTATTTGTTTTCCTTCTTGTAAAATATCCTTGAATTTCCATTGCAAATTTTGTTTAATAATTGCATGCATTTTCCCACCCTATAAATAGTCGAAATTAATTATCAATATTATATCATCGTAAAACACTAATTAATAAAATAAAAAATTAACAATATACCAATTACCTTTTCATCAATAAGTACCATATCAGTGCTATAAGTGTTGATCCACATGCGAATAATCCTCACATTAAGTGTCCAATCTTCCTTCATAGCATTGACCTCATGAATGTAATCATATATTAATGTAGCCATAATAATAGAGTTTAAAGTATATTTTAATAGAGACTATTACTATTTAAAGGCTAAAAGCTTAGAAATCAGTACTAATAGACCTTAACTTCTTGAGAATACTTGTTTATATATACTAAGTAAGAATTCTAAATATTACCTATTTTGTTTATATACTAAGTAAGAAATCAACACTAACGATTATTGCCTATTTTACAATTATTGTTTGACTAACTATTATTACCTATTTTGTTTGTATACGTTAAAAAAAATTAAATATTGCTTATTTTACAATTATTGTTTGACTAACGATTATTACCTATTTTGTTTATATGCGTTAAAAAAAAATTGACCAAATTTCAATCTGTTAGACAAATTTCATTACTTATTACCATAATAGCAATCTTATTATGGAATCTTACTTCATTGTAAAAACCATACAATTTTATTACGTATATTACCACAGTAACATTCCTATTGTGGAATCTTATTTTATTACTTATTTCCATGATTCTAATTCTATTATGGAAATCTATACTATATACTAAAACCGTTATTCAGTAAGGACACGTGTCACTCTCACGTTAATTATTTTCCCTCCAAAATGACAAATGGGTTTTTTTAGAAAATTTCTTCATTTAGCTAAATTAGGTAATTAATGTCATTCTCTATTCTTTATGCTATAATATATACATTTCATATTTCAGTTGGTTTATACAATTATTCTATTTTATAAAAATTGGACAATATATGGTGAATATGAATAAAAAAAAATAAAAAAATAAAAAATACTAAAGTAATCTATACTATATACTAAAACCGTTATTCAGTAAGGACACGTGTCACTCTCACGTTAATTATTTTCCCTCCAAAATGACAAATGGGTTTTTTTAGAAAATTTCTTCATTTAGCTAAATTAGGTAATTAATGTCATTCTCTATTCTTTATGCTATAATATATACATTTCATATTCCAGTTGGTTTATACTATTATTCTGTTTTATAAAAATTGGACAATATATGGTGAATATGAATAAAAAAAATAAAAAAAATATAAAATACTAAAATAATATATATACTAAAATTGTTATTCAGTAAGGACACGTGTCACTCTCATGTTCATTATTTTCCCTCCAAAATGACAAATGTTACTATATACTAAAACCGTTATTCAGTAAGGACACGTGTCACTCTCACGTTAATTATTTTCCCTCCAAAATGACAAATGGGTTTTTTTAGAAAATTTCTTCATTTAGCTAAATTAGGTAATTAATGTCATTCTCTATTCTTTATGCTATAATATATACATTTCATATTTCAGTTGGTTTATACAATTATTCTATTTTATAAAAATTGGACAATATATGGTGAATATGAATAAAAAAAAATAAAAAAATAAAAAATACTAAAATAATCTATACTATATACTAAAACCGTTATTCAGTAAGGACACGTGTCACTCTCACGTTAATTATTTTCCCTCCAAAATGACAAATGGGTTTTTTTAGAAAATTTCTTCATTTAGCTAAATTAGGTAATTAATGTCATTCTCTATTCTTTATGCTATAATATATACATTTCATATTTCAGTTGCTTTATACAATTATTCTATTTTATAAAAATTGGACAATATATGGTGAATATGAATAAAAAAAAATAAAAAAAATATTCAATACTAAAATAATATATATACTAAAACTGTTATTCAGTAAGGACACGTGTCCCTCTCATGTTCATTATTTTCCCTCCAAAATGACAAATGTGTATTTTTAGAAAAATTTTTCATTTAGCTAAATCTATCTATCTATACTATATACTAAAACCGTTATTCAGTAAGGACACGTGTCACTCTCACGTTAATTATTTTCCCTCCAAAATGACAAATGGGTTTTTTTAGAAAATTTCTTCATTTAGCTAAATTAGGTAATTAATGTCAAATTCTATTCTTTATGCTATAATATATACATTCCATATTTCAGTTGGTTTATACAATTATTCTATTTTATAAAAATTGGACAATATATGGTGAATATGAATAAAAAAAATAAAAAAATAAAAAATACTAAAATAATCTATACTATATACTAAAACCGTTATTCAGTAAGGACACGTGTCACTCTCACGTTAATTATTTTCCCTCCAAAATGACAAATGGGTTTTTTTAGAAAATTTCTTCATTTAGCTAAATTAGGTAATTAATGTCATTCTCTATTCTTTATGCTATAATATATACATTTCATATTCCAGTTGGTTTATACTATTATTCTATTTTATAAAAATTGGACAATATATGGTGAATATGAATAAAAAAATAAAAAAATATAAAATACTAAAATAATATATACTAAAACTGTTATTCAGTAAGGACACGTGTCACTCTCATGTTCATGATTTTCCCTCCAAAATGACAAATGAGTATTTTTAGAAAATTTCTTCATTTAACTAAATATATACTAAAACTTTTATTCAGTAAGGACACGTGTCACTCTCACGTTAATTATTTTCCCTCCTGACAAATCGGTTTTTTTAGAAAATTTCTTTATTTAGCTAAATTAGGTAATTAATGTCATTCTCTATTCTTTATGTTATAATATATACATTTCATATTCCAGTTGGTTTATACTATCATTCTATTCTTTATGTCATTCTCTATTCTTTATGTTGACCTTAAATAGAGGCTTGGGGATGGGTGAAAACGAGACCTTTTCTGCATTCTTTCTTACTCTTTCTCATTCACTTGTGTACTTTCAAGAGAGTAATTTGTTAGAAATGTTCAATAATCAAGTGAATATTTTGTAAGTCGTTTAACGTAATTAAGTCGATATATAACGAGACGTTAATTTAGTCTACATTGAGTAACGTTTATGTTTTACTAGAGACCAATAAACATCACTGAACCGTTATTTGATAATGGAACGAGCTTAATGTCGCTAAACCTATTGGTTCACACTAGATCAACGTGTGAGACCATTTTGTGTGTTTTGATCTATATAGTCTAGGTTCATATGATTAATCTAGTTGGACTAGATATTATTCTTAATCTCACTATTTAATATAATGGTTATATTAAGTAAATAAAAGAAACATGTAACTCCCTTGCATTAAACTACTTAAATATGTGTGAGACTTTTTAACACACAATTTAAGCAAATAATGAATTAGCATTATGAAATGGAATAGGATGGGATGTAACCGGTTTGCATTATGGAGTGGTTTTGAAAAGTCTTTAAAAGAAACTTGAAACTATCCATAATATAAAACCGTAAGTTTTTGTTAAAAATGAGAGAGCAATATATTGTGAGTGAGAAACTATCAATAGTTGAACCGTAAGCTTTTGAGCAAAATACAAGGGTTATATACACACAAAATTAGTTTAAGAATTGTTCTTAAACATCGTACTAGTATACGAGGTCTTGCAAGACGTTGTGGGTGGACTACACTAGAGGAACTTCATTTGCGGTTCTTGTCTCGTGGTTATATTTTGCTAGTGGATTCACGCTACAAAGGTATATTTTCTCATCCCAATATTTATCTGTTTCATCTCATGTCAATAATTGGGTCTTGGGAAGGTTTTAGTTTTCCGAATGTTAAAAGTTAACATTACTAGAACCCAACAGTGGTATCAGTTTCCTCTTTTATTGGTATGTTTTAGGCAATCAAATATTGGTTTTATATAAATAATATATATGAGTTATTTATAATATATTATTTACACATTATAATTTTGATTTGCATAAAAATAAAAGTTAAGAACTTTAGGGGAGGGTTTACTAAAATTGTTTTAGTTATAAAGTTTTGAACTTTGTTTATTAAAATTGAATTTGTTAATTTTGATTCCTCCATTTGCCAGTTTAATTATTTTAATATATCATTTTTAATTAAAGTGTTTGATTAAATTTTGATATTTAAAATAACAATCACAAATTGAGAATTTGATTTATTTGGCATGTTTACATAATATATTTAATCATTTTTTGAATCTTTTCTTAATAGTTAACAAAATTCAAGAATTAGATTGATTAACAAATTATAGAATTTGGTATTATTTGATGTTTTATGGACTACTGCTAATATGATTAGCTTAGCTTTTGCACTACATTCCACATTTGATATTTATTAGTGCTAATTTGATTAGCCTTATTTTATATTCACCGTGTGAAATTAGTATTAATAAAAAAAATTATTTCTTAGTGGCCATTATCTTTAAATAGATTTTATTAGTCCATTGGATATATTTCTTGTTAAACCTTAATTTGATTAAAGTTTAGAGGATAATAATTTATTATTAATTATAATAATAAGCTCACTTATTTTAATGGAGATTATTTTAAGTGGGAGGTTTATTTTTGCTTAAGAGAAGTAAAAATAATTTATTTGATTGGTTATGAATCAATTAAATTTCATGCAAATTAAAATTGAATAATGAGACTATTTATCATGTTCCTTTTAAATAATAAGATTATATATCTATTTATGTACTTCATGCTTTTTTCTTTAAATTTGTTTAAATATTATATTGCATGGACCACTTACATATAGTAAGTGGGTGAATGATAATTGTTATACAGGTTATGGTAACTAGTATGGGCTAATTAGGATACATAATACGGTTTACACACTGTTATTTTTGAATGTAATTAAATACGATCTGTGTATCGTTTATTTTGAATGTAATAGTTAAATAGTTTATTTTTTACATTTCAAAGTTTAATTATTATTATGTCTATCTCCATGGAGTTGAAGACCAAGAAGAATAGAGATTCAAATAGTGTTTCAAAAAGGTGGGCCTTAAAGATTAGATTTTCAAGTGTTTTGGGGCCATACTAAGAACCTTATTTATGCATTATTTTATTGCTTTATTATTTTGTTATATTGTTTGATGATGCATGTTTTGGTTGTTTAGTTTATTGATTCGAATAATTAGAGTTCACTTTTATTTGTTTTAATAAAAACAACCATAGTCCCTAACAATATTGAGTTGTAATGCTATTCCATTTAGTAACACTATGAAGCTTTAGATCGTTAATTAGGTAGGTTTCGCCAAAGCGAGGTGCCTATTAATTATCCTAAGATAAGTAGTTGGTGAAAAGTGGTTTAACTCAACTAAGTAGGTCAAGAAAAGTTGACACTTAGAGGCATGGGGTAATAGTAGATAAAGAGTTATTTTATTACCAACCAAGAATTATTATGATCATAATTAAGAAATATGTTCTTTACCTATAACCATTAACTTTGGGTGACAAGCCAAAGCTTGCTTAGAGTTAGTGGAAATGGGGTCTTGGAATCACTAAATTAAAAGGGACATTTAATTTAATTTGGTGGAATGAATTTCTTTTAAATTCTTTTAAAAAATTATTCAGTCATGATAATCATAGAATTCTTACACTTTGAATTATTTCATTTGTAGATGGCTAATAATTTGAACAATAATGCATTCTCTAATTTTGGTTTACGGTCAATACTCGAAAAGGAAAAACTTAATGGAAACAACTTTCTTGATTGGTCAAGGAATTTGAGAATTGTTCTCAAACATGAGCGGAAAGTGGACGTTCTTGAAACTCCGATTCTTGATGAACCTGCACTTAGTGCATCTGCTGAGGACCGGGAGGCTTATGAAGCTGCCCTTGAAAGGTCTTTAGATGTCACATGCTTGATGTTGGCATCCATGGTTCCTGAATTGCAAAAACAATTCGAGGAAATTGAGGCCTATGACATCCTTGATCAGCTCCAAGCTATGTTTGGGAAACACGCTAGAACTGAACGTTTTGAGACTGTCAAGGCTATACTAGATAGCCAAATCAAAAAAGGCGATCCTATTGGTCCCCATGTTTTCAAAATGAAGAGTCATTTTTGAAAATTTGGAACGCCTTGGTGTTGAGTTTGGTGAAGAACTCGCCTTTGACATCATACTACACTCCTTACATGATGTTTTTAACAATTTTATTCAAAATTTCAATATAAATTCACTTGAAAAAAACATCAATGAGTTGCTTCGTATGCTCAAAACTGCTTAACAGACTATTCCCACTGAACCAAAGAAAGAGGTTCTTATGGTTCAAAAAAGGAAGAATGTCTTCAAGAAAAGGGGAAAGCCACAGAAGCAAGTTAACCAAGGCAAAGGCAAAGAAGTTGTCAAAACCAAGGTGAAGTCTGGAGCTACTTCAGATAAAACTTGTTTCTATTTCAATAAGAAGGGTCATTGGAAGCGGAATTGTCCAAAATACCTTAAAGACAAGAAGGATGGAAACGTCGCTTCTACTTCAGGTATCTATGTGATAGAGATCAACCTTGCTTTCTCTTGTTCTTGGGTATTGGATACCAATTGTGATTCTCACATTTGTGGAAATGTGCAGGGATTGTAGAAAAGTAGAGATCTTGCTGAGTTGAAGTTGTACTATGCGTTGGAATGGAGCTAAAGTAGCTGCATTAGCCGTAGGATCTTATTGTTTATCTTTACCTTTATGATTTTGTTAAATCTTAATAAATTGTTATTATGTTCCATCTAGGTAGAAATTTGATTTCGATTTCGATCTTGGATTCTAAAGGTTTTATATTTGTAATAAAGAAGGGTTCTTTTTCAATTTACAAAGATGAAATCTGTTATGATATAGGGCGTTGCATTAATGGCCTTTATATAGTAGATCTTGATAAACAAAACTATCACGTGGACAATTCTAAAAGACTAAAATCAAATGATTCTAATCATACCTATCTTTGGCACTGTTGTTTAGGACATGTAAATGAGAAATGCATTCAAAAACTCCATAAAGATGGACTATTGGACTCAATGGATTATGAATCGTATGAAGTATGCGAGTCTTGTTTGCTTGGAAAATTGACTAAATCACCATTTACTGGACATGGTGAAAGAGCTGGTGACTTATTGGGTATAATACATTCAGATGTATGTGATCCTATGAGTACCTCCGTTGAGGGAAGGTATGAATACTTCATTACTTTTACTAATGATTTAAGTAGATATGAATATGTCTACTTAATGAAACATAAATCTGAATCTTTTGAAAAGTTCAAAGAGTTTCAAAATGAAGTACATAATCAACTTGGCAAGACGATTAAAGCACTTAGATCTGATCGAGGTGGTGAATATCTGAGTCATGACTTTATTGATCATCTGAAAATTGTGGAATAGTTTCACAACAAACCCCACCTGGAAGACCACATTTAAATGGTGTGTCTCAGCGGCAGAATCAGACCTTATTTGATATGGTTCGTTCAATGATGAGTTTAGTCGATCTTCCTACTTTATTTTGGGGTTATGCACTCCTAATAGCGACTCATGTTTTAAATCGTACTCCCTCCAAAGCTGTCGATAAGACGCCATATGAGTTATGGACAGGAAAAGTTCCTAAGTTGTCTTTCTTAAGGATTTGAGGTTGTCAAGCATATGTAAAATGTTTACAACCAAATAAGCTTGAACCTAGATCTGATAAGGTCTTCTTTGTGGGTTACCCCAAAGAAACAAAGGGATATTACTTCTACAATCCTAGTGAGCATAGAGTGTTTGTGGCTCGCGAACGTGTCTTTTTAGAAAGAGAATGTCTTTCTCAAAAGCCAAGTGGGAGAAATATTTCTCTTGAAGAAGTTCAAGATGATCAGCCACAAATCACTCCTCCAGTGGGAGAGATTGTTTCTGAAATGGGAGCTCCAGTTTTGGTACCTGTTGTACCTACTGAGGTGGTGGATGTCCCAGTTCGTAGGACTAGTAGGCAGAGTAATCCTCCAAGAAGAGATCCTATGGAAGGTTATATCGTTCATGAAAGTCATGAAGTCCTTATATTAGATAAGGAAGAACCTACTACTTATAAGGTAGCAATGGAGAGTTCTGACTCTAAACTATGGCTTGGAGCCATGAAATCTGAAATGGAGTCAATGTATGACAATCAAGTTTGGAACTTGGTTGACTTGCCCGAAGGTGCTAGACCGATCGAGTGCAAGTGGATTTATAAGATAAAGACTGACATGGATGGCAAAATAGTTGTCTATAAAGCACGACTGGTGGTTAAAGGTTTCAAGCAAGTTCATGGTATAGACTATGATGAGACTTTTTCACCAGTGGCTATGCTTAAATCCATCAGAATTATCTTAGCAATAGCTTCGTATTATGACTACGAGATTTGGCAAATGGATGTCAAAACCGCTTTTCTAAATGGATATTTAGAAGAGGAAGTGTATATGACACAACCAGAGGGTTTTGTGGATCCTAATAGCTCTAGGAAAGTATGTAAGCTTCAGAAGTCCATTTATGGATTGAAGCAAGCATCTAGAAGTTGGAATATTCGTTTTGACGAGGCAATTAAACAGTTTGGTTTCCTCTGAAATTCGGAAGAGTCTTGTGTATACAAGAAAGTCAGTGGGAGTTTTGTTGTTTTCTTAGTTTTGTATGTGGATGACATACTGATTGTAGGGAACAATGTACGAATGCTTGAGTCTGTTAAGGCTTGGCTAAGTAGTTGTTTCTCTATTTCTATCATGTTACTCCATGAATTATAAATAGAGTCCTTAGACCTGAGTTTCTTCACTGACTTCGTGTGTGAGAATTATTGTTCTTTAATGCAATCTAACGCCATGCCGTAAAAGAGGGCTATAAGGGTTGCACTCAGGAATTTTATGAATCACATAGTGAATAGAGGAGGGATAAGATGGGATTGTCATACCCTTTTTGGGGTTATTAGTCTCAGGCCACTCGGAGAGTTGGAATTGTAAATGCATGGCCATGCTCAAATAGATTATGGAGATAATTATTTGTTTTTGAGTTCATCTCATGAGTCCGAGGAACATGATCAGACCAAATAAGGATAACAGTTGTTCTTACCTTATGTTTGATTAAGACTTTAGTTCACAAATGATTTGAGATTCACAACTTGGTGGAGCAAGTGGAAGTTAGTGGGAGGAGTCCTACAACTCTAGTAAACTTGTTTCTTGAACAAGTGGGAGATTGTTAGAAATGTTCAATAATCAAGTGAATATTTTGTAAGTCGTTTAACGTAATTAAGTCGATATATAACGAGACGTTAATTTAGTCTACATTGAGTAACGTTTATGTTTTACTAGAGACCAATAAACGTCACTGAACCGTTATTTGATAATGGAACGAGCTTAATGTCGCTAAACCTATTGGGTCACACTAGATCAACGTGTGAGACCATTTTGTGTGTTTTGATCTATATAGTCTAGGTTCATATGATTAATCTAGTTGGACTAGATATTATTCTTAATCTCACTATTTAATATAATGGTTATATTAAGTAAATAAAAGAAACATGTAACTCCCTTGCATTAAACTACTTAAATATGTGTGAGACTTTTTAACACACAATTTAAGCAAATAATTAATTAGCATTATGAAATGGAATAGGATGGGATGTAATCAGTTTGCATTATGGAGTGGTTTTGAAAAGTCTTTTAAAAGAAACTTGAAACTATCCATAATATAAAACCGTAAGTTTTTGTTAAAAACGAGAGAGCAATATATAGTGAGTGAGAAACTATCAATAGTTGAACCGTAAGCTTTTGAGTAAAATACAAGGGTTGTATACACACAAAATTAGTTTAAGAATTGTTCTTAAACATCGTACTAGTATACGAGGTCTCGCAAGAAGTTGTGGGTGGACTACACTAGAGGAACTTCATTTGCGGTTCTTGTCTCGTGGTTATATTTTGCTAGTGGATTCACGCTACAAAGGTATATTTTCTCATCCCAATATTTATCTGTTTCATCTCATGTCAATAATTGGGTCTTGGGAAGGTTTTAGTTTTCCGCATGTTAAAAGTTAACATTAGTAGAACCCAACATAATTAAGTTTTGTTAGAACTTTCAAAGTTTATAATTCATCAAACACTTGTCATTAAGACCTTCTTTGGATGGAGGGAAATGAAGAGAAAAGAAAAGAAATGATTTGGAGGGATGGAGAATCTCTTATTTGGATAGCAAAAAGGGAGGGAGAGGATTTGGAGGGAAGGAATTTGGAGGGATTAAGTCGCTCCATTTTGTTAACATCCAAATCTCTCCATAAGAGGAAAGATTTGGAAGGAAAATAAAATTCCTTTCTTTTCTCTTCCCTTCCTTCCTATACAAACAATTGTGTATGTCCCTCTCTTTCCCTCCCCTTTCTTTCCTTCCTCTTCCTTTCTTTTAGTTTCTCTCCTAATTTGCTATCCAAACATAGTGTAAGTGACATATCCTAAGTACTAATAAGGGTGTGTTGTGTTGTTTATATCTCGTTGTGAATATTACAAAAGGAAAGTGATCACACGCCTACAACAATTATCAAGTTTCCGGGTAACGGTTGTCGTTACAAAATAATCTTCAAGTTTGCTTTTAGTGTAATTATAAGTTTTATTTTGGCCATAACAAAGAGAAGATACAAATTCTCAATTGTAATTTGTATTTTGCATTCCCAAAATTGTAATTTGTACTTTTTGTTATTATTTCTTAATCTTTTTTTTCCCTTATTTGATGTTAATGAGAGCAAATAAATCCGAAACTTAGGCTCAGATACGAAAATGCTTATTCTGAGAATTAAATTGCGAGAAGAATGTTTTTTTTAAAAAATCATTTTATTCGATTTTTTTATAGTCGTAGGCTCGTAGCCCAACAAATAGATGGGTCTTGGACTGAGACGATGCTGGGTTGGCCGTGTGATTTTCGGAATACCACTAAAATCTGATCAGCCCAAATCTTGAGCAGACTGTTTGTCTTTGACCTTTCTCTCCCCTTTCTCTAATTTTTCTGTACTGTTTTTTAGTTCTTTCACCAATTGTTGAGTACCCATCATCCAAAATCCATGAAAATCAATCAAAGCTTTGATTGAGTGAACCACAAAAATTTAATCAAATCCTCTTAAGTTACAAGCTTTATGGCTTCTACAATCTGTACTGTCTCATTTTCTGGGTCTTTATCTGTTGGAAATACTAAAACAACAATCTTTTCTCACCCATCTTGTTCTTGTTCATCTTCTTCTACAAATTCATGCCTCAAAGCCCTCAAATTTCCTCTTTCCTTACAATTTTCTCAACTGGGTGTGTTCCATTTTAGTCCTTGGAATGGTCTGAAACATATGGGTATCTCAATCTCAGCAAAACCTCAAAAAATTGGTACTTTTTCCTTAACTGGGTATTTCTCTCTAATTTTCATTGTGCAAGTGATTTTTTTGTGCTGTTTTAGATGTAAATATGCTTGTTTCAATCCCATGTAGCTGACTTCGTACATGTTTTGTGTAATTGTTTTATAGGTAGAAGAACAAAGTATAGAGGGAAGGTTGTTTATGCTTCATTGTTTGGAGTTGGAGCGCCTGAAGCTTTAGTAATTGGAGTTGTAGCTTTACTGGTTTTTGGTCCTAAAGGGCTTGCTGAGGTTAGCTTCTTCTTATAGTTATATACTTTTTCTTCACTCCATTTATATTTATGTTGTACTACTTGTTCCTTTGCTGTTGTATGGATCATTGGGTAGTGTTATAAGATATTCTCTTGTGCCTCTTTATATTGACTATGAATCTATGATGGTTATAGTTAGTGTTGATGTTATATTTGATTGTTGGGGATTGTAGAGTTTTTGTGATTCGGCTGATTTAGTAGAGTAAGTGAAAGAAGTGTGACTTGAGTCTTGGGTTAATTAGTCATGTGATTAGATGATAATTAATGTGTAGAAGAATCTTGTCTTAAAGGTTAAAATAACTAATTAAGATTATTAGTCCTTAAGCATCAATTATGAAAATGGTAAAGGACATTTTGTGTTTGGCTTGCTTGGGAATCAAAGTACAATGAAATATGGAAGATTAAGCTTCACATGTGAAGCATTTGAAGGGCAAACATTCAGTCATAGGGATAAGGTTTGAAGTATTGGAGACCGTGGACTAGCATGAAAGAGGAAAGGCAAGAATCAGAAGCAAACTGTCACACACTGACAACCCGCTCGACCGGTCTGCTCGCCCGAGCCATGGGTCGAGCTACCCTACTGACCTGCTCCTATTCGTCTGCTGTTGTGCTGTCCACTTTATGTTGCCGTCCCATATTGTTACCTTTGCCTATATATATGTATTGCCTATCCTTTGTACATGTAGAGCCAAGCTTAGAGCTTGAGCCTCCCATTATCCTTAACACTCTCCTTTAATTCTCTACTCAATGTATAACTTACACATACACTCTCCATTGATGTAATTCCTTCAACATTGTAATGAGCTCTCAAGCTTTTATATCCTTTAAACACATAATGATACACTAGTCTAGGATGGTGGATGTAGCCTCATTAATGGTGAATCACTTTAAATCTTGGTGTTATTGTTTTACTTACTTTTATTGCTTTAATCACCTTGATACTTGCATATAACCTTGTTTCATTAGTACACCTTCAAGCCATGGTCGTTAACCTTTCGTGCCACCTTTAAGCCCACTTTTTCCGCATTCGTTAGCCTACTCTAACAGTAAGCTATGTAACTCGCACTCTTCATTTAGCTTCATGTACCCGTGTCCGATCCTTTATGCTCAAACATTGGTATGACACTTAGACACTTCATTTTAGGCGTAGAGTTGAATATTTAGACGTATCCGACACTTGGACACATATTGGTATTCAACATTGGTATCCGAGTCCTAGTAACAGAGAGTAAGTGTACATAATTGAAACTTTGGTTCTTGAGTTATAGTTTATGCTATACTACTCCCAAAAGGACTTTGTGGAGACTTTTTGATAAAAAGAATTGAATGGTTTGAAGTTTGTACTGAAATGAAAATTTGTTTCTATTGTTTAAAGCTGAGGCAAAATAAGGGCACTTGGAGTTTGGGCAAAATAAAGTCAAAGTTTGTACAGAAATGAAAAGTATCTTAACAATATGGTTATGTGTTCAAATGCTAACGCAAGTTTTCTTAAAATTATTCATGATTCAAATCATAAAAATGAAGAGTTGAAATGTTTCTATCCATATATGAGTATCAAGTATCCAATTCGGACGCTGGATGTAAATTCAAGAGTCGGAATTTCATAGTGGATAAATAAGTAAGATCTAACAGCGCTCCAAATTTGTATGGTTGTGTACAAGTATCTTAACAATATGGTTATGTGTTGGCGAATCTTGTTGGCTAAATTTGTAAGGAAATTGTAGTAGGTCAATTTTATGCATAATTGGTGTTGGCTAAATAGCCAAAAGCCACTACTGAGATCTAACAGCGCTCCAAATTCTTGTCATTGAGAAACTATAGCGCTTGAGAATTGGAAGTAAATTTTTAGTTTCTTGTTAACAAGTACATCAATCATTTTTAAGGTTCTAAGTAAGTGGTCTATGTGTGTGCAGTATGGCAGGTTTAAGTAAAACTAATTTAAAATGTATATACTTCCTCCGTTCTGATTTACTTGCTACCATTGTATGGGCACAAATATTAAGGAGTTACTGTGCAATGATGAGTAGTAGGTGGAAAGTTGCTTTTTTGGAATTTTTTAATATTATTTGTTGAAAAATGAAAAAGAAAAATAGGAGTAATTAAATATAGAGTAGGATAAAAGTAGAAGTAGGTATAACTTTAAATGATTGGTTTTTTACTAAAAAGGAAATGTAGCAAGTAATATGAAATTTTCCAAAATGGAAAATGTAGCAAGTATTATGGAACGGAGGAAGTACCTTTTAAAGGCAGCCACAAAATGTGTATAACAAAAAAGCAAAGAACACATATTTCCAAACATCTAGCTTGGTTAGCTGCTCGTTTGGGTTGACCTATATAATCATCAATATCACTTTTTACTATTAGCGACTGAAGCTAAATTAATGAACTTGACAGGCATAGATCACTTGTATGCTTGGATCCGTTTTCCTTTGTGGAGACGTAAGCTGATATGGTCAATTTTCTGCATAACAGTGTTCCAAATGCCTGTGATTGAATGATTATAGGTTCTGAGAATTGGAAATAAGGTTTTCTTGTTTGCAAGTACATCAATCATATGGCAGGATCTTATAACTATTTGAGGATTTTGTACCTATTTTTATGCACCCACATACGGTATATGAATACTATTATACAAAAATGCAAAAGAACAAGGTATGCCAAACATCTAGCATGGTTAGCTAGACTTTGGGCTTGGCCTATACAATTGTCATTCTACTATTTACTACTAGTGGTTGGACAGGGGATGATGCGTGTAGTATGCCTGGGTTCATTTTCTTTTAGGGTGTGTTTGGATTGAAGGAAATGGAGGGAAAGGAAGGGGAGGGATTTGGAGGGAGGAGGTATCCCTTGTTTGAATAACAAATTGGGAGGGAATGGATTTAGAGGGGAGGGATTTGGAAGGAAAATTTAGACAAATTTTGTTAAGAAGACAATCTCTCCTAAAGAGGAAAGATTTGGAAGGAAAACATTTTCCTTCTTTTTCCCTTCCCTTCCCTTCTAAACAAACAATATATACTTTCCCTCCTTATCCCTCCCTTTCCTTTTCCTTCCTTTCTTTCCCCTTCCCTTCCTTTCTTTTCTCTCCTAAGTTGCTATCCAAACATAGTGTTAAACTTTCTCCAAATATCCTTTGTGGAGACAATTTGAGATGTTCAAATGAATATTTTTACGTTTGCTTGCCTAGGATATACCAATCAATTATTGACAAGTCAAACCTTGCAACGTTAAACTTTCTTTAGTAGAATCTAAAATGAGCTTGCTGGGAAGAGGACCTTGAACGGAAGAATTACATTAAAACTTACGTACACTTAAATTTTAACTAGAGTTATCATATAATGCTACTCATGTGTAGGATACTAGGATTACCCTCTAAATCTTTTAGTCTCTCCATTGTTACCACTTACCAGGATCAAGACGATCAATCCGGGTCGTAAAACAGGGTTAGGATCAAAATGTAGTGCAGAGTAGATGGGCTCATTATATTCAAGAACCATAATGAACCTAGAAATAGAACTTGAAAGAAACCAAGTCACACAAACATCAACTAATAGCTAAGGATAGCCTCTCGATAGAAACCTTATGTCTTCATTGTGACATTGACTGTTTGTGTTTCTACCTGCATGCGTTAATACTTCTATAGATTCTCTCAGATTCTTATAATGTACATGGTGAATGCAGGTTGCAAGAAATTTGGGTAAAACATTGCGTGCTTTTCAGCCTACCATTAAGGAGCTTCAGGTCCCCATGAAATTTGTTATAGTAATTGACTTCCTGATCATCTGATTGGTTATGTGTATTTACCTGTTTACTCTTTCAATATAGGAAGTTTCTAGAGAATTCAAAAGCACCCTGGAGCGGGAGATTAGTCTTGATGATGATCCAATTCAAGCGAGAAATACATTTGAACAAAAAATGGAAAATTATACCTCGAATTTATCGGTTTCCACCCCAGACGAGTCTCAAACTGTGCCTATAACTGATCCAAGTTAGTACTATTTTCTTATTTTCTCAAAACTTTGAAATGTCAATTTAATTTCTTTGTTGAATGTTCCTGTCGTGATATGTTGCCATATGCATTTACTTGTAAAAAGTATCAACAACAAAACCATAATTTTATCTCATGGGGTCGGCTACAAGCCTACAAGTAACAAAACAAATTTGTGTGACGTGAGAGATAGTAATAAAGAGACATGTAAATAATGTACTAAACTATGATTCCATATGGCTATACCTCCGCCATAAAGTGTACTTCTGTGACGAATGAACCATGCTTTCTTCCACAACACAGCATCTGTATTTGATACGGATCATGGTCATTATACATTATTGAAAAATATCAAACTCCATCCTACTGAAAATAATTGGCCAAGTATCTGTTCTTATTTTAGTGTTACAAGTGTGGTAACGATCGCGATCGCGGTAATCAAACGCTGATGCGGTTATTATAGCACCTAAATGTCAGCCGATACTATAATTTAAGCTCTGAAATCAAACTTCAAACGTGGCCCCATTAAAGAAATCCACAACTATATATTTGAATAAAAACTTATTTAATACTTGGTAGTTGTTGCTGGATATGTAAAACTGTAGACCGTGAAGGATGGTCTTGGCTTTTGAGTTGGCCTAATAATTGGCGGAATCGGATATGTGTGAGCAATTTTTTTCAATATAAATTCTTCATTATTTGGACTTTCTTGCCTCATTTACTATACAGATGGTGCAACGTCTAACAATGCTTATTCCACCGAGGATTACTTAAAGATCACGGAGGAGCAACTGAAAGCACAGCAGGAAGCCATGTCCCCTCCATCGGTGACCCAGCTTCAACATGAGAGTCCGCCTGAAGGTCGAAATTTCTCTCTTTAATCGCAATCAGTATTGTCTCCCTACTTCTCATAAAACAATGGTGATTGATGACTACGCAATGTTAACATCTGCAGCTTTGCAGCAGAATGACATGTCCTCTCCACTTGAATCGCAGATTGAACCTCAGAGTCAGGCACAAGGTTTGTCCTTTTTAAATTGCATTCTAAGTAGCTGTAATCGCTATTCCCGTGCTCCGCTCTGTTAAAGTATATAACATATTTTGGTACTTTGGCCATCAGTATAAGTTTTTAGTTGAGTTGGTTTCTTGATATGGTCAGATGCTTAGGTTATGGTTAAAAACCGGAGAAGAACCTTAGATAACCTATATATTACCTTGAATCTGTCCTTATCTAATGAACTAGAATAAAAAGGTCTTGTGAGAATGAAAAATCCTTCAGAAAAGGGAGGAACAAGAACAGGAATATCGCTAAATGCTTTATTAATATGTGCAGCTATGCAGCAGGACATTTCATCTCCCCCACAAAACTCAACTGAACCTGAAAGTCAGCCTCAAGGTTTGTGCTCTCGTTAATTTACCTTTTTCTTCCCCAACCTTCGTACGAAATAAGCAAGGAAACTTATGGTGATTCCTTGTTTGTTGGACTTCAGATGCTCAAAAAAAGACGACTGCAGCAAATGTGGTACAAAGACCCGAGAGCGAGTCATGATATCATCGAGGATGCTTGGATTCACATTATGTCTAGCTAATTTTTGACCTTCATGAGCCTTGTAAAGTCAAAGTTGCTCCCATTTTGCCTCACCTGTCAGACTTTTACTTGAAATTAATTTACTGCCTAAACTATTCACGTTGTATGAGTATTGACTATTGAGTACCATTTCTTTCTAATGCACAGCAGCAATGCCACGAAGACTAATTGTTCATGAATTTTTTAGCATACTAGTATAAACCTTGTTCATTGCACTAAATTTGTAGAGTGAATTTTTTTAAACATAAATTTTAAATAATTGTGCAATTGTATATTATCATTATGAAATTATAGTATTATAAATAAAATTTAATAATATATTCAAGTTGTCTATAAAAAAATATAATGGCTCAATAAATAATTAAATAAAAGAATAATAAAAAATAATTAATTTTTTTTTGCATATTATCATTACAAAATAATATTTAAAATACTAATAATAATATATAATTAAATAAAAAAAATTAAACAACATAAAAACTTACTAAGCTACTCTTGTGAGAGACCGTCTTTCAAAGAGACGACTCAATAAAAACCCCACATTCTTATTTTCTCTTAAATTTGTGTAAATTAGGCTATTTAGCCCATATTTCTAATGCGTCTCTTGTGGAACAGGAGCTTCTTCCTCTAATCCTATCGAATAGCTTTTCACACACGTTACATCTTTTTGTACTTTTCTTACTTCTACACGTTTCATTCCATAATAGTCGAATAAAATACATTATTTGTCTTTTCTAATCTAACTACCTCTAGTTACGTCCATACAATAGTTGACATTTGTTCTAACAATCCACGTGGGGTCCTTGTACAAAGAACCCTGACACGGCTTCTAAGGAGTATTTCAACTGCTGACTTGGGCTTTCCCAGATTTTGGCCTGAAGGCTCTTAAGCTGCCAGCTTTTGATGGAGTTTCTCTTCTCTAGCCAGGATTTGCTTTAGTGAACTTAGGCTCATATTTCCACCTATACATATATATATATATATATATATATATATATATATATATATATATATATATATATATATATATATATATATATATATATATATATATATATATATATATATATATATATATATATATATATGGATCTAATAGGAAGGGTTTGAAAATAAGAAGGATAGGAAGAATTTCATCCATTAGATCATGAAAGTGTGATGTTTTCTAAATTAATGTGTGATGTTTTCTAAATTAATGTGTGATGCTTTCTTCATAAAGATGTGTTACTAGATATTCTGCTATGACAAATTTTTTTAGACCGTTAGATCATAATCAATCAACGGTAGCTACTCCTTCCTATCCTTCCTTTTCACACCCCTTCTTATTGGATCTCTACCCTATATATATATATATATATATATATATATATATATATATATATATATATATATATATATATATATATATATATATATATATATATATATATATATATATATTATAACAAAAAAGGTTTCTAGAGCAAGAGAGTGCAGCGATACATGGGCTGTTAGCCGTTTCTCAACGGCTCTTTCATTCCGGCACCGGCAAAACTCAGGGCACATGAGAGGAGGCAGGGGCAGTAGAGGGAGAGGAGGAAGAGGTAGGGGTGAAGAACCATGTACTTCTTCAAGGGTGACGCGCAGCAACTCAGAGGGGCCTGAAATGGGGGTTTCAAAAGAAATTCAGGATAAAACAAAATCTGGGGAAGATGAACAATTAGGGAAGATGAAGGAACCTACTGAAGGGGACCCGAATAAGAAACCAGCAGAAGATGAAATCCGACATCAATTCCAATCGGATCTGGAGCAGATGAAAGCCCAATTACTCCAATTTCAATCCCAAATTCAGATTTTGGGAAAATTGGAACAGGACACAATTACTACACCATTGGGACAGGCAGAGTCTGAAAACATAAACAAGATGAATTGTGGGGATGATTTCCCAGAACTGGGAGGCAGAGATTCAAGGGACAGGAACATAAGCAGGCAACCGACGTTGCTTACCTCATGGAAAGACAAGGTAACGATTCCAACACTAAAACCTGGAATGAACCTTAAATTTATACCACCTTTAATTGAAAATGGACAACAAATTGTGCATATAGAAAATGTTGTGGATATGGTTAGCTGTTGGGAAAATTCTGTTGTGGTGTATGTTGTAGGAGGTAACGTTACTATAGATATTCTGAAAGGCTTCATCCGCAAGCACTGGGCCTTCGTGAGTATGCCTTCTATTCGCGTTCATGAGGCAGGTTACTTTATTGTGAAATTTAACTAGGAGAATGAGCGAACTGAGATCCTAAATGGAGGACCTTACTTTCTTAATAGAGCTGCCATGATTGTGAAACAATGGGCTATGAAATTTGATTTTAGGGACGAGATATTGAGGGTCATTCCTGTATGGATTCGGTTACCTAGCTTACCGCTTCACTGTTGGGGGGAGGAGACACTGAGTAGAATCGTAAGTGCTGTAGGAGTCTCGGTATTAGCGGATGAATGTACTGCTAAGCAATTAAAAGTGTCTTATGCGAGAGGTGCTTGTGGAAGTGGATGTCACAAAGGAGTTTGTAAAGGAAATTAGAGTGCGAGATAATTTTGGGCATGAATTTATTCAAAAGGCTATCCCCGAGTGGCGCCCGTTCTATTGCCATAAATGTAACAAATTGGGCCACGAGTGCAAGGAAACAAATGAGACAACACATACCATGAAAATGGTGGGAAATGAGGGGGATAAAATGATGAAGGATAAGAAGGTGTGGATACCAGCGACTTTAGCTAAATTTGTGCAGGGAGTGAGCTCCTTGGAGGAACTTCGCTCAAAGGTGTGTATGGAGGATCATGAAGGAGAGGTAGCCTGTTCCACATCAGGGCAAATTGCTGCCCCTGAGAGTACCGAGCCACCTGATACAGTGAAAGTGCAGACAAAAGAAAATGAGAGTAAAATCAGTGAAGAAGATGAAGGGGAACCATGGACACCTGTAACCCGTGGAAAATCAGCAAAAAGAAGCACTAAAACCCCCACGAACAGCAGCTACACAGATGGACATTTGGTTTATATGCCTGGAAACGGAAGAGATTTTGACAATACATACACAGATCAAACACGAAACATGAAAGGGACGGGAACCCTATAATTCCCTCTGTGCAGGCATGAATAGCCCCATCAAAGCAAGGGAAATAAAAAAATTTCTTGCGGATAACAATGTTAGTGTAGTCGGGTTGATGGAGACTAAAATAAGGGAATCAAATGCAAAAAAAATTCAAAATAAGTTCGGCAACAAATTACAACCACCACGATAAAGGGCGTGTGTGGGTTGGATGGAGACCAGATAGATGTAAGCTGGAAGTGTGTATTACTCACCAACAATTCATCGCAGTGAAAATCACCCCCATCAATTCAAATGTTGACTTCTACATGGTTTTTGTTTATGGGCTTCACAATGTTAGAGATAGGAGAGATATATGGAAGGAGCTTGGAAAGATTGACTTCAATGCGCCCTGTGTATACATGGGAGATTTCAATGCTATCTACAAAGAGGATCATAGGAAGAATGGATCGCAGGTGACTACGTACGAAACCTATGACATGCTTCATTGGCTGGACACCAAGGAACTGCATCCTATTACAGAGAAAGGGCATAAGTACTCTTGGTGGAATAGAGAAGAAGGGGAGAAGCGCACTCTGACAAAGATTGATCACGCTCTTGGGAATCTTCAATGGTTGAATAATTTCAGTCATGCTAGCGTCCATTATGCCATCCCCCAAACTTCAGATCACACCCCCCTCATTCTTAACATCCGAAAGCATGACCAAACCCAGAGCAAACCTTTCCGATTCTTCAACTACCTTTGTGAACACCAGGATTTCCTAAAGACAGTTGAAGAAGCGTGGAAGATTAGAGTAAAGGGCAGAGGGCTACAAAGGCTCTGGCACAAATTGAACAATGTCAAAATCTACCTGAAGCAGCTGCACACGAGGGAATTCGCAAGGATTAAGAACAGTCAGCTCCACAATCAAGAAAGAGAGGCTTCCTTCTAGCTGAGGAAATGGAGGAATATAGAGGATAAAGCCCTCCACCAAAAAGCTAGAATCAACTGGATGAGGAATGGGGATGAAAACTCGGCCTACTTCCATGCTACCATCAAGGAAAGGTGGGCCTCAAACACCATCTATGAACTGCAAGATAAGGAGGGCAATTGGCTCAATTCAACGCAGGAGATCCACAATGAAGTTGTGAGCTTTTATCAAAACCTTCAAGGTAGCGCAACTCCTAACCTTGAGGTGATAGATAGGAAAACTATGAGAGATGGGCCACAGGTTGACAATAGCAAAAGCCAAATGCTTATCCAGGATGTGAGTGAGGAAGAGATCAAAGATGCTTTATTTGGGATAAATGACAACAAAGCGCCAAGTATAGACGGGTTTAATGCGTGCTTCTTCAAGAAGACGTGGGATATCATCAAGGAGGATCTTATGAGCGCTATCAAAGAGTTCTTCACTAAGAATACCCTGTTTCACCCCTTCAACTGCACCTCTGTTACTCTTATCCCTAAAACAAGCAATGCTAGAAAAGTGGGAGACATCAGACCTATTGCCTGCTGTACGGTTATCTATAAGGTCATCTCTAGAATTCTTGCGGGAAGACTGCAGAAGGTGGTGGGGTAGGTTATTCATCAAGCTCAATCAGGGTTCATCCCAGGGAGACAAATGGCTGATAACATTTTACTTGCAGCTGAGCTCATCAAAGGGTACACGCGGAAGAACAACAACCCGAGATGTATGATCAAGATGGACCTTTGGAAAGCCTATGACTCCATCAGCTGGGGTTTCTTATTCACGGTTATGGATGAAATGGGGTTCCCGAATAGGTTCGTGGAGTGGATTAAAGCTTGTGTAACTATTGTCTCGTTTTCTATCCTGGTCAATGGTATGCCTCTTAAACCCTTTGAAGCAAAGAAAGGTTTAAGACAAGGGGATCCTATCTCCCTATATCTTTTTGCCATTTCCATGGAATATCTTTCCAGGCTCATGCACAAGCAGAGAGATACGCCTAGATTCCGCTTCCACCCCAGATGCAGGAAAGAGAACATTACGCACCTCCTGTTTGCTGATGACCTACTCATGTTCTGCAGGGCGGATGTTTCCTCAGCTCAATGCCTAATGCACACCTTCAATCGTTTCTCTAAGGCTTCTGGTCTAGAGGCTAACACCAGCAAGAGTAATGTTTATGTGTCAGGGGTTGATAACCAGAGTAAGGAGTAGCTCACTCATCTCCTAAACATGGAAGAAGGTGTCTTCCCATTCCGATACTTAGGAGTTCCTCTTCACTCCAAGAAGTTGAACTCCAGATATTGTAGGCCCCTGGTGGACAAGATTGTAGGTCGTATTGGGTTCTGGTCCTCTCAGTTATTATCATATGCAGGTAGGATCCAACTGGTGCGCAGCGTTATTGGTGGTATGCAAAATTTTTGGGCTCAAATCTTCTGCCTCCCGAAAAAGCTAATCAAGATGGTGGAGAATGCCTGTAGGTCGTTCATTTGGACAGGGAAAGAGGGTCTCTCAAGGAAAGCCGCCGTCTCCTGGAGCCAAATGGTCCTTCCTTTTTCTAAGGGAGGCCTGAACCTAAGAAATATTGTAGAAACACTTAGAGAGTTTGAACGCAACAAGAGGGGGGGTGAATTGTTGTGTCGCCTTTAAGAGTATTTTTGCCATGTTTCTTGCGGAATTTTACAATAATAAAATACTCAAAGCAAATTAAGGAAACTTAAAAAGAACACAAGAATTTAACGTGGAAACTTTCTTGGCCTTGAAAGAAAGAAAGCCACGACCTCTTCGGATTTCAACTTCTCTTATATAGTTTTAAGTAATTTACAAATCAATTACATAAACCTTCTTCTTCTATTCTCTACTAGGCCTAATTCTCTTCTTCTCCTTCTCGGTTCTCCTTCTCGTTTCTTTTTCTCTCTTTACAAAATTTCTCACAATTCCCCTTAGACTTCCCCAAGTCTAAATTACACACTCATAAAAACCTTACAAAATAATTCTCTAATATTGGATGAAAACAAAGAATTTCACAAGGAAAAATTGATTGAATTAATTGGCAATAAGAACAACTTATCTTTTTCCTTTTCTTGATTTAATCTCTCTTAATTCTTGTAGGGGGCACTCGACGCAAGTAATTGTGCCGGTTCCAAAAGCATTTATATACTAATGGATTTAGAAGCTAGCCTTATTCCCATGATCTAAGGATGTGGGATAATGGATAGGAAACTTGGAGGTTATTCCAAGTCCATGGTTAGGTTAAGCCAAGAATAGTAAATCCTATTTTTGTGGAGATCAAATAGGATCCAAATATTTTAGTCCTCTAAAATAGGTGGTTATTTTTAGCCAATTAAAACCCTTGTGCAAGTCTAATTTTCAACCGTACAAGCCAATAAAAAGAAAAATAAAAATAAAATTTATTTCCCTATTCTCCGTTGACTTATTTCTCTGACTTGTTGTGTTGGGAACACTGTGTTGTCTCCATCTAGACTGACTTCAGTTTTATCAATTCTGGAACTGGTCCATGTGACTCAATCGTTTGACTTTGACATGCAATGCTCTTCCACAACCTTCTTAGGCACCATCGACGATCTTGACAATCGGATATATGACCTATAAAACAATCTCTAAAATATTTTGTTTGTTTATAATTGTTAAGTCATCATCAAAACTCAAATGGGCCAACAAATTCCCCCTTTTTGATGATGGAAAACTTATAAACAAACTAAATTAAAAAACTTAGAGTAAAACAAATAACTTGAACATGCTAGAGATTAAGACAAGTTCAAACACATTTAGTAAACTAAATCATTACAAATAATTTACTAAACAATTAATCAAACATATTACTCTAATATATTAATTTTTGAAACTTTATCGAAAATCATGTGGTTAGACATGACTCAAGTTTTCAAAATTAAGTATAACAATTAAAAACAATAAATTAAACACAATAATTTAAGCAACTCCAATAGTATGAAGTTTTAAGAATCTTTATGCGAAACATAAGTGATAATCATAAGTAATAAGCATAATCCAAATAATCAATTTGTTAGAGACAGTAACTTAATCATCTTGAAAACAATATTATATGCAATGCCAATTATTAATCAATGTAATAAACCAAAACATAAAACATGATCCTAAAATACAGCCACTGTAATTTGGAACAAAACAAAGACTAAGAGTTTAAGCATAAGCATTCACAAGTTTCATCTTAAGTTTGTTGCCTTTCTTCCCCCTTTTGACATCAATCAAAAAATAGGGGTTTTATCAAACCACAGCACTAAGGCAAGCGTTAGAAAAATTGAGAAAGTAAGCAGCAAACTACAAAGTAAATTCCAAAACATAATCAAGAAATGCAATGCAAAACATCATAGACCATTTAAGGATAATTAGTAGAAACTGGAAGTAGCAGCATAAGTGTTCCAACAAAGAAAATTACAACAAAAGTGTACCCCAGCTGGTACAAAAAGAAATTGTTAAATTGTTCCAACAAAAGACATATGGTGTAGCCATTCAAATTTAAAAACATAATAAATTGATCAGAAGAAGGGATCAAGTAGCAGTCTCCTCATCAACGAACTCTGTCTGCACTTCAACTGTGTCAAGCTTAGCAACAAGACGGGACTCCATCTGGGATAGCTGATCAGTAATGGATGAGAGTGAGACACGAATTTCACTTTGAAAGGCACAGAGTTGAGACTGAAAATCAATGACTTTAGAGAGTATAAGATCTAGGGCAGCAGGAGGAACAGAGGGATTAGCATCAAAACTAGTGGTTGTGTGTGGAGGTGATACTGGTGAGGTGAAGTGAGGTGGTGTTGTGGGAATGGGTGATGGTGGTGATGATACTGGTTTAGGTGAGGCAGGGATATGGATAGGCTCGTTTGAAGGCTTAGAGGTAGCATTGTCATCCAAACTAGCATGGCGTTTTGAGGCCAGCCTTCGACTTTTTCTAGGAGTCAGCACAAGCTCCTCATGATGTTGCTTTGCCACCTCCTCCTCTTCTGAACTATCACTGGAAGCCTCTTCCGCAAGTTCACCATTGTCATCTTCCTTTGAAACTTCCCCCTCAGTATGAACTTTCTCCTCGTCCTCATTCACCTCTGCCTTATCAGTATTGGCAGAGGGAACAACTTCCTGATCCTTTTTCTTTTCTTCTATCCTCTCCTCTTCTTCCACTTCTTTTTCTCCCTCGTCTTTTTCTTCTTCTTTCTTATCTTCTCCTTCCTGCTCATCATCAGAACTCACTTCCTCCACCTCCTCTATGGCATCCTCTAGAATCCCCTTCTCATTTAATTGTAGGTGCAAATTGGTAAGACACTTCGCACCGATTTTGTTACTAGCGCTCATTGGAAATTCCAGTCCATCGAGAGGTACCCCAAACTTCTTAAAAATATGTGTTAACAAACCTCCATAACCTACCATGGTATTCTTTTCAATACAGTCAACTAAATGAGAAATCATCAAAGATGGAAAATTTATTTTGATGTGGTTAGCCAAACAATAAATAAGGGTAGGGTCACGAAGGTTTACCTCACTACGCTTGGAATTGTGTGGCAAGATAAATCTCCTGGCAATGTTATATAAGAGTTTGTGAAGGGGAGACAAGGAGTTGTGACTAAAGCGTTTTTTCTCATTAACACCCAAAAATTTAAGGACGGTTTTTTCATTTATGCCAGAAAAGACAATTTTTGAGCCCACATAGTAAGTGTCAAACCCAACAGCAGGAACCCCAAACCATTCTCCTAACATCAAACTATTGAACTCGATTTTAATATCCTTGATTGTACTAGAACATACCCCATTATCAATCGAAAATTTTTGAATAAATTCTCGCATAAGGTGTGGATAAATTGAATTGCAAGAAAAATTACCCATTAATTCCACCCAACCCTGATTACTTAGGATTGCATGTAATTGAGGGAAAGTAGTAGAATCATACCAATATTTGTCTAAACCAAAACCTACAGACATTTCTTTCGCGACCTCTTCTGCACTGTCAGGGTCCACCACCTTGGCCCTTTTCGCCGGCTTGGATGATGAGCTTCCTTTAGTGGTAGAAAAGGTTCTTTTTGTACCGGCATGCATGGGTTTGGTTGATTTAGGTTTAGTTGATGGTGTTGACGATTGTGGAATGTCGTGTGAAGATGAGGGATGGATGATTTGGAGCGATTTCATGTTGGATGAAGATTTGGGAGATTTCATGGTTGTAAGATGGATGAAGATTAGGGATTGAGAGAGAGAGAGATGAAATTTAAAGTGGGTAGCCGGTTTAGTGTAATGAGGAGTAGTACAAGTTTTAGGGGGTTATGAGTGGTGTGAGTGATGGATGGGACGTGAGAGAGTGGGGGGTTTTAAATGTGTGAAGTGACAGTTATGTGAAGAGGTGTACTACTCCTTGGATCAGTTTGTTAAATGTAAACGTTGAGTGTAACGAAAGGTTTGTGGGTATATTCAAGGAATTAGAGCAATTATTTCGAAACACTTCGATGATCCTTCTTCTATTTTAATTTAAATTGACTCACCGAAAAATAAATAAAATAAAATGCTGGAACTTAAGTGGAGTAATGATAATACTACATATAAATTTATTTTTTTATTTATTTTTTTTTCATTTTATAATATGTGGATAAAAATAATAATATAAAATAAATTATGCTACATGGTCTATTCAATTAGGCAAGCAATCAAGACAACATTTATGGCACATACTTAGATAGTTGCATATCTAAATCTCGCAATGATTGAACTTTCAATCTTGGTTGTTGTGGTTGATCTAACCCTTCCAATTTTCACGTTGCTTAGAGGAGGAATACTAGCATTAAACTTTTAATGAAGCTTGATCATACCTAGCTCCAACCTCATCTTTTCAAATTGTTCCCTTGGAAGCGGTTTGGTCATTATATCTGCAACTTGATCACTAGTATTGACATGTTTGACAATAATATTTTTATGCTCAACATTTTTCCTTAAGAAAATGATGCCTAATATGAATATGCTTAACTCTAGAATGATGCACCGGATCTTTAGATATACAAATGGCACTAGTATTATCACAATAAATAGGAACACATTCAAATTTAATACCGAAATTTCTTAGCTGTTGTTTTATCCATAGAATTTGGGAATAGCAAGCTGCTGCTGCCACATATTCTGCTTCTGCAGTGGATAAAGCTACTGTGTTCTGTTTCTTGGAACACCATGATACCAAACAAGAGCCAAGAAACTGTACCATTCCTGATGTACTCTTTCTATTCACAAGATCACCTACATAATCTGCATCACTATACCCTTTCAAGTCATAGACATCACTTTTCGGATAAAATAGGGACAAGTCATCTGTTCCCTTTAAATACCTTAGAATTCTTTTTACTGCCGTATGGTGTGATTCTTTAGGGTTTGATTGAAATCTAGCACACAAACCAACACTAAAAGAAATATCGGGTCTACTAGCAGTCAAATATAGTAGAGATCCTATCATGCCTCTATACATTGTTTGATCAACATTAATTCCGTTATAGGCTTCATCTAATCTAATGTTAGTGGCCATAGGTGTGTGGTTTGTCTTAGCATTATCTAGTCCATATTTCTTTAGAAGTTCTTTTATATACTTTTGTTGATGAATAAAGATACCGTTAGCAGTTTGTTTAATTTGCAAACCAAGGAAGAAATTTAATTCTCCCATCATACTCATTTCAAATTCAGCACTCATTAGGTTAGCAAATTCTTTACATAACGATTCATTAGTGGCTCCATAAATAATATCATCAACATAAATTTGAACAACTAAAATATCTGAACCTTTATTCTTAAAGAACAAGGTCTTGTCAATTTTACCTCTTATGAACTTGTTTTCAATCAAGAATTTAGATAATCTCTCGTACCATTGCCTAGGAGCTTGTTTTAGCCCATAAAGAGCCTTATCAAGCTTGTAGACGTGATCCGAAGAAATTGGGTTTTCAAAGCCAGGTGGCTGTTCCACAAAGACTTCTTCTTCCAGAAAACCATTTAAAAATGCACATTTCACATCCATTTGATATAATTTAAAATTCATAAAAGCAGCAAATGAAATAAGAATTCTAATAGCTTCTAACCTAGCTACTGGAGCAAAAATTTCAGTATAGTCAATACCTTCCTGTTGATTGTACCCTTTAACCACCAACCTTGCTTTGTTTCTTACTATTATGCCATGTTCTTCCAGCTTGTTTCTAAATACCCATTTCAATACAATTATCTTCTTGTTCTTGGGTTTTGGTTCCATGTGCCACACTTTATTTCTTTCAAACTCATTTAATTCATCTTGCATTGCGACTACCCAATTTGAATCTTGCACAAAAGTTTCTCATTTGGGACCTTGTTTGTATGCCTTTACCCATATCGCTTAGAATCAAGTCTAGTGGATGTGACTTTTGATGTTTCCACGGTTTTGGGACAAAGTCTCTTATAGAGACAGATGTGGAAGTAGACTCACTGACTTGATTTTGATTTGGCTCAGCTTCATTTCTTTCTTCTTGTACTTCTCTAATAATATCTGGATTAGGAACGTCAGGCTGTTCCTGATTTGCCTGTTGTTCCAGTTCTTGATTCGGTTCAGTATTTTGAACCTGCTGTTGTTCTTCTTGTTCTTGCTCCTTATGTATGTTTTCATCATCTTCCAGGTTTGCAAGACTTATCTTAAAATCACCTGTTTCTTGTTCACTTGTCGTAAAATTAGTTTCATCAAAGATAATGTGAACAGATTCTTCAACACACATAGTTTTCTTATTGTAAACTCTATATGCTTTACTGTGAGATGAGTAGCCAAGAAATACTGCTTCGTCACTTCTTTCGTCAAATTTACCTATATTTATTTTTCCATTTACATGCACAAAACATCGACATCCAGATACTCGAAAATATAAAATATTAGGTTTAATTCCTTTAAACAGTTCGTAGGGGGTTTTAGAAGTGATTGGTCTAATTAAAACACGATTTACAATGTAGTATGCAGTATTAACGGCTTCGGCCCAAAAATTTCTAGGTAGACCACTAGCTATTAACATGGTTCTAGCCATTTCCTCTAAAGTTCGATTTTTACGTTCCACCTCACCATTTTGTTGTGGTGTTCTAGGTGCAGAAAAATTGTGACTTAAACCATGCTCATTACAATAATCCATAAATCTTGAATTTTTAAATTCTTTACCATGATCCGATCTTATGTGGACAAGTTGATTGTTACTAGATTTTTGAATTTTGGTGGCAAATGCAACAAATTCATCAAAAGCCTCGTCTTTGCTAGATAAAAACAATGTCCATGTAAATCTACTGTAATCATCAACTATAACAAATACATATCGCTTACCGCTGCGACTTTGGATATTTGGTGGCAAATGCAACAACTTCATCAAAGAATTTAGGTAGGATATTTGGTCTTTGCTAGTCTTAAGGTCTTTCTCTATTTGGAGACAGATGGCAGTTTGTTTTTCTAGATTACTTTGTGTCTCCAAAATCATTTTAATCAATTTATGTTTATCCAATTTGAATAGGTAATCAGGAAATGAATTAGAAGACAATACCTCTTTTCCTTTGAACTTCTCATCATGTGTAGCCATGAGACAGAGATTGGCTGTTTCTTCTTAAACGGGAGCTTCAGTTTCAGCCTCGCTTTCAGATTCTCCCCATGCAGCTATTATGGCTTTGCGAAAATCAGCTTTGTTGAAGTTCCCTTTCACTGGTTGTCTTCCTGTTTCCCTTGCCTTCTCTTTACCCTTCTCGTTCTTCCATTGAGGGCATTCTTTGATGAAGTGATCGGTTCTTCCACATTTGTGGCATTCAAAGTTGGTTTTTGAATTTGCAGTTCCTCTTTCTTTGATGTTCCTTTGATTATTATATCTGCTGTTCCTGAAGAACTTCTTGAATTTTCGCACCAACATTGCTGCCTCTTCCTCATCACCTTCTGACTCTTCTTGATCATTCGCTGTCAGAGCCAAGCCTTTGTTCCTGGACCTGTCCGCTGTTCCCAGATGTAATTCATGAGTCATCAGGGAACCAGCTAACTCTTCCAGGTTGAATTTGGTGAAATCTTTAGATTCTTGAATGGCAGTGACCTTAGCTCTCCAGCGATCATCTTGAGGTAGGCTCCTTAGGATTTTTCGTACCTGTTCATCTGAGGGAATTAGCCTTCCAAGAGAGACAAGTTCATTTGTGATGTTAGTGAACCTAGTGAACATTTCTTGAATGCTTTCTCTAGGTTCCATAATAAATCTTTCATATCTTGACATGAGCAAGTCAATCTTGGAACGCTTTACTTCACTGGTTCCTTCATGGGTGACCTCCAGCAGATCCCAAATCTGTTTTGCTGTTTTGCAGCCCATTATTCGATTGTGTTCATTTGGTCCCAGCCCATAGTGTAGTAATTTTATGGCAAGAGCATTCATCTCCATTTTCTGGAAATCTTCCTTCTCGTATTCAGTTATCGGTTTGGGAACAGTCTCGTTATTGGAGTTGGTAGTGGTTACCTCGAAATCTCCAACTTCGATGACTCTCCAAACTTGATAGTTCTCGGCTTTGATGAAGATTTCCATCGTATTCTTCCAATATTTATAAAATTTCCCATCAAACATTGGTGGTCTCTGAGTAGAGTAACCTTCTTCCATACGTTCATTCATTTTCAACATCTCTAATACACCAAGATACGACTCTCAGGGTTTCCTGATCAAATGAGGAACAGGGCTCTAATACCAATTGTAGAAACACTTAGAGAGTTTGAACGCAACAAGAGGGGGGGTGAATTGTTGTGTCGCCTTTAAGAGTATTTTTGCCCTATTTCTTGCGGAGTTTTACTATAATAAAATACTCAAAGCAAATTAAGGAAACTTAAAAAGAACACAAGAATTTAACGTGGAAACTTTCTTGGCCTTGATAGAAAGAAAGCCACAACCTCTTCGGATTTCAACTTCTCTTATTTAGTTTTAAGTAATTTACAAATCAATTACATAAAACCTTCTTCTTCTATTCTCTACTAGGCCTAATTCTCTTCTTCTCCTTCTCGGTTCTCCTTCTCGTTTCTTTTTCTCTCTTTACAAAATTTCTCACAATTCCCCTTAGACTTCCCCAAGTCTAAATTACACACTCATAAAAACCTTACAAAATAATTCTCTAATATTGGATGAAAATAAAGAATTGCACAAGGAAAAATTGGTTGAATTAATTGGCAATTAAGAACAACTTATCTTTTTCCTTTTCTTGATTTAATCTCTCTTAATTCTTGAAGGGGGCACTCGACGCAAGTAATTGTGCCGATTCCAAAAGCATTTATATACTAATGGATTTAGAAGCTAGCCTTATTCCCATGATCTAAGGATGTGGGATAATGGATAGGAAACTTGGAGGTTACTCCAAGTCCACGGTTAGGTTAAGCCAAGAATAGTAAATCCTATTTTTGTGGAGATAAAATAGGATCTAAGATATTTTAGTGTTGGGAACCCTTGTGCAAGTCTAATTTTCAACCGTACAAGCTAATAAAAAGAAAAATAAAAATAAAATTTATTTCCCTATTTTCCGTTGACTTATTTCTCTGACTTGTTGTGTTGGGAACACTGTGTTGTCTCCATCTGGACTGACTTCAGTTTTATCAATTCTGGAACTGGTCCATGTGACTCAATCGTTTGACTTTGACATGCAATGCTCTTCCACAACCTTCTGAGGCACCATCGACGATCATGACAATCGGATATATGACCTATAAAACAATCTCTAAAATATTTTGTTTGTTTATAATTGTTAAGTCATCATCAAAACTCAAATGGGCCAACAAATATGTATATTTGGAACAAAGCAGATATTCTCAAGCACCTGTGGAATTTAGCTCGAAAGAAGGAGAATCTGTGGGTAAAATGGGTTTATAGCTATTATATGAAAACACAAAGGATTCAGGATGTGCAAGCTTCTATTCATGCATCATGGACGTTCAAGAAGATCATAAAGCAAAGAGAGCTTGTGAAAAAACTCGGAGAGTGGGAAAAGGTCACAAAAGGAGATTCTTTCACGATTGGAAGGGTTTATGAACAGCTTATAGAGGAAGCACCTAAAGTCCCCTGGGGGAACATTATGATAAAAACCGTGGCAAGTCCTAACGCCAGATTCATCACATGGCTAGCAATCCAAAATAGGTTGGCCACTAAGGATAGAATTGGGAAATGGGTGGAAATCTCAGATGATAGGTGTTGCTTATGCAGTGGAGCGACAGAAACAGTTCAGAACATATTTTTTGAGTGTCCTAATGCCCTAGAGATTCGAGACCGCCTCTTCAGTTTCCTTCACCGAAAGCTTGATGGGCCAAACTTTCAGGCTGAAATCCTTGAGATGAACAAAATGAACAATAAGAAGACGGATAGGGCCAAGCTGATTGCAGGTCTATGGACGGAAATGATATACAACATCTGGATGCAGCGCAACAACAAAACTTTTGACAAACACAGCATTAGTCGGATAGAGGTTGTAGATTGTATAGTTTTTAGAATTGCAGGGAGAGTTAACAATAGAATGGTAGATATGCTTGTAACTAGGTAGCTTGTTTTTGGGGACCTATTTTTGGGCTTTCGCTCTTCGTTTTAGTTTGAGCGGTAGCGTTTTTTGTGGGTTGGGTGGGTGTTAATTACCTGCCCCGACCTTGTATGTCATTTTTCTCTCTCTGGTATATAATACAAATCATTTGACAAATATATATATATATAATATATATATATATATATATATATATATATATATATATATATATATATATATATATATATTATATATATATATATATATATATATATATTATATATATATATATATATATATATATATATATATATATATATATATATATATATATATATATATATATATATATATATATATATATATATATATATATATATTATATATATATATATATATATATATATATATATATATATATATATATATATATATATATTTTTTAGTTGAAATTTGACAAATCCCGTAGGGTTAGGAAAAATGGTTTAAAAAAAAGTGTTTTGGAGCACTTTTTGACTTTAAAAATAGGTTAAAAATACACTAGTGGAAAAAAACGTATTGGTTGTTGCTCATTGGCTGCGGTTTGTAGATATACGCAGCTAATATGAGCAATAAAAATTAGAAAAAAAAATTTGAACAAAGGCTGCGGGTTTTATCTTTGACCGCAGCCAATAAGAGTCTCAAAATATCAGATTAAAATAAATTGGTCAAAGGCTGCAGTTTTCTTGTTGACCGCAGCCAATAACCCATCTTTAATATTAGGGTTTTCTCTCTCTTTTCTTTAATTCCTTTTTTCTGTCAGTTCTACAAAAATCAGATCAAAACGAAGACACCAACTCACTGAAGACGACATTTCTCAACTCACTCGCGAAGATTGTCGTCGTTATCTCAAAGATAAAGGTTCGAAATCCAATTTGCAATTTCATGTTTTCAGTTATTCTAGAATTTGAGGAATTCAATTCCATTCTTTGGTCGTCTGATGAGCAGGTATGCGAAATCCACTTCCAATCCTCCACGTCTCGAAAGAACCCGCAACGGATATCACTGAGGTTTTGAAAGAACAAGTTTGTGAGTTAATCTCCATTTTGTTTCTTGTTTAGAACCTTCAATTATGAGTTAATTACCGAAATTTTTTGAAATTTTGATTTTTTTAAATCTTGTTTAAAACCATCAATTATGAGTTTATATTTGAAATTTTGTCCCCATTTTGTTGAGGGTAGTCATAGAAATTACGCTTTAAGTATTTTGCGAAATTGACTCTATTTTTTGTGGGTTAATCTCCTACATGTTGCGAAATTTATTTAATTCTTGTTTGTGACTTAAACTCTAAAATTAGGTTGTAGTAGTTGTTTTCCGAATTTTTGTTGGCTTTAAGTATTCTTGTTTTCTGAATTAGGGTTGTTTTCTGAATTTATTTAATTCTTGTTTGTGACTTAAACGCTTTAAGTATTCTTGTTTGTGGGTTAATCTGAATTTGAAGATATGAGTTTGAATTTTCTTGAACCCAATCTTTCTGTTGATTGAACCAATTTAATCCTAATTACAAGTGTCAAATCTACTAAGTAGAATCACCAAGGTAATGGTAATAATATCTCATGTTTTGTTGGCTTTGTGCGTAGATGTGCCATTGTTTTAGGTAATGGCTTTGCTGCGTGCACATGTGTATCTCAGGTTAGCCAAATAGTTGGCTAGTCTTTTCCATTGTTATTCAATTGTTGAAGGTGTTGAGTTGTTGCTTAGGGTAGTGCTTCTAATTTGTTAGAGTATTCCTATTCCTATGTATGGTCCGAAGTTATGCTCATTTTTGAAGTGTGTCTTGTGGTGGAGGTTATTTGCATCTATTGTTTTGTTGAAAGAATTGTGTATTGGTGAAGCTACGGCTTTTTGAATTTATTACAAACAGTCAATCAATCAATTAGTTGTAAACTTGTGATAAAACAATTTATTCCTTCCTTAATTGTTGGTGCAGGATGATTTTACTATTGGAGCTTATGAATCTCACCACTACTCCAACAATAATACTAAGGATCAGGTACACTTCTATCTCTTTTTTCGATGTCTATTTCAATGTCTATTTGCCAACTATGGCCTTCACACATTATGTCTGTTTTTCTTGTAAACTTCCATTTAATCTACATTGATAATCAATTTCATTCTTGGTTGTTGTCTGAATCAATAATGAACTAAGAACCAACCATTTTATCTAGTAAATGTTTATAATTGATAGCTGCTCTACATTTTCAATTGCTACCTTGTGCACATATTATTTTCTAAATTCTGGATCGATAAATTGTAGGTGGAGAATTGGTGATTAGCTTTCAAGATCAGCAGGCAAAACATTTGGGCAAGTTCTTCATATATATATATATATATATATATATATATATATATATATTTTATTATTATTAATTGTTTATTATATTTTATTATTATTAATTGTTAATTATATTTTATTATTATTAAAACAAAAAAAAACAAAAAAAATAATTAAAAAAAAGAATTAAAGGTTGCGGTTTTTGGGCAAAACCCCAGCCTTTAATTTTTTTTTTGCTGCGTTTTTTGACCGCAGCCTTTTATTCAAGATATCAGCTGCTACTACAAGTGTTAGGGTCTACCGCAGCCTTTGGTGGCCTTAAAACCGCAGCCAATAGACTTTTTTCTACTAGTGATACTTATAATACATTATTGTTTTGGGGCACCTCCGGACGCAACAGTGAAGTCGGAATTTCGGTTTGACAATGTTAACATGCGTTTCTGGACAGGATGTTTAATCTGAAGTTTTGTTTATTTGTTATGTTGTGATGAAGTGTGTGGATGATCATGAATATGTGGAATAGTGGCTTGGTGCTAGATGTGTGTGTGTTTTGATTTTGTTTTGAGAAAGTGTGAATACGTGCTTATTCCCGTATATACGATTGAATTATGTAGGAACCGATTCGTGACGGGAAATCGATAAGTGCATTTAAGATTCGGTTTTCTTTCTTAAGGTACGTAAACGCAGTAAAATCTTGCATACTGTGACATGTTGTTATATATGAATGATAAATAAAAATAAAGTATGGATATATATTACGAAATGATGTTATGTTTTCCAAATAAAGAAGTTCGAATACAATATTTTGACAAGCAGAGATAGTATTACCTCACTAACATTAAAGTAGAAGTAGTATGACGTCAATTGGTGGAAAGATTTACTCGCGGTATGTGGGGGTATTATGAGCCACCGCAGGTGTAACAACCCGAAAACAACCAGCTGATTAAACAAGATCAATTTACTCTAATGCGAAAGCTTAACACTTACATCGGGCTATTACGTTGATAATATACTCAATTACTCAACTGACTATATCATCCACTAGACACCTATTATGAATTTAAATATCAGAGTTTACAAACATTGAAAGATGTAAATAAATTACATAACAAGAATCATTTGAAATGATTTAAAATATAAAAATTTCTGCAGAAAATCCGGCAGAGTTCAGTTTGTAAATCTGAATAAACCAAAATTTCTCATTTGACTTAAAGTCATCCTGCAAGTTCAAAACCAACATTTCAAAATAACAACCAACCAGTGGCACATCTACCAACCATTTCAAAATGATATCACCTCGTAGGGTAGAATCTTTTCTCTAATAATCCAAAATAAGTACTAAAATAATTCTGAATAAAAGATTTACTTTACTTATATTCCTTTATATGACTTGATGAGACTACTTTGTTGATTAATGATCTTTATGCTTCTAGGTGTCGTTGACTTCATTAATCTCAAAACTGTCCTCCACCAGGTCAGGTTCATAGAACAAAACCACATAGTCAGCTTATGTTGAGTACACATTTCTAAATATAACTTAATTTTTAATGATTAAATTTATTTAATTGTTTGCATCTTTCGGATTTGTTGTTTTGATTATAAATCATAAAAAAAATGATTAATGTCTTATAAATAACTTAATTTCTCTCACAATCCAACCACAATACTAACCACAATACCCCCCAACTATTATGTAGTGTCGAGATAATCCCGACAATATTCCAATTCCTTGAAACGCCAAAAAGGTAATCTCAACCGTTTAAAAACATTAAACCATCTATAAAGCTTTTCTGTAACAGTTTTGTAGTTCCGAGATTCAAGAGCAAACTTTCTATATTAGGAAGAATATCTTCCTATATTCAAAACAATCTCAACTAAAGTAAGATACACACCTTGGTAATCTTTTCTCGTAACTATTACAGATTTGAGTAAGAAATTCAACCTTTTCAATTACAGTAAGTCAACAAGCTCAGTCAATACGGTTTTTCAATAAAATCGAAATATTCAAAATAAACATATTTGTGCTTGATAATAACTAACAACTGATTTTACTTAACTAGCACATAAACTTTGCTTCACTTTGATTTTATGAAACAACAACTTTTTATTCAAAATTTAATACAACTAATTCATATATCTTATTTACTTAAATCGCTAATTCCCTTTTTATCTCAAGCATCACCTTTTTTTAGTTCTTGATTTAATGTCCTTATAATCTTTCTATATATTTATCATATAATCGATCATATCATATACACACTCGTAAACAAATTAATACTTATGAACAATATAGGCATAACTTTTATTTATTTTAGTCAATTAACATATAATTTGTAATCTTTTCAGCAACTTAACACAATTCGAACCATGTAACTAACTTCATAGTTTACTTCATAATACAAACTGATTATCAACTCATTACTCAAACTAAATAAAACCCACTCATATTCCACCACACCAACTCATAATCCTAACTTACTAAGTTGATCATATAATGCTCAACTAACAAAGATCAATCCATTACTCAACTAAACAAATCACCTCATAACGTCAACTAACAAAAATCAACTCATAAAATCCTAAGCAGATTATGCTAACCGCCAAACACACTTAATTATAATCAAACAAGAAAGCACCTACCATATCGACTTACTTTGTAAACTTCGAATTTAAACTCTTATTACAAATTCTAAGTCGACCCTTTTTGACACAATATACTAACTCATAGTGCTTGATTCATACTTATTTATGCATTCTTTAGTCTCTATCCATATTAAATAAATTCTAACTCGAACTTTTCCCGTTTCCTAATCAATTACTTATCAAGTACAATTCACTATAAACTTTTGTCCATAATTCCCATTCTAGTCAACTCATCTATTACTATCTCTTAGATTATACCCAATTCAACATTGAATAGTGCTGTACGATTAACTCTTATTCTAAATTATGTTCTCCAATTATAGCATTTCCAAATAAACTACAAACTAAAGTAAGGCTAACTAAAATCCCAACTTTCAATTACAATCATCCATTTCATAATTTAATACCAACAAAATTAAACCTTTAGCAACTACCATTTCACAAATTCAATAGTTGCATAACAAATCCTATGTACACATAATTTAAATTAAGCTCATTAAAGTTGGTATAGCGAGGTGTACCTTAAAACAACCATAACTTCCCCTACAAAGATCCAAATCATGCGTTTATTGTGCCTATCTTGGGTAAAATTGTGATACGAACAACGTTTGTGAAATAGCGTTTTTGCTGAAAGTGGCCAGAAACGGGTTAATAATGCAATTTTCGAAACTGACAGATTTTTATACGAAAATCTTCTTCATTTCATAATTCAAGATAAAAACGTAGAAAAAAAATAATCTAGATTACTAATAAACACATAGCTAATTCTCCATTACAACTAAATCATCCACAAAACCTTAAAAACAACAATAAGCCCCAAATTGATTTCATCACATAAACCCTAATCTTTAACTTGCTAAAAAGTAAAATAAAGGAGGAATTGAGCTTACCGACCACCAATGGAGATTAAAACTCAACAAAACTTTGAAAATCACCACTTGAATAAGCCTTAATAGCCCAAACCGTACCAAAAACCTTATTTCTTGTCCGTTTTCTTGATTGGAGATATGTTTATAAAGTATAAAGGTTGGGAAAAAGATTGAAGATTAAATATAGATGAGAAAATAGATGAGAAATGATGAAGATGGAGTTGTAGAATAGGAATGAGAATGTCATCCTTAGAGCATCATTTGTGATAATATTGTAAAAAGGTCATCCCACTATTTTTATTAACCATGACCTCTTTTAAAAGGTCATCATCCTCTCTTTCTTACTTTTTATCTACCCCACCATAATTTCTCTCCCTTAATTTATCTAACATTTATGTTTATTTTTTTATAATAATATCTACCCCACCAGATATTTTCAATCAAGTCATCTTTTAAGGATAAATGTGTTTGTCGATCTTTAACATCATCCTTATTTGCCAAGTATCGGTTGATATCAACAATTATATTCTATCCGTGTAATACTTAAACTCATCATTTAATCCACTTGTACCTTCCGATGTACCTTGTGGGCGATCTACCATGAACTGTCTACCATCAGCATAGTGTGTATATGTATCGCTTTCATCTTTTACTATCATATTATGCATAATTATACAAGAAGTAATTATATCAGAGATTCGTTCTTCATCCCAAGCAAGTGAGGGTTTTCTAATTATTGCAAATCGAGCTTGCAACACCCCAAATGCTCGTTCCACATCCTTTCTTTCTGCTTCTTGATGTTGGGCAAATAACCTTGCTTTTAGTGTTTCTGGTTCAGTAATAAACTGAATAAAAGTAGCCCATTTAGGGTAAATGCCCTCAGTGAGATAATAAGCCATATTGTATTGATTTCCATTCACCGTGAAATTGACAGGTGGTGCCCTTCCTTCAAACAAATCAACTAAAAGAGGTGATCGATATAGCATGTTGAGATCATTGTATGAACTTGGCATCCCAAAAAAGGCATGCAATATCCATAAGTCATGATCAGAAGATGAAGAACTTGAAGTAGATGAGGAAAAATTGAACTTATAAAAATTCATTTTGAAGTTATACATCCAATTAAATGTGGATGTGCATATATATAATATAATGCATGTCAAAAGATGATGGAATGGAAAAGACTAATGCATGCCAAAAAGTGATGGAAAGAAAATGACTAATGCATGCCAAAAGATGATGGAATAGAAAAGACTAATGCATGCCAAAAAGTGATGAAAAGAAAAGGACTAATGCATGCCAAAAAGTGATGGAATGAAAAAGACTAGTGCATGAAAACATAATTAGTACATCATTTTAAAACACTACATGATTAAACTTAATTAAAAACATTACATAATTAAAACATAATTAACACATTGCATAACTAAACCATCTTCTGACGATTGTAATTCTGAAAGTATTTTCCAAGTTAAACCATCATATCAGCTTCCCAAGACTGAAGAGTTTCCTTTTTGCTTAATGTTTGATATATATCCCAATTCATTCGATATTATTCCATTTGAAGCTTTTTTTGTTTTCTGGCTTCTTTTTGTTTTTAAAGTTCAGTCTTCTCCTTCATTATCTCTGAATTAAGTCGAATACTCTCTCCAAATATACTCAAAGCTTGAATTGATTGATCTGCAACCATTTTCCCAGTCATGCGAGCCTTAGCCTTCTTCACACCCTCGGAGCGAGTAGATGATCCTCCTTGAGGTTCACTTGTTGGAGTTTCAGAATCTCCTTCTATCCTTGATCTTTTCCCACTACTTTCACTCCTAACACCATTAGTTGATTGTTGATCTAATGGATTTTTTTGATTAGTTTCCACTTGTTATACTTTGCTAAAATTTTCCATTGCTCAATCAAGTTAAGTTACCATGTTTTCTTTGATGGATTAAATGCGCTTCTTTAAGGACATCTTCGTCTCTCGTGCCACTCTTCTTCCTCCTAAGAGCCTCGCCATAACATCTAGACCACTTCAAACATGCTGGAGCAACTCTACCCCAACGACATTTAAGCATGTCGGCGGTTCTTCGCAGCATCAAATGGGGTTGTTCCCTCCTCGCTACTTCATAAGCTTCCTTAACTTTTTGCCACCTCACTCTTATCTTTTGATTGGTGCCCACAATTGGATATGTACTTGTGTTCATGACTAAACATATGAGAGCAATATCTTCAATCAAATCCCAACTTTTCTTCACAGGTATAGGGGCTTCATCATTTGGTTGTTGTTAAGATGGTTGAACCAATTGAGTGAAGCTCGGTGGTGAACCAAATTGTGAAAGTAGATCTTCAAATGATGGTTGGGTGTACAGACTTGCATTAACATCATCTTGATGAACATCATTTCCTTCGTCTTCAACAAATTGATCATCTTGATCATTTCCTTCGGTTTAATCATCATCATCAACAACATCATCATATACCATCTCATTTTCCTCTAAACTTTCACCCCTTATGGGAGTTGAATAGTTATCAATAGTAGAGTTGAAATTGTGAGATTGTTGATGGCTGTGAAATATAGTTTGAGAATGTTGAGTATTTGGAGGAACATAATAAGATGAATTTGGGATATTTTGAGGAATATAGTAAGAATAATTTGGAGTATTTTGAGAAAATAGAGGATTGAATGGAGGATTTTGATATTGAATTTGAGCACTCTGATTGTTTGAAGATTTTTTTCTTGGTTTTTTTTACTTGGATTTCGTCCATAATTTGGATTATTTGAATCCATATTTTTTTTTGGAATTTTTATGATGATTATTTTGGTTTTTTAAACAAAAAAAGTTATTAGAAAATTAAGAAGAAAATAGGTAAAAAAAATTATGTCAAAAAATATCAAAATTGATCTCATTTTGTAGATCTCGAAAAAAAAATGACCGTTGGTATAATTATTTTTTTTAATTTAAATTAAGACGAAAATAGCCGTTAATTAAAATAAACGACTATTTTTATACAGCCAATAAAGCAGCGCCAAGTGGAGAAAGGAGCAGCGCCCGTCAGAGCATTAAATCAGAAAATTTCGCCAGCCAATTGTAACTTGCCACATGGCAATTTTTTTTGAAAAAAAAGAAGATGACCGTTCCATTAAACCGGTCACAAGATGACCCCAATTGCCAACCTATTCCCCAACCCGCCTAAAATTGGATCACCATTAATAGGATTTTTGTGCTAGTATGGTCATATGATCTAAAATTAGATCATCAAAATAGATGCTCTTAGGGATGGCAAAATAAGCAAGTGAATGCGGTATGTCTTTCCCATATTCATAGGATCACACTTATCTAAAATTTCCATACCCACCATCTATCCACCATTAATGGGGGGGTGAAATTTTTATATCCACGCGTGCCCATCTAGGTATGCATTCAAACCCATTTCTATCCACTATGACCAACTGAGTATACCTATCACGAGTATACTCACCTTATACCTGCCTTACATTCATTCGAAGTTCATGTTATATACTTTATGAATCCATACAAACTTAATCGTACATCTAATTTTGTTTGAACTATACAATTTAATTAAATTAAATTAATATTCTAAATTTTTGTCAATTGTTTTTAATAAAATTATATACAAAATTGATAAAGTAGTTCATTGTAGATATAAGGTTGACGGCTATTGGGCGTGGGGTGGGGTATCGAGTGGCGCGGTTAGGCTTGTTCAAAAAATTCGACCTGCCGACCTGCATCATAAAAGAAGGGTCAATTTGTAAAAAATAACTATAAAGTACGAATTGGTTACCCACTAATGAAAATTAGGGTTCATGAATACTGAGAATTTTTATTATTGAACTAAGTGATTACATCTTTGATTTATACACATTAATAACTACCAAATAAGGAAACAAGATAATCTAATAATTTACAAGGATAATTACAGAATAATTTTACGAACAATATTCAGCTTGATTTGTGGACTTTCCTATACTCCCCTTCAAGTTGGGTCGTGGGATCTCCAACACCCAACTTGCCAGAATGGTCTTACAGTCTTCGGAACTAATTGCCTTTATAAGAACATCTGCAAATCAATCTTTGGATCTGACAAATGGGAGACTTATAATTTTACACCATCTCATTTTCCTCTAAACTTTCACCCCTTATGGGAGTTGAATAGTTATCAATAGTAGAGTTGAAATTGTGAGATTGTTGATGGCTGTGAAATATAGTTTGAGAATTTTGAGTATTTGGAGGAACATAATAAGATGAATTTGGGATATTTTGAGGAATATAGTAAGAATAATTTGGAGTATTTTGAGAAAATAGAGGATTGAATGGAGGATTTTGATATTGAATTTGAGCACTCTGATTGTTTGAAGATTTTTTTCTTGGTTTTTTTTTACTTGGATTTCGTCCATAATTTGGATTATTTGAATCCATATTTTTTTTGGAATTTTTATGATGATTATTTTGGTTTTTTTAACAAAAAAAGTAATTAGAAAATTAAGAAAATAGCTAAAAAAAATTATGTCAAAAAATATCAAAATTGGTCTCATTTTATAGATCTCGAGAAAATATGACCGTTGGTATAATTATTATTTTTTTATTTAAATTAAGGCGAAAATAGCCGTTAATTAAAATATACGGCTATTTTAACACAGCGAATGACGCAGCTCCACGTGGAAAGGCAGCAACAGGCCTGTCAGTGCAAAAATCTAATTTTTTTTCGCCAGCCAATAGGAATGCGCCACGTGGTAATTTTTTTTGAAAAAAAAGGCCATGACCGTTCCCTAGAACCGGCCACAAGATGACCCTTTCCTTACACCTACTCCCCAACCCACCTAATATTGGGTCACCATTATTAGAATTTTTGATCTAATTTGTTCATATGATCTAATATTAGATCATCAAAATAGATGCTCTTACACCATTTTTAATATCTAGCTTTGTTACTTTATCATTATTATTATTTTCAAACATAAAAGTACTTCTTGCCCTTTATCATTAATTATATAAATGTAAAATATTTCTTATTAAACCTACTTAAATTATTATCATTGTTATTACTATTATTTTTATAATATTATATGTAAATTGGGATTTAAATAAAATAACATTAGCTATATTCCCAAAAATTTTGGGTGTTACAACGGGGGTATGCATACTTAACCATAGAATCCGAATTAAGGCGAGTGTCTTTGGTAGAGACTTGCTTAGGGGTTAGCTCCCCCTAATGTATTGTCTCACATATGAAGATTGGAGTTTAACCGGCAGTATGGCTGGAAAAGTACAACAGTATGGCTGATTAACATTTTTGAAATAGTTACGCATTATAAAAGCGAATAAGAAACTTACTTTCGACAAAGGGTAGTATTTAAATTTTCTTCTGTGATATTTATTTAAATGACATGTGATGTTTTGCTGACGTGTACTTTTGATCTAAGCGATCCTGCGATGATGTTGTTTCCTTTCAGGGTAAATGACTAGCAGTAAGTTAAGTTGCAGGTCTTGGGTGTGAGGATTGTCGTTTGGAAGAATAAACTATTAGAATACAGGAGCCATGATAGGAACTTTTATTTTTATCTTAAGGATATTTTGTTTTTAAGAAGCATTTACGTTCTCGAGTTGTAATAAGTTGACTTTGACTTTACGCTCGTATCCACTGCTAAAATTTCCTTATCTCCAAGTAGTTTAAAATAACTCTAATAGAACTCGATCCGCAAGTTTTGCTTGTTATTCAAATTCATTTTAATCTGCATTTCTGACGTCCTGGTTTGACTCAGACTACATTTAGTTTCTTTAAAAGGTCATCTTCTCTTTCAAAACGATCCGAGTTTTTTCAGGATGTTACAATTGGTATCAGAACGGGAGTTCTATTTAGCGTTATTTATCTTAAACGATAGGCTAATGAGGATATATATATATATATATATATATATATATATATATATATATATATATATATATATATATATATATATATATATATATATATATTTATATATATATATTTTATATATATATATATATATATATATATATATATATATATATATATATATATATATATAATATATATATATATATATATATATATATATATATATATATATATATATATATATATATATATATATATATATATATATATATATATATATTATATATATATATATATATATATATATAAAATATATACTATATATATATATACATATATATATATATATATATATATATATATATCATATATATATATATATAGTATATATATATATATATATATATATAGTAATATATAATATATATATATATATATATATATATATATTATATATATATATATATATATATATATATATATATATATATATATATATATATATATATATATATATATATATATATATATCATATATATATATTATATATATATATATGTTATATATATGATATATTCTTTTGCTTTCTTATTTGATTCTTTAGCGTATTCGTTGTTTTGTAGTCTCTCTGGGTACTTTCTTTTTCGTTTTCGTATGCTGGTTCCGTTTGAAAGAATGCAGTTCGGAGGGTTTTAAATCTATTTTCTTGCGAATATCCATTAGAATAAGCGGAGTCTCAGGCGGTTTTGTTTCTTTGTCTTTGGTCGACTGTTTTGGGTGTTTATTTGGCGTTTTTTCAGATTGGGAGTTTTCTTAGGTGGAATCAAGTACGGTGGATCTACCCTTTGGTGCTGGCGGCGTTTTCGATGGCTGAAGGGGGTCGATTTGTGAGGTTTTTGGGTTCTGTGGTGTTAGCAGATTTGGGTTGTCTTTGGTGTTTTTCGACGGCTAGGTGTTTTGTCAGGTGTTTTGTCTGGTGTTTTCGCTGGTGTTTTTCGGTGGATCTGGGTATTTCCTCTGGTGTTTTTTCGACAGCTAGGTGTTGGCAGATCTGGGTTTGACGGCTCGTTTTTTTAAGGATTCTCTTTGGCGATTTTTTGCGGTTACTCTCTCGAATGGGGTGCCGGTTGGGATAGTGGTGCTGGGCTATGCGGCTGGGGTTGAGGTGTTGGGCTTGTGGGGTCCGATTGTTTTCTGGCTTCGGAGTCGACATTGGGTTGCTCTGGATTTGGAGTCTGGGGTGATTTGCTGGAGTCTTTTTAATGGTGTTTTCCTTGGTCAGTGGGTTGATGGGCTTTGGCTAGACCCCTCTTGGTGTTTCTGGGTGTTTTTTGAAGTTTCAATGGGGTTTTATGGAGTTTTTTTTTGGGGTTTTTTTGGGTTGTTGCTCGGCGGTTTGGAGTTGCTGGATGGGGTCGTTTTCCTCGACTATGGTGGTTCTGGGGCCTGTTTGTTCGATTTTGTTGGGCTTTCCTAACATTGTATGGTTGGAAGTTCGTGGTTGTAAGAGGTTCTTCAGGTGTTTTTGCTTCAGTTATGGTTCCGTCTAGTTGGGCTTTCTCTCTGGAGGTTTAAGGTTGGCTATGGTAGCGGCGGGGGTCGAGGTCGCTTGGAGGTGCAGGTGCTGGCCCAGTGTTATGATGGGTTCGGTGGTGATCGGGGGCAGCGAGGTTCGCTTCTTTGGTGCTCTGTGTCTTCGTTAAATTGGCTTTAAAGTTGGAGTTTGGGGCTGCTATTGTCTCCAGCTAGTTGGTTGGGAGGCTTATGGTTGGGTTTCTTCTGGTGATTGGGGTTGGTCGTCCTGTTTAGTGTTTCAGTGGTGTTTGGTGCATGGGTTGGTATTCTTGGTGTCTGATCAATGCTTTTTCTGGGTATAAGACTCTGAGACTGATGGCGCAGGAAGTTGGAGAAGGTACGGTGGTCCATGTTTCTTTCGTTCTAGTGGTGTATGGAGGCGCAGGGTTGCTGGTGGCGCTCGTTTTGAGGGATTTGGTGTACGGTGGTCCATGTTTCATTGAGTGATTGTTTTAAAGTGATGCCCCCCTTTGGAGTTTTTGATTGGTGATTTAAGATGATGGTGTTGGTACTTGATGGTTTTTGACTCAAATGCCGGTGTTATGGCGCCTTTGAATGGTGAGATTTGCTGGTAGGTGCTGGCGTTTTCTTCTATGATGGTGGGTCGCGGACAATCTTTTGCCTACTTGGAGTTTTAGTTTTTGTATTAAGTGGTGTGTAAGGTGTTCGGACAATCTGTTTTGGTGTTTTGAAAATGTTATAGCATAGCCCACCCCTATGCTGTTTAGGGTGGCCTGTTTCTTGGTTTCGCCCTCCCAATGGCTTTTTTCCCTACGGGGGTTTTTTTATGCCGGCGGGTTGGGGTTCCCAAGTTACAGTGTGGTGTATTTCCTTCTTTTTATAATATTTCCAAATTTTCAATATATATATATATTATATTATATATATATTATATTATATATTATATTATATTATATATATATTATATTATATATAATATATATATATATATATATATATATATAATGGAATGAATAGACATTAAGAGGATATTATTTGCTTAGTGTCTTTAAGCAACTTGTCATAGACAAGTTTTAATTATAATATGTGCTTGGTAGAGATTCTGTTTAGGATTTATGGTATTCTGTTTATATATATTCTTGTCTCTCCTCAGAAGATGAGTGTTCTTGTCTTTGCTTTCTTTTGTAAGTTAGGGAGTACGAATATTATTTTTCGTCATGGATAAAGGAAAAAACATGCTGAAGAGGGAGGTAGTACTCTAGAAGAACCCTGGAGAGCCTTAGATAATGCACCCGGCTGGGCAAAGATCGAGGCATTAGGAATTTGGGACCGAAAGGAATGGGAAAGTGACTTAGACTATAAACATAGGATGGAAATGATCTATAAAAAGTCCGAACAGGTTTTTGAGGGAATTGTAAATGAGGAGATTGCTGAGCTGAATGAAAAAATTGAATAGTTCGACCGAGAGACCGGCAGATGGAATAGAATGATGGAGACTATAGGTCGTGAGAGACCTAACAATGCCGGGACTAGTGGGGCAAGAGCTGAAATTGTTGAGGAGGTTGTTCCAGTAGTCGACCCAAACTCAGCTCCGAAGATAAACTTTGATGAGGAGGACCCCGAGGAGGATCCCGAGGAGGATCAAAGAGAGAACTTTGAGGAGGGTCTCGAAGAGGGTCTGGAGGAAAATGTAGAGGAAAATCCCGAAGGAGCGGTCAAAGAGCTCTATGAGAATAATGTTGAAGGCGATTATAATGTTGATTTAGAGATGGAAATAACTGATAGAGAGGGTATGATGAGCGCTAGTGATAATGAGATTATAATTCTGGCCGATGGAGTATGAGTGAGGATGAAAGTGAAATTACCATGTGGGAGGAGATTTTACCCGAGCCAGAAATCGTTGAGCTTTTAGATTCTGAGGAACAACTTAGTATGAGTGACTCCCTATCTGTAGGAACACCTTCTGATTCTGATAGTACGTCCAGTGATGTGTCTAGAGATGCTGATTTTGACCCTGATTAATATGAGGAAGATCAGGACCGTATTGATGCATCGCCTTTTGTTGCATGATTGTGTTTTTTTTATTATTTATGCGTATGAGTTCGTATGCCTAGTTCCACAGTAATAATGATATACGAATAATTTTTGTTGGTTGAAGAATTTCTTTTGTTTTGTTTCGAACTATTTGTATTAGTAGAACAGTGGTTGATTGGGATTTTGTACCCAAGTATTTTGTATTGGAATAACATGACATGCTGATTTGAATTAGAACATCGTTTTTCTTTGTGAACTTTCTTTTAATTATTCATAATTTATTCTCATGAGATGGAAAGTGAAATTGATATAGTATGTTTTATAAAAGTTTTGAACATCAGTGTGTTTAATTAATTAATTGTTTTATTTGGAATAAAGATTAGGGATCGATTAATAGGCTCAATATTTTATTTCCACCCACTATTAGGGCAAATCTCCTTTTTTTTAAGAGCATTAATAGTATAAGTTTTTCGTTAACCACAAACGCTATAGAAATGTATTTATATATACCTTGTTTAACCAAATGCAATATACTTGCCATCATGCCTCCCTTCTTGAAAAGGTCCGGACAAAGAGGAAACTCTGACCGTGCGCTTCGAGTTTACCTGTCTCATGTGAGAAATGATAAATCAAATGAGTTCGCTAGGTTCGAAATAGGAAGTTTAACGGTGGATTAATATTACCAGAAATTTATGGAATACCTGAAGTTTTGCCCTGAGGACGTCCCAATAGAGGCAAAGAAAATGCAGGTTTTTGAATTGGGTTTATCGTATGAGCTTTCAAAAGCACATGGAGACTGATAGGTACGATACTTTAGACCAATTATATAAGAGAGCTGCTAAGATCGGATATTAGAAAAGAACAAGAGAAGGTGGGTCATAGTGGGGAAAAGAGGAAGGAACCCATGCTTCAGAATGCAACGAGTGTGAGTAATTATGCTCAAAACCATTTTAAGAAACACAAACCGTTTAGAGGCTTTCAGGAAAAAGGATTTCATACTTGTCAAAACAGCAAGAGTGAGGGACGTTCGACACCAGAGGCCAGGATGCAGAAGCCTTTGTACGACCGCAATGGGAAGGAAAGAGTTTATGAATGTAGGAGATGCCAGAATGTATGAGTGTTATACTCGATTGGGACAACAAGAGTTTCAAGGGGAAATCACAGAGGCTTCCAGCAACAACGTTTTAGTAACGGACGGAATGGCAATGACGCTGGTAGGGGGAACCACAGCGATGGCAGGTTTGGTAGAAACCTTAGGGTGCCTCAAATCCTAGGTTTCAGAGGAATCACTTTGGTGCCCAGCAGCCTCAAGGAAATGCTAGAAACGAGAGTTTTTCAGGACAACGTGGTAATCAAGGAGGTGCTGCTATTACTACTCAGAACAATGGCAGACTTTCAGCAGTTTACTCTAGAGAAGCAGCGCAGGCTGGGCACAGGTACGTTCTACATCAATACAAAGTCTGTGAAAGTCCTTTTTGATTTTGGTGCATCTTACTCGTTCGTTTCGAAGTCTATAAGTAAACAATTAGGATTGGCAAACCCCGAGAAAACATCTTTTTGAGTCGCTATTCCATCTGGAGAGACTTTTCATTGTAGTATGTTGTTTCGTGAAGTGTCGGTCAAGATAGGAAAAGTAAAATTTTCGAGTGATTTATTTTCGTTGGAAATGGATGATCTAGATGTAATCCTTGGGATGGATTGGCTGGGTAGAAATAAGGCAGTGATAGATTGCGATGAACAATGTGTGACGCTAAGTGGACCCAGAGGAGAGAAAGTTAATTTGGGCGGGCAAGTGGCTTGGCGATGTCTCAAGTATATTCCACACATGTACTGTTTAATTACCGCAGGATATTGGTTCTTGTAACACCCAAATTTTTCGGGTGTTACACTTCTGCTGTTAAATTTTGTAACACCCCGCAAATTTTAATGTTAATAATTTATAATTTAAATCGTAATTAAAAATAATTTTCTTTATTGATTATTATTAAACATCAAAAATTTAAAATTTTGACCCATAAATATGTATTATCTAAGTGATGAACACGTTTATTTATATGAGCGAATATTACTTAAATAAAGTTGAGTAAGTTAATAATAATTATAATAGTTTCGTTCTTAGACTCGAGTCAAACGACATTCGCTTTTAATTTTTCGGGTTAAAATTTATGGGCTTCGTGAGTAGTATAGCCCAAAATAATTGTGGGTTAAGGATTTAGATTTTAAAATGAAACCCCATTTGTTGAAGAGGTAGCCGTCACTACCCTCCTTCTCCATCTCTTAATCTTTCTACTTCTTTCCCCCTCACAGTTACACCCCTTCTTCGCCTCTTTGTGAGCCATCTAAACTCTACTTTAATGTTTGTTTTTTATCTAATTCAAGTTGTTATAAGAATGTAGATGTGATTATTGAATTGAATGGTTGTTTTATGCTCAAAATTGATTTGGGTAAAGAGTTAGGAGTTTAAGTTTGAAATAGATAAGTTACGGTTTATTTAGGGTTGAATATGAGGGTATTATGTGGTTGTTTTATGCATTTTGGGTGGGAATTAGTAATTGAATAGCTTGTATGAACTTTATTTGTATGTTATTATTGATTGAATGTTGGTAGTGTTGATGATAGAAAATGGTTAGGGTTGTTAGCCCTTATAATGATGAATAATTATTGTTTATATGTCATTATTTATGGTAATGTGACTAGTATTGTCGATATCTATTGTTTTTGATTAAATAATGGTGGTAGTTACTAAGTAAAGATTTAGATTGCTAGTTTTATTAAGTAAAGATTTAATGTGAGTCTTGAGCTTAATTATGATCGTTGTCGATGATTGTGGTGAGTTGTGTTGTGCATAGTTGAGCTTGGTCGTCATATTGATGTATTCATGGTGTTGCAAAGTTATATGACTTTGACCCAAGTTATACAAGTCGTTAGTTCTTCCTAATATTTGACTTGTTCGTCATCTTACTCTAAAACCTTGGAAAAGTAATAAATCATTACTACCATGAGTAATATGATTGTTATTAAATGGAACGTCATGTATTATGTGTTCTTGAACTTTCCAATGAATAGTTTGACTATAACGCACAAGCGCATGGTTGTGCCCCGTTCACTTGAACATATCTTGATATAAACTTGACTAGAATCTAATGTTCTGGTTTGATTGGAATTGATGGCGTAGTTCATGTGTGAACATGGGTTGAATTTATTGCATGAGTGCGTTTAGAATGCGTATTAGCTTGATTCAAAACTTGTTTGGCTAATAGTGTAGTTTGTATGGAGTTAGTGCTTCTTAAATGATGTGAAGTAGGCTTATTAGTCTTACTTTAAACGTGTATAGGTGCCCGGTTCATAAGAGGGGCGTAAGATAATGATATCAAATCAGCAATGAGAAAATCAATCTTTTTTCACTCTAACACTTGTCTCTTGAATCAAATGAGTGATGATATCAAATCAGCAATGATATAATTAACAGGATTTTTTGAATTGAAATATTTGAATGTTGTACATAAAAACCCATTTATTGAATAATATCAACCCAGAACCTTAACGACCCGTTTGGTAGGTGGTAATAAATGGTGATAATTTTTGATTGAAAAATCTCTTGGCTACATTGATGGCCATGTTTGTCCAACTTCAATTACCTTAATTTTTTCATAAAATTCATTCGAATGCATTACCATTGAAAGATGAGGTAGTAGGTGATAATGGAAATTTGTAAACAAACAAAACTTTTTTGTGATAAAGTTTTATCACTATGAAATGATATGGAACTTTTGATGAAAATTTTACACTATAAATAATTCCCATTACCACCATTAAGTACCACTAACCAAATGGGCCATAAAGGTTGAACGCCTAAACCTAATCAACAAGTCTTGTATGAGACCATCTCCCCATGATACAAGCCCAAATAAGCGTCCATTAGTAAAGAAACATACATTAAGTATAAAATCTAAATTTACGCTTTTACACAATTAAAGAGTTTGAGCTGACACAATTAAGGTCTTATCAGGTTAAGACAACTTCAATCATACATCATATCATACAATACTATAAAAGTGTTGGAAAACTCCATGTGTCATCTCCTAAGGAGGCATGACAAATATAATTATTATAGTGGATGATAGTTTATTCTATAAAAATATTTACCTAATTTAGAATTTTGTTATTTTAAAAATTAGAGCTAAATTAGGTATACTGTGGAGTATAATTTATTATAAATCATATATCATATCATACAATACTATAAAAGTGTTGGAAAACTCCATGTGTCATCTCCTAAGGAGGCATGACAAATATAATTATTCTAGTGGATGATAGTTTATCATATAAAAATATTTACCTAATTTAGAATTTTGTTATTTTAAAAATTAGAGCTAAATTAGGTATACTATGGAGTATAATTTATTATAAATCATACATCATATCATACAATACTATAATAGTGTTGGAAAATTCCATGTGTCATCTCCTAAGGAGACATGACAAATATAATTATTGTATTATTGGATGATAGTTGATTATATGAAAATATTTACCTAATTTAGAATTTTGTTATTTTAAAAATCATACAATACTATAGAAGTGTTGGAAAATTCCATGTGTCATCTCCTATGCAGATATGACAAATATAATTATTGTAGTGGATGATAGTTGATTATATGAAAATATTTACCTAATTTAGAAGTTTATTATTTTGAAAATTTGAGCTAAATTAGGTATACTATTGAGTATAATTTATTATAAAATTTCAATATAACTAATCTAAAATTTGATATATTTTCGATTCAATGAAAAAGTAATATATTCGATAATAATTAAAAAAAATCAATATTTAATTAACTTTTGCTTTAAAAAAGTCATGTATATGATAAATTTAATCATAATAATATATATTTGCATTATTCTTTGAAGTTATATTTATATATATTTCATACTAATTAATTCGTGCATTGCACGAGTTTCTATACTTGTTTTGTAATAAAAATGTTGAAAAATGACAATTGTCATTCTTAAGAAGCCTTGACAATTTTAGTGAATAATAGTTGATTAATGACAATATATGTCTAATTTAGAATTGTATTTTTGTAAATTGAAGCTAAATTAGGAAAAATCATACAATACTATAAAAGTCTTGGAAAATTTCAAGTGTCATCATTTAAAGAGGCATGACAATATTTATCAAATTTAAAATCTAATTTTTTTTGTGTAAGTTTGAAGCTAAATTAGGTAAAGTATTTATAGGATATACTATAGTAATTCTATTTAATTAACCTCAAAATTAATATGTTCAATTGAATGAAAAAAAGTTATATATCAGGTAATCATACATCATATCATATCATACAATACTATAAAAGTCTTGAAAAATTCCAAGTGTCATCATTTAAAGAGGCATGAAAACATTTATCAAATTTAAAATCAAATTTTTTGTTTAAGTTTGAAGCTAAATTAGGTAAAGTATTTGTAAGATATACTATAGTAATTCTATCATACACAATACTATAAAAGTCTTGGAAAATTCCAAGTGTCATCATTTAAAGAGGCATGACTATATTTATCAAATTTAAAATTTAATTTTTTTTGTTTAAGTTTGAATCAAAATTAGGTATACTATAGTAATTATATTTAGATAACTTCGAATTTAATATGTTTAATTAAATAAAAAAAAGGTATATATTAGGTAAATAATTAAAATCATACAATACTATAAAAGTCTTGAAAAATTCCAAGTGTCATCATTTAAAGAGGCATGACAATATTTATCAAATTTAAAATCTAATTTGTTTGTTTAAGTTTGAAGCTAAATTAGGTAAAGTATTTGTAAGATATACTATAGTAATTCTATTTAGTTAACTTCGAATTTAATATGTTTAATTAAATGAAAAAAAAGTTATATATCAAGTAAATAATTAAAATCATACAATACTATAAAAGTCTTGGAAAATCTCAAGTTTCATCATTTAAAGAGGCATCATACAATACTATAAAAGTCTTGGAAAATTCCAAGTGTCATCATTTAAAGAGGGATGACAATATTCATCAAATTTAAAATCTAATTTGTTTGTTTAAGTTTGAAGCTAAATTAGGTAAAGTATTTGTAAGATATACTATAGTAATTCTATTTAGTTAACTTCGAATTTAATATGTTTAATTGAATGAAAGAAAAGTTATATATCAAGTAAATAATTGAAATCATACAATACTATAAAAGTCTTAGAAAATCTCAAGTTTTATCATTTAAAGAGGCATGACAATATTTATCAAATTTAAAATCTAATTTTTTTGTTTAAGTTTGAAGCTAAATTAGGTAAAGTATTTGTAAGATATACTATAATAATTATATATATTTAGTTAACTTCGAATTTAATATGTTTAATTGAATCAAAAAAAATTTATATCAGGTAAAGAATTAAAATAAACGTCAGTAATTATGTTTTTATTTAAAAAAACATGCATTTGGTAAATTTAATACAGTAGTTACTACTTACATTATTATTTGAAACTGTTTTTATATATATTTTGCACTAACAAATTCGTGCATTGCAAGAGTTTCTATACTAGTATGTATATAATTTTTATGGCAATTTTATATGCCTGCACGAGTTTCTATACTAGTACTATTAAAAGTCATGTATTCGATAAATAATTTTTATACAATCAGTATTTAATTTTTAATTTAAAAGTCATATTCGATATACTTAATCACGATAATATATTCTTGAATTATTATATGAAGTTATTTTTATATATTGTATTTCATACTAATAAATTCGTGCATTGCACGAGTTTCTATACTAGTACTATTAAAATCTTGAAAAATTCCAAGTGTCATCCTCTA